>SJYA01002329.1:1728891-1741297 GCA_006410615.1 Neotragus moschatus
CCGTGGCACTTTTCACAGATACTTTTCAAGTTATTGAGACTTACAAGACATCAATAAAGAGACTTGTAAAAGAAGTCAAGGAAGAGAGTTAGGAGACCACAGAGATTAAGAGCCTGGGTTTTAGGAGCTAGACTGCAAATGGTTCAGAACTTGACTTATTACCTTTGTGACTCTGGGCAGGTAACTTCACGGCTGTGTCCTGGTGTATTCATTTGCAAGATGGGGCTGATTGCAAAACCTAGGTCTTGGGATTATTGAAACGAGTGAATCTCTGTGACGGGCTGGAAACAAGGCATGATGCATTGTAAAAAGCACTCCAGTGCAAGCTGTTATGACCCAAATGACAAGTTACTCCTTCTCAAACAGGCTGTCACTCAGACTGAGCTCTGTGAAAGCAATGCCAGCCTGGAGAATACTGTAACTCGGGATTTTAATCTGTGATGTGAACTGATTTGGGTTGCTCTAGTGGGAAATTTGCCTCCTCTCTTTGCATATTGACAGCCACCCCCCCACCCCCCTTCCCAGCCCCGCAACTCTTACCAGAAGGTGGAAGTCAAGGATAGGGCTTGACATCTGTCTCCAGTAAATGGCCAAGCCCCAGGTGTACACCAAAATGAAGAGACATTGGTCCTAATAATCTATTGCTGCATAACAAACTACCCTGAACCTGCTGGACTTAAAGCCACGAGCATTTCTTTTTTTTAATTTTTTTTTTTTTTTTTTTTTGATGTGGACCATTTTTTTAAAAGTCTTTTTTGAATTTGTTACAGTATTGCTTCTGTTTTATGTTTTGTGTTTCTGGCCGTGAGACATGTGGGATTTTAGCTCCCTGACCAGGCACCGAGCCTGTACCCCTTGCATTAGAAGGTGAAGTCTCAACCACTCAACCATTAGGGAAGTCCCTAAAGCCATGAGCATTTTAGGAACTCTCATAGTTCAGTGGTTGAGAGAGCTCTGCTGGGCAGTTTTGCTGATCTTGGGATCTGTGTGTGGGGTCTCATGGCCTGGGCTTGACTGGCCTTCTCTTCCTCTCTGGGGACTCTTAGGCTTCTCCTCCTTTCAGGGTCTCTCCACACAGTCTTTCCAAACTTCCTCACAGCAGCTCAGGATCTGCCAGACCAAAAGAAGATTTCAGGCCTCCCAAGCTCAGGACTGGGGCTGACACAGCGTTACTCCTACTGCCTTCTGTTGGTTATTCCATCAGAGTCAGATCTAGCTTCAAAGGGAAGGGAAGATGTTCTACCTCCCAATGGCAAGAGTGACAAAGAATTTGTGGCCATCGTTGATGCATGTGACAATCACAAAAGAGATGATTAGAATGTCTATTGTTTTTTCTTTCTTTTTAATTTTGGAATTTCACCTTAAGAGTAAAATTGAGTCAGTTTATCTTCTTTCCTGAGATTTCCTTCCAGTTGATAATCAAAATAACGTAACTTCCCGTGAGCCACAGTGAATGATCATTCATTCATTCTTTCCATGTTTATCCAGACCGACTATGTGTCAGGCACTCAGACTACAAAGACACAACCCAGGCTTTGTGTTCAAAGGGTTCACAATATAGTCGGGGATCACAAGAGCAGCAAACCAAGGACACGCTGGGTGACAGGGAGAAGGCAACTTGGGAAGAAAAGAGAACATGAAAGTGAAAGAGATTGAAAACTACAGGAAACATTCACTAAGCAAAAGCCACAGGCTAACCCCTTTCTCATCATAACTCATTTAATCTTCACTACAACCATATAAGACAAATCTGTCCGTTCCCCTTCTAGGGGTGAGGAAACTGAGGTGCAGAGAGGCAAAGTAACCTGGCTGAGGCCACTCAGCTAGAAAATGGTGCAGCTGTTGCCAAACCTGGTTGTACCTGCGTCCAAGCCTGGGCCCTCCCTTGAATTTCTGTAACACTACACGGAAGAGCTTATTTTCACGAAACTCCTGGTCTCCTTAAGACTGGCCATTAAACCTGGTCCTCAGAAATCGGGAAGTCGAGAATGCATAAACCAAGCCATCTCACTTTTCTTTTCCTCATTTTGCCCTCAGCCCTTAGTCTTAGAAGCTGATTGACCTCATTTTTCTCAGGCCAGGAGAGAGGGCTGGCTGGAGTCCTTTATTTCCACATTTCCTGCTGAGCCATTGCACCTGTCTGCTTCACTTGGTTCCTCAGCCACAAGGCTGCATGATCCAAGCCCCCCGCTCTCCAAACCAAGGGCTGTTCCCTGAAAGCGGCCCCTGGCATATGCTTCTTAGACTTTTACTTATTTTTATATATTTATTAATTTTAAAAGTATTCATCTATTTGGCTGCATCAGGTCTTAGTTGCAGCATGCAGGATCTTCATTGCTGCATGTGAAATCTTTGTAGCAGTGAGAGGGATTTAGTTTCCTTACCAGAGATCGAACCCTGGCCTCCTGCATTAGGAGTGCAGAGTCTTAGCCACTTGACCACCAAGGAAGTCCCTATTTTTATTTTTTATTGAGATATAAGTCACATACCATAAAACACACCATTTTCAAGTGTTTAGCTCAGTGGTTTTTAGTATATTCACCAAATTGGGCAAACATCATCTCAGTCAGTTTCCAGAACATTTCCATCATTCCAAAAAGGAACATCATACCCACTAGCAGTCACTCTCAGTACCCTACTTCCCTCAGCTGCTGGCGACCACTGATCATCCTTCTGTCTATGGACTTGTCTGTTCAGAACATTTCATATACACAGACCCATACAATACGTGGTCTTTCCTGTCTGGCTTCTTTCACTTAGCATCATGTTTCAAGTTTCATCTACACTGTAGCAGGTATCAGTACTTCATTCATTCCTTCTCATAGCCAAATAACATTCCATTGCATGAATGTCCTAGATTTTAGTTGTCCGTTCATCTATTGATGGCTGTTTGGGCTGTTTCGATTTTTGAGCATTATCTGCACACAAATGTTTGTGTGAACATAGACATCTGCTCTCCTATCTCTTAGAGACACAATTTATTCCTATTTTGTCCTTCTTTCTGCAGTACCCCACCCCCAGGACACTCTGTTCCTCTGATCGGGGCTGTAAAAAGGGATGGATGGGCCCACTGAGCAAAGGTATGTTCTGTTTCTTTTTCTGAGACCTGCAGGGGGATGGTCTGGAATCCTGGTGATGTTTGAGAAGCCCAGCTCTTTAGCTTCTGGCTCTCAGCTGCCTTCGTCCACCTTCTCTGGGCCATGGATGAGCCTGTGCCTGCCCCATGCCTCGATTCTGAACTCAGAGGACCAACTGCTGACTATGAATGTGACTCTAATTCCCAGTGAGGGCAGCTCCTGAAAACCTTACAGAATTAGCCCTTTCAGGGTTCTCACTGATAGAAATTTGAACACCCAGTAGCATCATCTGAGTATTCTACATGTTTCCTCTTGAATTTCGCCAAAGGTTGAGAAGCATGAATGTGTACCCTGCCCAGAGCCCCTGGAGGCAATATCAACCTTCAGAGTTTCCAGATACCTTGTTTTAACTTTAAAAAGGCTCATAAAATTAAAACAGATTTTGCAAAAAAGAACAAGAAAAAGTAAAAATATCATTAAGTGGAAGAAAACTGCTTTACAATGTTGTGTTAGTTTCTGTCGTATAACAACTTGAATCAGCCATGATATACATATATCCTCTCCCTCCGGAGTCTCTCTCCCCTCCCTCCTTTACATCCCTCTAGGTCATCACAGAGCACCAGGCTGGGCTCCCAGTGTTATACAGCAACTTTTCATCAGCTATCTATTTTACACATGACAGTGTATATAGGTCAATGCTACTTTCTCCATTTGTCCCAACCTCTCTTTAGCCCACTGTGTCCACAAGTCCATTTTCTACATCTGTTTCTCCATTCCTTCCCTTCAAACAAGTTCACTGATATCATTTTTCTAGATTCCATATATGTGAGTTAATATATGATATTTTTGTTTCTCTTTCTGACTTACTTCACTCTGTACAACAGGCTCTAGGTTCATCCACCTCACTAGACCTGACTCATTCGTTCTTTCATATGGCTGAGTAATATTCCATTGTGTATATGTACTGCGTCTTCTTTATCCATTCATCTATAGATGGACATCTAGGTTGCCTCTATATCTTGGCTATTCTAAACAGTGCTGCAATGAACATTGGGGTGCGTGTGTCTTTTAGAACTGTGACTTTCTCAGGGTATATGCCCAGTACTGGGATTGCTGGGTCATATGGTAGATTTATTCCTAGTTTTTTAAGGAATCTCACACTGTTCTCCATAATGGTTGTCTGTTCTCCATAATGGTTGTATCAGTTTGCATTCCCACCAACAGTGTAGGAGGGTTCCCTTTTCTCCACATCTTCTCCAGCCATCAGTGTTTATAACATGTGCTAAGTCACTTTAGTTGTGTCCAACTCTTGGCAACCCTATGGACTATAGCCTTCCAGGTTCCTCTGTCCATGGGCATTTTCCAGACAAGAATACTGGAGTGGGTTGCCATGCTCTCCTCCAGGGGGTCTTCCCAACCCAGGGATCGAACCCATGTTTCTATGTCTCCTGCATTGGCAGGTGGGTTCTTTATCACTGGTGCTGCTGCTGCTGCCACTGTTGTTTCAGTCGCGTCTGACGCTGTGCAACCCCATAGACAGCAGCCCACCAGGCTCCCCCATCCCTGGGATTCTCTAGGCAAGAACACGGGAATGGGTTGCCATTTCCTTCTCCAGTGCATGAAAGTGAAAAGTGAAAGTGAAGTCACTTAAATTGTGTCCAACTCGTAGCAACCCCATGGACTGCAGCCCACCAGGCTCCTCTGTCCATGGGATTTTACAGGCAAGAGTACTGGAGTGGGGTGCCATTGCCTTAAAAGCCAGTTCATAACACACATGTACACAGAAAGACATATGAATATTCAATTCCATTCCATAATGCTTGTGCATTTGAGTTGGAAGAGAGTTAACTAACACTACTTACTATTTAACTTTCCCCTCAAATATCTGTTAGTGACACTGATACGCCAGGAAGACGTGCCATGCTTACTGCATGGCCCTGTACATCCTGGTCCATGCTGTACACACCTAGAGGAACTCAGATGTCTGTTTAGAAGCCATGTGCTAGTCCATTTATACCAGGAAAAAGAATGCACCCTGTTCTGTCTCCCTCTCAGGCATCTTTTCTTGTGAAGAAACACACAAGCAAGCAAAAATCTAACAGCATCTGTGGTCTTTATGTCTTCTCTTTGATCCTTCTTTGAAAACCTTACCGTTCAATGTGTTGCTTGCTTGGTTTTTCTTATGTAAGCCTGTGGTTTGGATGAGGTTACACAGAAACTAAAACTGCTTGGATTGAGAAACAGCCTCTTGCTTGAGTGCAGTGGAGTTTCCTCCCACGGTTCTTTCACACCTGTGCTTCTACAACCCCTTGACCCTTCACAGGAATCCAGACTGGCAGGTGTATAGATTATAAAGAGAAGCAGAAGACCTGTGAAGTCTTCGCCTGGTGTCCTGTCGAGGCAGCGGAAAAGGCTCCGGCGTGAGTTGTAGGGAGGGGACAGACACAGTGGTCCACAGCTTTGAGCAGACGAAGCCCTGCGAGGCACTGCCCCAGCTTCCCTTCTCAGCACCACCCTCCCTCCCCAAGTCCCGGGTCTTACTGGCTTAGTGACTCCCAGGCCAGACACACTAGTGGTCTCTGGGAGGGCCTTGCTTGTGGTCAAAATATTGACATAATTCTGGACCAGCTGGTAAATAGCTACTACCTTGAGCACCCTTGGGTGCCCCCTGCCCCTTGAGTGTTCCAGCACTTTCCAGAGCACCTCCAGACACCACCTCCAGTTCTATAGCAGGGTCCATTCTGACTGTCAGTGTGTGTACTGAGTGATTAAGGAAGAGAAGGTGGGAGGGGAAATAGGAAAAAGGAAGAAGAAGGGAAGGGAGGAGAGAAGGAAGGGAAGGGAGAGGAAGTTTTCTTAAATGTTCCTAGTGACATACACATTTGGTGTTCCCCTGTGTTGATTCTTCTCAAGGTCAGGCCCAGAAGGCAGAACTTGATGTTAAACCTCAGAAAACACTGGGAGGGCTGCATTTCAGCAGAGTATAAGGAGAGCTGGATTCAAATCTGGGCTTTAATGTACCCTTGCTATGTGACCTTGAACAAGTGCCTTAACTCCTTTGGGTTTCAGTTTCCTTGTCTTTAAAGGAAGACAAGGAACTTTGGGTTTCAGTTTCCTTGTCTTTAAAGGAAGACAAGGAAACTTGTCTTCCTTCCTTGTTATTCTCATTAATAACAGGACTTCCCCAGCAGACCCAGTGATTCAGACTCTGCACTTCCCATGCAGGAGGCGCAGGTTCCATCCCTGGTCGAAGAACTAAGATCCCACAAGCAGCATGCCCAAAATATATTTTTTTCAGTTAAAAATAAAATGAGGATAATAACTGTACCAACCTTACTGGGCTGTTGTGAGAATTAAATGAGATGATAATTGCAGTGATTGCACAGTGAGCCCTGTGCTTGGCACACTGTAAAGTGCCCAATAACACATAAACGCACACATGATCTGCCCCTAGACGTGTGGTGGTTCTAGACCAGCACTGTCCAATGGAACTTTCTACAATGACAGAAGGATTCTGTACCTCCATCATCCAATCTGGTAGCCACTGGTACATGTGGCTATTAAGCACCCGAAATGTGGTTACCACAACTGAACTGAATTTTGAGTTTAATTTAATTTCAATAGTCAGGCTTCCCCAGTGGCTCAGTGGGAAAGAATCTGCCTCCAGTGCAGGAGACATAGGAGACATGGGTCCAATCCCTGAGTCAGAAAGATCCCCTGGAGGAGGAAATGGCCACCCACTTAGTGTTCTTGCCTGGAGAATCCCATGGACAGAGGAGCCTGGCGGACTACAGTCCATGGGGTCGCAAAGAGCTGGACATGACTGACAGACTGACCATGCACAGACACAATTTAAATAGTCACACATGCCACACGTGCCTAGGGGATGGTAGACAGTGTAGTTCTAGAGAAATGTGACTCAGGGCCACACCATCAGGATGTATGGGGCAAAGAGAAAACTTCCCCAAACTAACTTTGTAGAAGCTTCAGGCAAAAGTTCCTGATGTCGGAGTGGGAAGCACCAGGCAGTACCAGCTTATCTGGCTCTCATTTGCTAATGGCACCACCCAGGTTCATTTGTAGGTCAGGGAAGATTCTTTGTCCCAGAAGAAATTATCCAAGACCCAGGAGGGACACGAGCCTACATTCAAGAAGGCCCTGGTTCAAGGCAAGAGCTTCTTGATTACCTGTGGTTTTCAGTTCTGGCTCTGCCAGCAACTCATTTATCACATAAACACCGTACATCTCTGATGTTCTGTGACCTGGGCTGCAATTTTACATGACCCTGGACAAGTAACTCCCTTACCTTCAGTTTCTCATATGTTATACAAAAGCATTACTAAGATGATTCATTTAACTGTTTCTCCAGCACATTCATTATCAGATAGCAGGAAGAACTGTGCTCATTTTTTTTTTTTTTTAAATACAAGAAGACCCAGATATGGAGCAGGTCCTAGGGGTTTTGCAATCTAATAGAAGAGATAAGACACATGCACAGAGGGCTGTCATTCTGAAAAGGAAAATTTTAAGTGTCATGAAAGAGAAGTAAAGGGGACTGTTTAGTCCTTTGATTCTGAGCATGTTTCCCGGAAATTTGAAATGTTCTAAAGGCAAAGGGTCTGGCAAAAATTAGGTATCTGTTGTAAACAAGATTTTGTGTGTGTGCAAGTGACAATATAACTTCAACTGGCTTCAGAAAAAAAAAAAAAAAAGGGACTGTTAATTTTTGGCTTGTGTTTTTGACTCACGAGAATGAGAAGTCCAGAAATACTAGCTTCAGGCAAGGCTTGATCAAGGCTTTAAATGATGTCTTAAGATTTTCTCTCTCTCTCTTCCTCTACCTTTCTCCTCTCCTCAACCTCTAGCTCTTCTTTTCTTCCATGCTAGCTCGCCTCACACTGTGGTCTGGGGCGCTCCAGGTTTACATTGTCCTTGCTACTAATAATCCTAGAGAAAACAAGTGTTTCTTTCCCAATAGTTCCCACAATAATCCTGGGGTGTTCTCAATAGCCTAAGGCATGCGACAGTCAAAGAATCAATCACTGAACCCAAGGGGATTGGATTACACTTTTTTCTCTGTCANTGGAAAAACCATAGCCTTGACTAGACGGACCTATGTTGGCAAAGTAATGTTTCTGCTTTTTAATATGCTCTCTACATTGGTCATAACTTTTCTTCCAAGGAGTAAGTGTTTTATGTGCATTTTATGATATGTTAATTATATCTCAATAGAACAAACAAAGAAATCCAATAAGACCATTTCAGATGATGATACACGCTTCGAAGAAAATCAAACAAGATAGTTTTATAGGGTGGGGAGCGGGGATGCAACCAGAAAAGGCCTCTCCAAGGAAGGGATAGGAATCCCCCATAGGCACTGTGAACTTTCCTGAAGAGTGAGCTTTCCTAGTTAAGAAGAACTGCACACATAGGAGTCCATCTTAGGGAATCAACTTGCAAACATATTAGCTTCCCTGAATACTTTTACTACTAATGGTCTGGACTCTCAAAGTGTGAGTTTCCACATCAGCATCACATAGGATCTTGTTAGAAATGTAGATCCTCAGGCTATCCTCAGACCTACTGAATTAGACACTCTGGGGATTGTCCCTCCCAGGTTATTTGGATGCAAACTCAAGTTTGCGAGTCACTCATCTAGACCCTCGATACTGAAAATGTGATCCTGTTACCAGGAACATGGGCCTTGCCTCAACATGGGAGCTTGTTATGATGTAAAATTTTCAGCTTCCACTCTTAATTTACTCTCGTATGTCTCCTGCATTGGCAGGCAGTTTCTTTACCACTAGTGCCTAGAATCTACATCTTATGATTCCCCAAAGATTCATGTGCACATTAAAATTTAAGAAGCACTGGTCTAGGCTACGTCATCTAGCATCCCAAACATGCTTTCTTCTTTGATGTTTCGCTTGACTATATTTTGTTTCTTACAACCAGGTTGCTAGTTGCCTGCGAGAATGAATAANTGATTCCCCAAAGATTCATGTGCACATTAAAATTTAAGAAGCACTGGTCTAGGCTACGTCATCTAGCATCCCAAACATGCTTTCTTCTTTGATGTTTCGCTTGACTATATTTTGTTTCTTACAACCAGGTTGCTAGTTGCCTGCGAGAATGAATAAAATGAGGTGTCTACTTAATCTGAGCATGCAAGTACAGGCCAAAGTGCATGTGCAAACACACACACACACAAACACCCATTCACTGCCTTGTAACCCTTCTGCTAGCACTCTTACTGACTTTTTGTTATCCACTCAAGCCAATGGATCTATTTATATTTTAGGTAAAGCAGCATCATTAACTGGTAAGCAGACTTCAAACTTTTTTGTTGTTGTTGTTATTATTGTTGTTGGCCTGTGCAATGTTTCGAATGTGGAGATATTCTACATAAAAATACGGACTTCCTGCTTTTTCTAAAAAATTAAACTATTTGGAAAAAAAGCAAACCATGTAACACTGGCTTCATATCCCACAGGAGAGCACTCAGCTGGAGCTGAGTATCAGTGGTTCGCTCTTGGTTTGCCACAGTCCTCACCACTCTTTATTGCCTCATACCTGGCTGCATCACTCATTTCTGTCATCTGTCTGGCCCCTACAGGCATCTGAGTTTGAAACTCCTGACTAACAGCTGGCTGAGATCAACACACAAGAGGCATTTTTAAAGAACACTGTCTTTGCTTCAATGACTTTATTTTTTTTTCATATTTATTTATTTGGCTTCTCCCCCTCCCGCCTTGAGTCTTAGTTGCTATAAGCGGAAACTTCATTGCAGCATGTGGGATCTTTTTAGTTATCGTATGTAGGATCTAGTCCCCTGACCAAAGATCGAACCTGAGCCCCTTCATCGGGAGCTTGGAGTCTTAACCACTGGACTACCAGGGAAGTCCCATAAGAGGCTTTTTGCCTTCTCTGGGTCCATGGAGTCTCATCCAGGGCCCTGAAACCAGCTCCTAGTTTAGGTAATGTTTTGATCATTCCCTGCTGCTGTACTGAATAGGCTTATGGCCATTAGTAGGAAGCGAGGCCTGGGTCTGTGGTCCCCAACTGCCCTCACAGGCTGTTTTTTCAGCGGCCAGCAGACGCATGCAGGGCAATGTACCCATCAGATGTTAGCAAATGTCCTTCAAGTCTCTGAGCTGAGCNTTGATCATTCCCTGCTGCTGTACTGAATAGGCTTGTGGCCATTAGTAGGAAGCGAGGCCTGGGTCAGTGGTCCCCGACTGCCCTCACAGGCTGTTTGTTCAGCGGCCAGCAGACGCATGCAGGGCAATGTACCCATCAGATGTTAGCAAATGTCCTTAAGAACATTAGCTCCTGGAGAGATCTGAGCTTTCTGAAGAACTAGTTGATCTTTCAGATCAAAGTGTTAGAGCATTTGTTCTCTGGAATCAAACACCAGAAGAAATCTGTAGCCAAAAATAAATTGTAGAGACCTGATGGGTAACTTTATTTTCAAATAGCCACAGAAAAGAGAAGGAAATTAGAGGTTATATGAGGTATATGAGAAAATATAAGCTTTCTAAAACACAGGAAGTTGAAGGAATTGATCATGTTGCAGAAATTTCATCCTTTACCAAAAGATCTGTGGCCAAAGGTCCTTAGGGAATGATTCAGTTTATTTATAAGACATGTAAAGCAGGACAGAATGCCTGATGGGCTTCTCTGCTCTCAGAACAGGTATATATGTGTATTTATTTCCTGTGGCTGCTTTAACAAATTACCACACACTTGGTGGCTCTAAACAACAGAAACTTTTCACAGTTCTTGAGGCCAGAAGTCCAAAATCAAGGTGTCAGCAGGGACATACTCTCTCTAAAGGCAGCAAGGGAGGATCTCTCCTTGCTTCTTCTGGCTTCTGATGGCTCTTGTGCTTAGTCGTGTCTGACTCTTTGCGACCCCATGGACTGTAACCCACCAGACTCGGCTGTCCTTGAGATTCTCCAGGCAAGAATACTGGAGTAGGTAGCCATCTCTGACTCCAAGGGATCTTCCTGACTGAGGAATTGAACCCAAGTCCCCTGCACTGGCAGGCAGATTCTTTACCACTGAACCACCAGGGAATTACAGATCTTCACTGGTGCTCTGCTCTTAATGTGACTAATGCTTATTTTTTCTGCTTCTCAAGGATATCAGCTTGCAATATATAACTGACCCTCGAACAATATGGGTTTGAACTGCAAGGGTCCATTCACACACTGATTATTTTAAATAATAAATATTAATACTATAGTACTACACAATCTGCAATTGGTTGAATGCACAGATGCAGAGGGAGTATAGATATGAAGGGCCAACTGTAAGTTAAAGTGGATTTTCCACTGGGCAGAGGGTGGGCACCCCAACCCCTGTGCTGTTCAAAAGTTAACTCCATAGCCCTTTTAGCACCAGCACTACATCTAGAACTTCAATTAAAAAAAAAAAAAATAGGCCAATTCTAGTGGTTTTTTAATTTCAAATTCCTAAGACAGAAAATTTGATTGACCCAAAATATTGTTTCAAGCCAATTCCAACAAGATGAAACTGCTTGGTTCTTAACTCGTGGCTGCCTCCCTCCAGTATCTGCCTCCGAATTTACATGGGCTTCCCCTTTGTGTTTCTGTTTCAACTCTCCCTCTCTTTCCTCTTATAAGGATACAGGCATTTCATTTAAGGCCCACCCTAAATCCAGGATGATCTCATCTTGAGATCCTTAACTTATCTGCACTTGCAAAGATCCTATTTCCAAATAAGGTCACATTCGCAGGTGCAGGGGTTAAGTACTCGAGACTAGCCTTTGGTGGGGGCATTATTCAACCCACTACAGCACGCAAAAGCTTCCTTGCCCCTGAGGGCCTGGTATTTCTGAGTGTGGTCCACTGTTCACCTGTATCAGAACCAGCTGGTCCCTTTCCTAGACATACAGGTTCCCAGAAACATTTCACACCATCTGAAACCACCCTTTGGGGGTGAGGCCCAGGAATCTGCCTTTTGAAAATGCTTCCCAAGTGATTCTTGCCCTCAGTATGAGAACTACCGTACCAAGCCCCTGAAAACTGAAATTCAAGTATTTACTACAGTGTTAACCTTCCAGAAAAACAGCTTGCATGGAGAGATTATGCAACCCTGGGGCATGGAGTGGTGATGCATGCTTGCTTTGCATTTTAAAAAGCAAATCAGTTAATAGAGCAAAAGAAAGTGCTGTCATTAAATGAGAACATTCAGATGCAAAGAAACTGAAACCCCTTTGGCCAAAAACAGGCATGGAAAGCACTAAGAACATCTAACTCATCTCTATGTCAGATCCCGAGAGCTTAAAAAAAAGAAAAAAAAAA
>SJYA01002329.1:1743951-1802649 GCA_006410615.1 Neotragus moschatus
TAAACAAAAACAATAAAAAAAAAAAAAAAAAAAAAAAGCAGACTTTCCATCACTCTGTTACGCCAAAAGTAGAGGAGGTGACGTGGGGAGGTGATGCTTTGGTTCCAGGTGAAGAGAGAGAGAAATTTGTGTTCTTCCCTTGGCTAACAACAGCAGAGCTGAAAGACTAGAAGACAAGATCAGACAAAGAAGACTAGATCGGCTACTGTTTCGGTTTTTCTTTTCATAAAATACCAGCACTTTCAGATAGGTCTTTATAAATATGGATCCTTTTCCTCCTACAGATATGCCAAGTACTATAAGGAAAATAACACTGAAAAGCGGACCCTAATAAAAGCTTACGGGATCCGATTTGACATCCTGGTTTTCGGCACCGTAAGTCTCTTCTCCGCTCTCAGCCACTGGCATCTCCGTTCCTATGACTGTGTCTTAAATTACTGCCGGAGTATCTCAAAGGGTGAATGCTTTGGTCATAGTTATTAGCTGGCACTATGTACTTTGCACGTGGGATATAAAAAGGGGAAGAAATGTCCTTGTTCCTGGACAAGTCATCTAATGAGTACAAGAGTGGGCTTGGGGAAAAAACCTAATAACTCAACTTTAAAAATATTCTGATGCTTAAAAAGGAGAGAGAAATCGTATATTAATGCATATATATGGAATCTAGAAAGATGGTACTGATGAACCTATTTATAGGGCAGCAATGGAGACAGGGAGGCCTGGCGTGCTGTGGTTCATGGGGTCTCAAAGAGTTGGACACGACTGAGTGACTGAACTGAACTGAATGGAGACACATTCATAGAGAACAGATTTACGGACATGGAGGGTGGAGGAAGGAGACAGACGGGGAGAGAAGCATGGAAACATATACACTACCATGTGTAAAACAGATAGCCAGTGGGAATTTGCTGTATGACTCAGGGAACCCAAACTGGAGCTCTGTAACAACCTAGAAGGGTGGGAAGGGGTGGGAGGTGGGAGAGAGATTCAAGAGGGAGGGGACATATGTATACCTATGGCTGATTCATGCTGATGGATTGCAGAAACAAACTCAATATTATAAAACAATTATACTTTAATTAAAAACAATTTTTTAAAAAAGGAGAGAGAAAGAGATCCCCCTGTAAAATAGTTTGTAAGGAACAGAACCCAGTTCAAATTGAGTTAGGAAAAAAGAAAAAAAAGTCCTTTTTTTTTAGTTCACATATCTGATAAATCCAGAGCCAATTTTCAGGCTTCAGCTATCGCTGAATCCAGATGTTTTAATAACAGCATGAGGAACCTGCCCCCTCCATCTCTTAACATTTTTCTCCTCTGTTCTGGTGTCATTCCCGGTGGGTCATCTCTAGGTGGTGGTTTCAGCAGCTACTTATATCTTTGCAATTTAACAACCTCCATGGAAAGAGACCATCTCAGCACAAACCTCAGCAGATGCCACTGGCTTTGACTGGCCCAGTATGAGCCACATACTCACTGATGAACTAATCACTATGACTAGGGTCACTCACAATGGCTAGTCTTAGACCAGCTCTGAACCAGCTTCTTCCCTGCAAACTACAGGGACTGAGTATGCACAGAGATGGTTCTCCAAAGGAAAACTGGCATGCTGTCTCCAGAAGGAGGAGAGATGCAAAAACCAATGGATGCCCACATATCTTGCCTGACAGCATATTATTTACCTAATGTGGTAATAAGCCCCACAAGAATCAATGAGATATAGTGAGAAGATACAGTGAGAAGATACAAAGACACTGAGAATAAAAATCTCAAGGACATCTAAGGGGAGACTTTGTGCAGACACTCCTTCCCTCTGTTTCCAAAGTAATTTCAAATCGCTTTTAGGGAAAGCTCTTCTGAAACCCTCACCTTGAATGGAAAAATAAACTTTCAGTGGCTCTCCTCTTAGTGTGTGGGTTCCAGTGCTTCTTAGTTTAAAACACCCATGTTTTCAAGCACATCCTGAGAGACAGAAGCAGAAGGAATGGGATTCATATTTTCAGTCTCCTTAAACTTTGTTGCTATGAACACATTGGATGCAGTTGTTAAATTCATGGCACTAGACTCCCTCCTCTGCTGGAACTTACAATTACATGTTAGAGCAGAAAAGCATGATTCTGAATTTCAACCAAGTAATCTTTTGTACTGTTCTCAGGGGGGGAAATTTGACATCATCCAGCTGATCGTGTACATTGGTTCAACCCTCTCCTACTTTGGTTTGGTAAGAGATTCTTTTTCTCACACTTTATGAAAATGATGTGGCTAAAGGAAGTTTCACTGACAAGGTGCCTGTCTGGTTTTTTCCAGGCCACCGTGTTCATTGACATGCTCATCAACACTTATTCAAGTAAATACTGTCGATCACATGTTTATCCCTGGTGCAAGTGCTGTCAACCCTGTGCAGTCAATGAATACTACTACAAGAAGAAGTGTGAATCCATTGTGGAGCCAACACGGGTAAGCCTCGATATGTCTATGGGATATCAAAAATCAAAACACCTGAAGGGCCTATTGGATCTCTGAGGAGAGTGCAGAAATAAGGCCACAATCATAGGTGCAGTCAATCCCGCGGTGGATAAGTATCAGGATCCTACCCCAATCCACATGCTCCCTCAGATGAATCCTTTCATTTGAGTGAAGAAAAGAGACAAAAATGGAGAAGCACGATATAGGGAAAACAAATGTTTGTGTTCCAGGATTTGTCAATTTGGTCAGATTTATTAAACTGGTTGTACAATAAAAGTATAATTACTTTGGAGAACAATTTGTCAACCTAGTAACATTTAAACAGGACATACTTTACACCCTGGCATTTCTGCTTCTCTATACCTGCCCTAGAGAAACACTCACAACGGGTACCCAAGTAGCGCCCGTATACAAGATGTCTATCACAGTGCTATGTGTGACAATGATGAACAGCATCTGCCCAACATGTGAATGGTGAAATGAACTATGGTAAGTCCATAGTTCGGAATGCCTGGCACCAGTTTTAAAAAATGATGCAGATAATTATAAAAGCAAATGCTCATATAGAGTTCCCAGTGCTATGTATACGTTAACTCACTGAACCTTCACACAGCCTTACAGGTGGGTTTATAGGATTATGTGATTATCAGTAGAACTCTTGATAGGTACTACTGTTATCTTTCTGCAGATGAGGAAACCGAGGCACAGGAAGGTTAAATTATTCGCCCAAAGTCATACAGTTGGCAGAGATGGAATTCTAACTCAGGCAGGCTGGTTTCAGAATCCATGTTGATAACTATTATGTTAGAGGTACTGACATGAGCAAATATCCAAGATTGCTGAAAGTGAAAAAGCAAACTATGGAACAATATCTGTGGTATGATGTATAGGTTAACAACTATACACAAAAACTATTTAAGGTATTTTCTACACGTATATATGTCTATTTATATACATATATATATTTTCTGTATATTTTTATGTGCATTATACACACACATGTCAATGTGTGTGGGGAAGTAATAAATGAATACAAAAAGGTTGAAAGTGAAATAGCTCAGTCGTGTCTGACTCTTTGCGACCCCATGGACTGTAGCCTACCGGGCTCCTCTGTCCATGGGATTTTCTGGGCAAAGGTACTGGAGTGGGTTGCCATTTCCTTCTCCAGAGGATATTCCTGACCCAGGGATCGAACCCAGGTCTACCTGCACTGCACTGCAGGCAGACACTTTACTCTCTGAGCCACTAGGGAAGCGGGTTGGGACACTCACAAATCACTCACAGTGATTGGTTATGGAAAGGAGCCTCAGATGAGGCAGTAGTAAAAGGAAATTTTAGTTCATCTGTATGGTTTTGATTTGATTCACTTGGAATTTGATTAATTTTGGAATCTATGATTTCCTCCAATCAAAGAGAAATCTCTTTAAAAACAACAAAGAGGGTTTCTTTCCCTTGTCCAAGAACACTGCTGTCCTTTTGTAGCAGCTGAATGCACAATTCATTGTTCATTGTACATCTATTTGCAATTAAAATCAAAGTTCATCTTTGCAACTAAAATTAATCACCATTTCACGGCCCAAGATGGGAGGCAATTTAATGAAGATATAACTAATTTAAGTTGCAATAGTATAACTTTCTGGAGATATTCAACCTTAGCATAACTGAAATTGAGGGACCACAACAAAGGAATTTTATATAGCACTTGGGGTACCTGGAGACAACAGGCAGTAAGCTGTGGATACTCTAAGTCTACAAATTAAGGTGGCTGGGGTTCCATTTCTGATACTCAGAATCAGATCTTTCTTAGTTAGCAAGAGTTTCTGGTTAGCTTGTTTAACAGGTTGTCATTTGGTAAGTAGGAAAAACAGTTGCCTTTAGATATGTTCAGATACAAAGTAGGTGTAACTCTGTACTAAAATGGCTAACCCTTTAATTTTTATCTCCTAGACATTAAAATACGTGTCCTTTGTGGATGAACCCTATATTAGGATGGTAAATGAAAGACTGCTTGGGAGAAGTCTGCAAGATGTCAAAGGTGAAAAAGTCCTGGTACGTTGTTTAGTGCTTGCACTTTGTTTTTCAGCTGCGGGGCACAGCCTGCGGGGTTTTAGTTCCCCAATGGAACCCACACCCCCTGCAGTGGAGGCCTGGAGTCCTAACCATTGGATCCCCAGGGAACTCTCATTAGTCTTTTCAGACTAGTTAATTGATGAATTTGGTTGCATGAGGTCTTAGCTGTGGCACACAGGATCTTCCTTGCGTCATGTGGGATCTTTTGTCGAGGCTTACGGCCTCTCTAGCTGTGGTGCTCTGGCTTCAGCAGTTGCAGCGTATGGGCTTAGCTGCCCCGCCGCATGTAGGATCTTAGCTCTCCGACCAGGTATCGAACCCGTGTCCCCTGTGTTGCAAGGTGGATTCTTAACCACTAGACCACCAGGGAAATCCCAGTCTTTTTTAAAAACTTACTATTAAATGTAAATATATCAAAATGTGTATAAATCGCCACTGATGACAAAGTAAACACCATGTAACACATGGTACCAGCACCCAGATTTTAAAAGTGAATATTACTAGCAGAAGGCCCTTTAATGCCTCTACCCAATTACTATCTTCCCTTAAAAGTAGATGTTATCCTGCATTCAAATGTTAGTTTTACCTCTTATAGAATTTTACAAAATTTGAATCCTATAGTATGTATGCAGTACATACCCTGTTGAGTGGCTTTCTTCACTCAACATTATTTTTGTGAGAGTCATCCATGATGTTGTGTGAAGCAGTGGTTCATTCTCATTGCTGTACAATTTTTGTTTTATAAACATTCAATTTATTTATCCATTCAATTGTTGAACGAACTACCCATTTGGTTAGTTTCTACTTTGGGGTTCATGCCAATGCTGCCGCTACAGTAAACATATGGCACCTGAGAACGGAACTGCTGAGTCATGAGGCAGACCTGTGTGCAGCTTTCATAGTTACTACCTATAAGTTCTCTAAAGTGAGTGTTCTCATTCACACTCTCCCCAGCAGTTCTGGCTGCTGGACATCTTCACTGACTGCACTAGTTTTCTACAGCTTCTGTAATACATTACCACAAACCAGGGAGCCTGGAACAACAGAAGCGTATTCTCTCACAGCTCTGGAGGTTAGAAGTCTGAAATCAAGGTGTCAGGAGGGCTATACTCTCTCTGAAGGCTCTAGGGGAGGCTCCTTTCTTGTTTATTCTAGCTCCAGATGCTTATTTCACCTGTTAGGATGCCCAGCACGATACTGATCAGAAATGATAAGTGCAGGCATCTTTGTCTCATTTCCTATCTCAAGAAGAAAGTTTTCTTTATTTCACTATTGTATTTGCTGTAGGGTTTTTGTTTTTGTTTTTTGGCCTCCCTCATGGCTTGCAGGGACCCCAGTTCCCTGACCAGGGGTGGAACCTGGCCTACCGCAGTGAAAGTGCTGAGTCCCGGCAATTCCCTGTTGTGAGTTTTAAAAGAATACCCTATCAGATTAATAAAATTCCCCTCTGCTCCTAGTTCACTAAGAGTTTTTATCATGACTGGATACTGAGTTTTAAATAATGTATTTTTTCAGGCTTTTCAAATAATGAGTTTTCTTTTTTTGTTGTTTTTCAGTACATTATACTAACTGGTTTTCAAATATTAAGCCAACCTTTCATTGCTGCAATAAAACACATGAATGCAATGTATTATTCTTTGTATTTACTTCTGGATTCAAGTCACTAATATTTAAGAACTGTACATCTCTTGAGAGAGACTGGTCAAAATTTTTCCATTCTTGTAATGTTTTTATCAGGTTTGGGAATAAAGTGTACTCTCATATGTTGGCGAAGGGCAATAAAAGACACATAACATAAAATTTACCTTTTAAATCGTTTTACAGAGTACAATTCAATGACATTTAGTATATCCACAATGCTGAGCAACCGTCACCACTGCCTTGCTCCAGAACTTTTTCATCACCCCAAAAGGAAACTTTGAATCCATCAGCAGCCACTCCCACTCACTTCTCCCCAGGCCCTGTGCAGTCACTAATCTGCTTTCTGTATCCATGAATTTGCCTATTTTGGACATTTCATGTAAATTGAATCTTACTTGTCTCCTTATGTCTGGCTCCTTTCATTTAGCATAATGTCTTCAATGTTCCATCCATGTTTAGTATTTGTCAGTAATTCATCCCTTTTCATAGCTGTATGAACATCACTTTTTGTCTGTGCAGGTCTTGTTTCTGCATGTGAGCTTTCTCTAGCTGTGTCGAGCAAGGGCTACTCTCTTGTGATGTGTGGGCTTCTCACTATGGTGGCTTCTCTTGTTGCAGAGCATGGGTTCAGTAGTTGTGGTGCTCAGGCTTAGTTGCCCTGTGGCATATGAGATATTCCCAGACCAGGGATCAAACCCACATCCCCTGCACTGGCAGGTGGATTCTCAACCACTGTACCACCAGGGAAGTCCTGAACATAACAGTTTTCTATCCATTCATTCATTGATGGACACAGGTTATTTTTACCCTTTGGCTATTACAATAATGGTGCTGTGTACAGTCATGTACATGAACCATTTAGTTTTAATGTACTCAACTCCACTCTCTTTGTCTGTTGAATGAAGGTATATGTCACAAAGAATAGATATAAATGATGGCAATTATGGCAAATTCCCTTGGAGGATAACAAAGCGACTTTTCAGAAAAGGGAGCACGGTGAGAAAGGAGAGCTAAGTCAGCAAGTATGTATCGTCTACTATGTGCTGGGCACTGTCCTAGGCACTGGGGATACAGGGAGTAAACAAAGCAAACAGGGCCCCCGCTTTCATGTGGAAGAACCATCCAGGAAACATACCAGCTCATAAGATCATTTCAGATGGTGGTAAGTACTAATGAAGAGCATACAACATCATCGTGTGGTAAGAGAAGGACCTGAGAGGAGGGGAACTACCTAGATCAGGCGGGCGGGGCCCGGAGGTCTCTGATGAGAGGATATATGCACTAAGGCCTGGCTTTTCTGAATTTCACTTTCCAAACCTGTAAAATAGAGATCAGGACACATATCTCGTGAGGTTTTCCTTTTTAAAAAAAAAAAAAATTGTATTTATTTTTGGTCGCTCTGGGCCTTCGTTGCTACACACTGGCCCTCTCCAGTTTTAGTGAACAGGGGCCACTCTTCGCCGAGGTGCACGGGCCTCTCACTGCAGTGGCTTCTTCTGTTTCCGAGCACAGGCTCCAGGCACATGGGCTCAGAGGTTGTGGCTCACGGGCTTTAGTTGTTCCTCGGCATGCAGAATCTTCACAGACCAGGGCTCAAACCTTGTCCCTTCTCCCTTGCATTGGCAGGCACCCACTGTGCCACCAGGGAAGCCCTCATGAGGTTTTTTGAAAGCTTAAATGAGGCGATGCTTGTGAAACACAGACTTGACATGTACATTTAATAAATGAGAGCTACTAGTATTAATGTAGTATTAAATATAATTTTATAAATTCATAAGAAAATTAAAGAACCCCAAACCCTAGGGGTTGTCACTGCTGATGGGTTTGGAAACTTGCCTTTTTCAGAGACCCCAGCTGGACTTTGCAGACTTGTCCTGGCTGCCTCTGTCTCTTCATGACCCACCCCCCATTCCCGGACAACCAGAGGAGATCCAGCTGCTCGGTGAAGATGTGCACCTTAAATCCAGGGACTGCCCGGGTTGGTGCCAGTGCGGAAACTGCCTTCCATCCCAACTCCCTGAGAACCAAAGATGCCTGGAGGAGCTGTGCTGCCGGAAAAAGCTGGGTGCCTGTATCACCACCTCAGAGCTATTCAGGGACCTTGTGCTGTCCAGGCGGGCCCTGCAGTTCCTACTACAGTACCAGGAGCCCTTGCTGGTGCTGGATGCAGATTCTGCCAACAGCCGGCTGCGGCACTGTGCCTACAGGAGCTACACCACCTGGCGCTTTGGCTCCCAGGACCTGGCTGATTTCGCCATCCTGCCCAGTTGCTGCCGCTGGAGGATCCGGAGAGAGTTCCCCAAGAGTGAAGGCTGGTACAGCGGCTTCAAGAGTCCTTACTGATGAGCTGAGCAGTCACAGAACATTGCCTTTGCTTGCACCTTGAGCTTCACCTGCAAGGATGTGTGTTCAGATTTTCAGCCAAAGGGAAATGGGCTTTCCTCTCCCCTAGCTCTCTGTGTGTCAGAGAGCAAAGTGATGGGGTAAACAAACAACAGATGAGCCAGAACCCCTCAGCATGGATGAGAGTCAAGAGATTCAGATTCATTTCTCTGTTCTATCCCTAGGAGGTTGAGATCCCAGGCCTTTAACCTCTGTACCTTAGTTGCCTTATTAGCCAACCTACTGTTTCACAATTAGAAGAGCAAATTGAGACAGTGTACATAAATTTTCTCATGAATGCATAAAAGCTACATGAATATGGGCTTCCCTGGTGGTCAAGTGGTTAAGAATCCACCTGCCAACACAGGGGATATGGGTTCAATCCCTGATCCAGGAAGACCCCACATGCTGCAGAGCAACTAAGCCCGTGCACCACAACTACTGAAGCCCATGCCCTAGAGCCCATGCTCCGCAGCAAGAGAAGCCACTGCAATGAGAAGCCCGCATACTGCGACGAAGAGTAGCCCCTGTTCTCTGCAACTAGAGAAAGCCCGCGCACGCATAGCAATGAAGATCCTGGCACAGCCAAAAATGAATTTTTAAAAAAATAATGTTTTTTTTTTAACTAGATGAATACAAAGCAGATCATTTTGAGGTGAGACTAGGATGATGTCCAACCATGAACAAACCCTTTGGGTCCTGGTTAAAGAATGAGGAGGGTTAAAAGTGGCCACAAATTTTTTTGACATCTGTTACACAGGACCTAAGGGTTATATCTCCTCCCCTTGGGTCTTGACAGCTTTGATCACTTTATCCAATGATAAAGTGATGCTGTATCTGATTCAGGGTCTTGGTCCTAAGATGCTGATAGCTTCCATTTCCTATCCCTTGAAACTCTTGCTGCAAAGAAAACCAGCTCTCATGTACAAACCTGGCCATTCGGAGTCCATTTTGCTGTGAGGAAGCCCAGGCAGCCATGTGGAGAGGAGAGATGCCTAACCAGTGCCCAGCGCTCAAGACATCTGAGCCTGTTACTAGACATGGGAGAGAAGAAGCCTCTAGACTGTTCCAGATCCTGCTAACATATGACTGCAGCTGCACAGACACTCTAAGTGAGTTTCCCAGTGAACCCACAGAAGATAATTGTTATCTTAAACTATGTTTGGGGTTGTCTGTTATACAGCAACAGATAACTGGGACAGTCCAACTCACAGGACGTAGACTCAACCTACACCTTCTCTGGTTCTAAGGTTCTTAGGCAGCCTGGACATCTCTGGATTCCCTCGAGGGCTTAGGTTTCCTTTTATTTTAATTGGAGGACATTTGCTATACAAAGTTGTGTTGGTTTCTACTGTAAAACAATGCGAATCAGCCATAATATATATATGTTGTTATTGTTCAGTTCCTCAGTCGTGTTTGATTTTTAGTGACACCATGGACTGCAGCAGGCCAGGCTTCCCTGTCCTTCACCATCTCCCAGAGCTTGCTCAAACTCATGTCCATTGAGTCAGTGATGGCATCCAACCATCTCANAGAGCTATTCAGGGACCTTGTGCTGTCCAGGCGGGCCCTGCAGTTCCTACTACAGTACCAGGAGCCCTTGCTGGTGCTGGATGCAGATTCTGCCAACAGCCGGCTGCGGCACTGTGCCTACAGGAGCTATACCACCTGGCGCTTTGGCTCCCAGGACCTGGCTGATTTCGCCATCCTGCCCAGTTGCTGCCGCTGGAGGATCCGGAGAGAGTTCCCCAAGAGTGAAGGCCGGTACAGCGGCTTCAAGAGTCCTTACTGATGAGCTGAGCAGTCACAGAACATTGCCTTTGCTTGCACCTTGAGCTTCACCTGCAAGGATGTGTGTTCAGATTTTCAGCCAAAGGGAAATGGGCTTTCCTCTCCCCTAGCTCTCTGTGTGTCAGAGAGCAAAGTGATGGGGTAAACAAACAACAGATAAGCCAGAACCCCTCAGCATGGATGAGAGTCAAGAGATTCAGATTCATTTCTCTGTTCTATCCCTAGGAGGTTGAGATCCCAGGCCTTTAACCTCTGTACCTTAGTTGCCTTATTAGCCAACCTACTGTTTCACAATTAGAAGAGCAAATTGAGACAGTGTACATAAATTTTCTCATGAATGCATAAAAGCTACATGAATATGGGCTTCCCTGGTGGTCAAGTGGTTAAGAATCCACCTGCCAACACAGGGGATATGGGTTCAATCCCTGATCCAGGAAGACCCCACATGCTGCAGAGCAACTAAGCCCGTGCACCACAACTACTGAAGCCCATGCCCTAGAGCCCATGCTCCGCAGCAAGAGAAGCCACTGCAATGAGAAGCCCGCATACTGCGACGAAGAGTAGCCCCTGTTCTCTGCAACTAGAGAAAGCCCGCGCACGCATAGCAATGAAGATCCTGGCACAGCCAAAAATGAATTTTTAAAAAAATAATGTTTTTTTTTTTAACTAGATGAATACAAAGCAGATCATTTTGAGGTGAGACTAGGATGATGTCCAACCATGAACAAACCCTTTGGGTCCTGGTTAAAGAATGAGGAGGGTTAAAAGTGGCCACAAATTTTTTTGACATCTGTTACACAGGACCTAAGGGTTATATCTCCTCCCCTTGGGTCTTGACAGCTTTGATCACTTT
Source organism: Neotragus moschatus (assembly GCA_006410615.1). NCBI lineage: Eukaryota > Metazoa > Chordata > Mammalia > Artiodactyla > Bovidae > Neotragus > Neotragus moschatus. The sequence continues at coordinate 1,755,152 of SJYA01002329.1, forward strand.
ATCCAATGATAAAGTGATGCTGTATCTGATTCAGGGTCTTGGTCCTAAGATGCTGATAGCTTCCATTTCCTATCCCTTGAAACTCTTGCTGCAAAGAAAACCAGCTCTCATGTACAAACCTGGCCATTCGGAGTCCATTTTGCTGTGAGGAAGCCCAGGCAGCCATGTGGAGAGGAGAGATGCCTAACCAGTGCCCAGCGCTCAAGACATCTGAGCCTGTTACTAGACATGGGAGAGAAGAAGCCTCTAGACTGTTCCAGATCCTGCTAACATATGACTGCAGCTGCACAGACACTCTAAGTGAGTTTCCCAGTGAACCCACAGAAGATAATTGTTATCTTAAACTATGTTTGGGGTTGTCTGTTATACAGCAACAGATAACTGGGACAGTCCAACTCACAGGACGTAGACTCAACCTACACCTTCTCTGGTTCTAAGGTTCTTAGGCAGCCTGGACATCTCTGGATTCCCTCGAGGGCTTAGGTTTCCTTTTATTTTAATTGGAGGACATTTGCTATACAAAGTTGTGTTGGTTTCTACTGTAAAACAATGCGAATCAGCCATAATATATATATGTTGTTATTGTTCAGTTCCTCAGTCGTGTTTGATTTTTAGTGACACCATGGACTGCAGCAGGCCAGGCTTCCCTGTCCTTCACCATCTCCCAGAGCTTGCTCAAACTCATGTCCATTGAGTCAGTGATGGCATCCAACCATCTCATCCTCTGTCGTCCCCTTCTCCTGCCTTCAATCTTTCCCCACATCAGGATTTTTTCTAATGAGTTGGCTTTTCACATCAGGTGGCTGAAGTATTCGAGCTTTAGCTTCAGCATCAGTCCTTCCAATGAATATTCAGGACTGATTTCCTTCAGGATTGACTAGTTTGATCTCCTTACAGCCCAAGGGACTCTCAAGAGTCTTCTTCAACATCACAGTTCAAAAGCATCAATTCCTCAGTGCTCAGTCTTCTTTATGGTGCAACTCTCACATCCATACATGATTCCTGGAAAATCCATAGCTTTGACTAGATGGACCTTTGTTGGCAAAGTAATGTCTCTGCTTTTTAATACACTGTCTAGGTTTGTCATAGCTTTTCTTCCAAGGAGCAAGCATCTTTTAATTTCGTGGTTGCAGTCACCATCTGTGATGATTTTGGAGGTCAAGAAAATAAAATCTGTCACTGTTTCCATTGTTTCCTCATCTATTTGCCATGAACTGATGGGACTGGATGCCATGATCTTTGTTTTTTGAATGTTGAGTTTTAAGCCAGCAATATATATGTGTATATATATTGATATGCACCATATATCTCTTCAGCAATATATATATATGACTGCGAAACAAATCAGGTAACTCACCAGACCAGCTCTGGAATCCATCAAATCTAACTGCTGAGCTACCCAGTACATTGCAATCCACACTGCAACTGGAAGTAACTATTGGTGTTAAAAACTGGAAAAAATAAAAGCCACCTTTATGCCTTTAACATCCTGTACTTTGCAACCAGTTACAATGGATACAGTCTGATTGCTACTTAAAAAGCAATTGACACTCAAAGCTCTTACCATTTCTATCCATCAACTGCTGAGAGTATAAAAATGAATAGCAGGTTTTAGGATCCTCCTCAGGATTTCCTTTTCAAGGTTTTAGCACTAGAACAGACTGTTTCTAAATGACAACTATTTTAAACAATAAATACAGAGCACTGTTCAAAACTGTGACTAATAAATGGCGTGTGAGTTTTTATACATACTCTTTAATATTTAGTATTTTGATACTTTTTAAAAATCACCAGCTTTCTACTGTATTAATGTAAAATAATATGGACAAAAACCTTCCTTTTTTGACCTAGCATTTCATCTGGCTTTAAACTCAGGAATCAAGATAATTGGGCCAGATTTAACTCTCATTTTTACTACCTTTCAGAGATATTTTTGAAAAGTGAATTATATATGACTTCTTCAGAACTGAAATTTTTTACTCCAAGAATTCTATGTACCTGCTACAGATTTCCATTCTGATAGCCTCGAGCCTTCACATGAAATATTTTGGGGCCTTATTCCTAGTGTGTTTCTGTCACCTTGTGGAGGCCCCAGATGGAGTCAGAATTTGGAATGACAAATAATCACTGGATCCACCTACTGTTTTCCTTCACCTTTCCCAGATGCTCTGGGTGAGAGGGTGAAGTGTTACGTCAACTGCGTGTCTGACACTTCCTAGAATAACATGCATCACATTTATATTCTTATTTTTAGTCTACTGTAGAAAACAGTGTCCTCACCAAAAGCATCCTAATTAAAGTCACATTTTATAGGGTCTGGGTTTTGCACTTAAATCCATTCTTCTGTTATAGTAATTGCACAGTATTCACTGCTTCATCTCTGTATCGGAGATCTGCTTTCTTGTAACCCTGCCTGATTTCATGTAACATTGGTTATAGACTTGCATTCCTCTCTTTAGAGGGAATCCTTAAAACCCTTCCTAATTCTAGCTGGGCAATGCAGATGTCTTAACTGTTTTGATAATAATAATAAAAAAAAGTATAATTTGTATTTATTGAAGTATTCCTTTTACTTTCTTTTCTGAGAAGATCCCCAAATCAGCAGTCTTATTCACTGACACATTCATTCAACATACACACCCTGAGGCACTATGACACAAAGATGTATTTTAGTCTCTGCCCCCAGTTCCTGACTCAGATCTCCTAAATCCCCCAGAATTTCCTGGAGATAGAGCTGTCTTGTATTCTAATGAGGCCAGTCTTGGTGGGCTCCTGGATAACTTCAGGAAGGGGGCTGGTCATCAAAAGACCAAACCACAATTAGAAGCTTGGAACTTTCAGTCCTATTCCCTTATCCTCCAGAGTGGGGGAGGGGGGTGGGATGGAAACTGAGTTAGTCACTGATTTTGACTATGTAATGAAGGTGCCGTAAAAATCCCTACCTTATGGGGTTAATAAACCTTTCATATTGAAAAACACATCCACATTTGGGGAGAGTGGTATACCCCAAACTCCACAAGGACAAAAGCTTCTGTACTCAGGACCCTTCTGGCCCTCACTCTATGTAACTATTCATCTGGCTATTCATCTGTATCTTTTATTATATCTTTTATGATAAGTGAGTAAATGTGTTTTCCTGAGTTCTATGAGCCACTATTGAACCTGAGGAGGAGGTTATAGGAACCCCCAATTTATAAACAGTTGGTCAGAAATACAGGTCACAGCCTTGGATGTCTGAAGTGGGGGACAATCTTGTGGCACTGAGTTCTTAACCTCTGAGGTTTATGCTAACTCCAGGTAATTCATGTTATAACTGAATTGCAAGACACTCATTTGGTATCTGGAGAGTTTTGGAGAACTGCTTGTGTTGGAAAACCCCACGCACATTTGGTGTCAGAAGTGCTATGAACAGACTACAGGTAAACAGGAGTTTTCTTTTAGGCATTTCTAGAGATCAAAGATGGAGAAGGCAATGGCACCCAACTCCAGTACTCTTGCCTGGAAAATCCCATGGATGGAGGAGCCTGGAAGGCTGCAGTCCATGGGGTCGCTGAGGGCCAGACATGACTGAGCGACTTCCCTTTCACTTTTCACTTTCATGCACTGGAGAAAGAAATGGCAACCCACTCCAGTGTTCTTGGCTGAAGAATCTCAGGGACGGGGTAGCCTGGTGGGCTACAGTCTATGGGGTCACACAGAATTGGACACGACGGAAGTGACTTAGCATAGCATAGAGATCAAAGATAGATAAGTTGCTGCTCTCATGGTGATGTGAGGAGATAAATGTTAATCAAATAATTCAATAAATAAATGTAAACGTGTAACTTATGGTAAGTATCTTGATGAAGATGTTTTGAGAGCCTGTAATAGGGGACCTTGACCTATTTGGGGAAATCAGAGAAGTCTTCCCTGAGGAAGGAGCACTTCAGCTGAAATCCGAAGGATAAATTCTAGATGGGTTAGATGAGCTGGGGAGGAAAGAGCAATCTAGACAAAGAGAATAGAATGTGCAAAGGTCCCGGGGCTGACAAAAACCATAGAAGCTTTACAGAACTTAAGTTGAAGGTCATGACAAGGAGTTTTGTCCTTCTCTGGTTGTGCACTGTGTTCCTAAATGCCATCCCCACGTGACCCACAAGGCATGTGGTGTCCATCTTCCCTGTGCTGTGAGTATATGTGACTAATGAATTGCTGCCGGTTTCATCTATCCAGTACTAGGTGTCGTATGCTTGGCCATCCTTAGGGTTGGAATCCCTCCCTTACCAATGGGGTGAAGAGGAGGTTATTCAGGTATCCTTAATTCCAGTTGCCCTAAAAAATTAGAGGCTTGGCTTCTGTATAGTCACTCTGCAAAGTCCTGTCTCCTAGAGCCCATGAGACCTGGGACGATTACCACCATTTACTCAATTAACCATTTCAGGGCACTGGGTGTGGTTACACTTTCTGCTGCTTGTGTGTTTTTCAGCACATACTCTGATCCTATGCAGTCATCATTCTGGGAATCCCCGAGTCCCCTGACTGACATATTTCTGCTCCCTTTTGAATGGACGTAGACAATCCATGGATGGAGGAGCCTGGTAGGCTGCAGTCCATGGGGTCGCTGAGAGTTGGACGCGACTGAGCGACTTCACTTTCACTTTTCACTTTCATGCATTGGAGAAGGAAATGGCAACCCACTCCAGTGTTCTTGCCTGGAGAATCCCAGGGATGGGGGAGCCTGGTGGGCTGCCGTCTCTGGGGTCACACAGAGTCGGACATGACTGAAGCAACATAGCAGCAGCAGCAGCAGCCATCACTATCTTCTTTCACTTTTACTGTGATCTTTCAGATTCCTCTTTTTTAGTCCCAGGAGGGTTATGAATCTTGTTTCCAAAATAGATGATGATCTGTGGAGAGGATTTTGCATTTCCAACATCCTTATTTCTTCTAAATGAATTATGAAGGTCACATGAATCTGAGTCTTCAGAGGAGGCCAACACTAGTCATTTTAATCAAATAATTACTGTATTTGGCAGGCTTGGATGTGAGCCTGAGGCAAGCCCATGGAGGACAGTTTAAATTATGAGTTACATTTTACTTCCCCAAGCAAACAAGAAGCTCCTCAAAGGCAAAGGGCTTGGCTCTGTGTGCCTGCTTGCCTACTCCAGCACAGTGGTGCAGTGGGGAAATGCTGGAACGCTGGAAACTGACCACCTGGGTTCAAATCCTAGCTTGTCCATTAATTAGCCAAGTGGCTTCAGGCAATTTATCGAATCCTTAGAAACTTTTGTTGTATCTTTATGTCCAAGGGTTGTATTAAATATTAAATGTTCTAAGTGTAAATGTATGTGAAGCACTCAGCACACTGCCTGGTACAGAGTAAGCAATCAGTAAGTGTGAGGCATGATTATTATTTAAGTTTAACCATGTCTAACGATGCTGGCTATATTGTTATTTGGATAGTATCCAAGCATCACCCCTAAGCTCTGCTGCTGCTGCTGCTGCTGCTGCTAAATCACTTCAATCTTGTCCGACTCTGTGCGACCCCAGAGACGGCAGCCCACCAGGCTCCCCCGTCCCTGGGATTCTCCAGGCAAGAACACTGGAGTGGGTTGCCATTTCTTTCTCCAATGCATGAAAATGAAAAGTGAAAGTGAAGTTGCTCAGCCGTGTCCAACTCTTAGTGACTCCATGGACTGCAGCCCACCAGGCTCCTCCATCTATGGGATTTTCCAGGCAAGAGTACTGGAGTGGGGTGCCATTACCTTCTCTGTCCTAAGCTCTGCTGCTGCTGCTGCTGCTAAGTCACTTCAGTTGTGTCCAACTCTGTCTGACCCCATACACGGCAGCCCACCAGGCCCCCCTGTCCCTGGGGTTCTCCAGGCAAGAACACTGGAGTGGGTTGCCATTCCCTTCTCCAATGCATGAAAGTGAAAAGTGAAAGGGAAGTCGCTCAGTTGTGTTTGACTCTTCGCGACCCCATGGACTGCAGCCTACCAGGCTTCTCCGTCCATGGGATTTTCCAGGCAAGAGTACTGGAGTGGGGTACCATCGCCTTCTCCAGTCCTAAGCTCTAGGCCCCTATATTTAACTGCCTGTGGATGAATATTCTACTTAAACAGTGTAGAGGCACCTCAAATAAGCACAGAAGAGAAATCATCGTCTCTGTTTCCTCCGCTCTGCCCACAGGTGTTCTTCTAGAACTCCGAAGCTCAGTTAGCAGCAACATCGGCCATCAGCTCTATTTCCCAAGCCAGAAATCCAAGAGACAGTCTCAGCATCCACCATCTCTTTCTCCATCCCATCCAATCCCACACCAATTCATTCAGCAAACATTTATTGAACACCCTGGCACTGTGTAGGTATGGTACCAGGATAAACAAGGGAACAAGAGGTTAGGTTCAATGGGAAAGATGGGAAAGCAATGTGTAAATAAATGAAATGAACACAGCCTGGGATAAAGGGTCTGAAGGAAACAAGCAATAACCTTTAATTTTTTTCAAAAATGGAGTTAGTTATCTCTTTTTAAAAGAATATTTATTTAGTTGTGCAAGGTCTGAGTTGCAGCACCCAGGATCTTCTGTCTTCACTGCAGCATGTGGGATCCTCAGGTGCACCATGTGTGATCTAGTTCCCTGACTAGGGATTGAACCTGAGTTGGGAGAGGAGAGTCTTAGCCATTGGACCCCCAGGGAAGTCCCAGCAATGGGGTTACAGGGGTCAGGGATAGCCTCTCCAAGGAAGTGACATTTAAACTAGATCTGAATAATAAGAAGGAACTAACCATGATGAGTTGGAGGCAGAACGTTTCAGGTAGAGGGACAGCAAGCATCAAGCACCAAAGTGGGAAAGAAATGAGTATATCCCAAGAATGGTTGGATGGCCAGTGTGACTGGGACATTTACAACAAAGCCCTTACATTGTAGTCTAGCCAGGAAGGGACACAAACTTACTTATTTTCTTACTGCTTCATAAACTGTGTGGTCCCATCTCAGTGAGACAGAAGCTCAAAGAAAGGCAAAATAAAAATCCATACTGACTAATAAGCGCAGGCGGCTGCGAGCCGCAGGCTCACTAAGCGCGGCCCAGACGAGCCACCCCCCGTCCAAGAGACAGCGGCCGAGAGTCCCAGNTCCAATATTCTTGCCTGGAGAATCCCATGGACGGAGAAGCCTGGTAGGCTACAGTCCGCGGGGTCGCAAAGAGTCGGACACGACTGAGCGACTTCACTTTCACTTTCTCATTCTGATGGTCTGCTGACAGAAGCCAGGTTTTGAGACTTCCACTTGATTCCTTTGGGATCTGTGGCTTCTTGTCCTTTCCTTTGAGCATCATGTGGTAACTCAAGGTAACAGGTCACACTTTGAAAATTAAATCACTTAAAGTTCAGTTCCTCCGTATTGTGGGGTTGTTGGAGTCTTTAGTATAGGCACCAGCCCTAACCTCATCATTTGCCATGCTGCCCTCTTTGCTTACCTGTCCTGCCACCATAAGTCCTTACCGAGTGCTTAACTTTAATTGATGTACCTATTACACTAAAATTAAACTCTAGCCAGGAGGTGGAAGTTAATTTACCAACTGGGCCTGCCTTCATGGTCCACCTGGAGTATCTACAGGTGCTGACCTGACAGATGTTATCTGCTCCATCATTTTTTGTTTGTTTGTTTTGTTTTGTTAAAAGGCCTAATACAGTGTTCCCCAAACTGCACATAGAGCCATTTGGGAATCTTTAAAATATACTGATTACTGGCTCTCAGACCCAGATCTTCTGATTGAAGTGCTGTAGAGTATGACCACCTCCCCAGGTGATTCTGATGTGCAGCAAAGTTTAGCAACCAGTGTCTTAGTGTTTCCCAAACCTATCTGATCATGAGAGACTCATCTGAGAAATTGTTTAAAGGTAACAGGAATCCACCCCCTTCCACTGGGGTGGGGCTTGGAATCTGTTAACACTACCTGAAAGAATCCACATGATCTGACAGGTTTGGCTTCTACCATCTATCGGCACAGCAGCAGTAGGTACTGACAGTGTTCAGTAAAATGGCTTTCCAGGTATGGTGTCTACATCACAACCACCTGGCCAACCCCCAGGTTTGGACTCATCAGTCACATAAAGTATCATCACAACCAACCCAGTGATTGGGGTGGACCCTTCAATTTTGAAACCCATTACTAATGGATTGGGCTTCCCTCATAGCTCAGTTGGTAAAGAATCTGCCTGCAATGCAAGAGACCTGGGTTCGATTCCTGCGTCGGGAAGATCCCTTGGAGAAGGAAATGGCAATCCACTTCAGTATGCTTGCCTGGAAAATCCCATGGATAGAGGAACCTGGTGGGCTACAGTCCATGGGGGGTTGCAAGAGTCAGACACGACTTAGTGACTAAACCACCACCACTAATGGGTTCACTAAACTCACGGTGCTAGGTTGGACCTTTGGAATCAGGAATTGTCGTGCAGCTTTTTCCTTTTGGCTTTTGCTGCTCATAGGAGGACCAGTTTACACCTACTTTGGGGTATCTTAAAGTTCTTGGCTACATACAGTACATCGGCACTTGTACTGGATGGTAGCCAGAAGTCCCATGAGGCTGTTGAGCATTTGAAGTATTCCTGCTCCAAATTGAACTGTGCTGTCATTGTAAAATGCACACCAGATTTCAAGGACATACTATGAAAAAAACCATTAAATATCATATTAACACATCTTATACTGATAACGTTAAGATACATTGGATATATTGAGTTACATAAAATATATCATTAAAATTAATTTTAATTAGTTTCTTTTTAGCATCACTACTAGAAATGTTTAAATTACATATATGACTCGTGTTGTATTTCTGTTGGGCAATGCAGCTTTTTTTTTTTTAATCAATTTATTTGGCACTGCACTGGGTCTTCACTGCTGCAACACGGGCTTTGTCTAGTTGTAGCAAGTGGGTGCTGCTCTGCACTGCCAAGTTCGGGCTTCTCATTGTGGTGGCTTCTCTTATTGCCGAGCACGGGCTCTAGAGCACTGGCTCAGTAGTTGTGTTACACGGGCTTAGTTGCCCCGAGGCATGTGGAATCTACCCTGACCAGGGATTGAACTCAGGCTTCCCTGGTGTCTCAGAGGTAATTCTTCCTTCAAAAAGAGACTGAACACTTCTCAGTTATCTGCCTGGAATGCGGGAGACCCAGGTTTGATCCCTGGGTCGGGAAGATCCCCTGGAGAAGAAAGTGGCTAACCCATTCCAGTACTCTTGACTGGAAAATCCCATGGAGGGAGGAGCCTGGTAGACTACAGTCCATGGGGTCACAAACAGTCGGACATGACTGAGTGACTTCATTTCACTTCCCTTGTGTTAACAAGCAGATTCTTAACCACTGGGACACCAGTGAAGTTCCTGGGCAGTGTAGCTTTATAGGGTTCCTGTGGAGGGTTGTCTGCCTCTGTTATTGGATTTTTTAAGCAGTAAATGCTTTGCTTTTATACGTCTTGCTGTGATCAAATCTGACTCAGGATCTGAATTTAGGGGATTTGGGAAAGAAAGAAAAGCACCATCTTTTAACTTCCTGATTCAGTTCCTCTTGAGGAAATTGTGATCTCTTTTCCAAATGTGATCAAAGGTAATTCTTCCTTCAAAAAGAGACTGAACACTTCTCAGTTATCTAATTGTGTTATCAGTCACAGGATGAGGTAATATTTATTTACATAGTGACTGCTGTGAAACCATCTGTTTCTGACTTCTGACAGCAACTCACTGTCCAGTAGGCTCTCCATATCTGTAACTTAAGAGACCTGTTTTATTTTATAGGTGGGTGTTTGTGTGGGAAAAGGGTTACCAGGAAATAGACTCTGTGGTCAGCTCAGTTACTGTGAAAGCCAAGGGCGTCACCACGACTAACACCTCTAAACTTGGATTCCGGATCTGGGATGTAGCCGATTATGTGATTCCAGCTCAGGTAAGCTTCCCACTGTGACTCTGTCTTTTAAAGCTCAGGCCCCTAGTCCACTGCTTTCCCTTGACTTTGCTCACCTGACTGGTGATTGGCGTGCCCAGATCACATGCCCAGATCGGCGTGCTCACATCACCAGTGCCCACATTGATTGTTCTAGTCCAAGAAAGCAGTATAGACAGGCCTCTTTTTGGCTTAGGCAATATTCTGTTGGCTGTGTTTCTTCAGCCCTAAAACATGGCTGGCTTAAACAGAGAAAGCTTTCCATATGGACATCTCGGTCTGTCTCAGGCCCTGAAAGGTGAAAAAGCATATGTTTTAAATCCTGGGAAAAGTGCAGGTGAAACTTTCACCTTTCCGCACTTTATGATTTAACTTTATTGTTGTAAACCTGCAAGGTAAATCTTTTTAGTCATTAGAGTTGTTGTTGAGTTGTGTCCAACTCTTTTGCAAACCCATGGACTATAGCCTACCAGGCTCCTCTGTCCATGTGATTTCCCAAGCAAGAATTCTAGAGTGGGTTGCCATTTCCTTTTCCAAGGGGTCTTCCCTACCCAGGGATCAAACCCACATCTCTTGAATTGGAGGCAGATTCTTTACCACTGAGTCACCTGGGAAGGCCCACCCATTAGGGACCCAAAGCCAGACAAGAAGGAAACATACCTACCCATATGGGATTCCATCAGGAGCAAAGGGAAGGGAAGAAGCTGACACAGCGTCCTAGTCTTCCGTCTGTTAATCCATAAGCTCCAAGTTAAATATCGACTGTCTTTAACCATGATATGACTGTGATCCACAGCCAGTCCCTACATTCCTTTCCAGATGGCCCCTATGCTCAGGTGACTGGGCTGGCCAGATGCAGATAAGCTGCCAACCATTGGCTCAGAGCAAGGACTTTAGAAACTCTTTTTTTCTTCAAGTGTGTTCATTTTCCTTCTGCTTTCTCAAGGAAAGGGTCTAGCGGGATGCCCAGAGAGAAGTCAGAGCTAATGGAGCCATAAAGGTCAAATGGAACAGAGGATTTATAGTTAGCTGGGGGAAGCTGGTCCTGTAGGCATGCACCTGTCCCAACAGAGAGACCTCTGCTTCCTGCGAAGCCATAGCCTCATTGTGGCAGGTTCTAGGAATATCATGCTCAGCCTGTTTACTGAACACACAGAAGCATACAGCACCCTGCTTGTGATCCTCAGTGGAAGGGAAAACACAGCAATTTTGCCTTCCATCTCGGATTAGGGCTGGGGGCCACGTGAGTTCTGCAGGGCTCTCCTCATGAGCTCTCACGATACCCTTCTGCTTCTCCAAAGACAGAACACAAATATCTGTTTGCACCACATCTACTCAGCTCACCTCCAGACCCAATTTCTCTAAACTTAAAGGGGATAAGAAATAGGAAACAAAAAGTAAATCTCACTGACTTGTTCAGTTCTAACTCAGGGGTGATGTGGGAGTAGCCTTCTATAAACACCGAGCGAGGAGTGTGTCTATGTATGGAACACGGGAGCCTGACAGGGCACCTGACTTGGGCCTCCTGCCCCATCATCATGCCTCCCCTTCCAGCCACTTCTGCTCCTAACATGCTTTGCTCCAGGCCTGTCCTTGAAAGGGGCTTCCTTGGTGGCTCAGATGGTAAAGCGTCTGCCTACAGTGTGGGAGACCTGGGTTCGATCTCTGGGTTGGGAAGATCCCCTGGAGAGGGAAATGGCAACCCACTCTAGTACTCTTGCCTGGAAAATTCCATGGACTGAGGAGCCTGGTAGGCCATAGTCCATGGGGTCACAAAGAGTCAGACATGACTGAGAAACTTCACTTTCACATGTCCTTGAAAGATGCCAGCTGTTCCCAGAGCTTCCATCCCCTTGTCAGACCTGGGGGTGGAAACATCTGGAAACTTTGGTCCCCGAGTTTCCTTGATGGCTCCCCGCACTGACTGCTCTTCCTGGAAGTGTGAACTGCTCAGAGCATTTCATTTTAGAGTACCAGTGGCCATTGTGGAAGGTCCAACTTGAATTTTCAGGACCTTTGTCTTTTATTCCATATACTAGAAGGTCACTACCCACTCCAGTGTTCTTGTCTGGAGAATCCCAGGGACAGGNGCTCTTCCTGGAAGTGTGAACTGCTCAGAGCATTTCATTTTAGAGTACCAGTGGCCATTGTGGAAGGTCCAACTTGAATTTTCAGGACCTTTGTCTTTTATTCCATATACTAGAAGGTCACTACCCACTCCAGTGTTCTTGTCTGGAGAATCCCAGGGACAGGGGAGCCTGGTGGGCTGCTCTCTATGGGGTCGCACAGAGTCGGACATGACTGAAGCGACTTAGCAGCAGCAGCAGCAGCAGCAGCAGCAGTAACAGGTCACCGTTAGCAGTTCTCCAATCTCATCCCCAAGCGATCTGTTGGTCACAAACTTCAAATCAACCATTGGGCACTTTCATACTTGGGACGAGGAAACAGAACCTTCTCTAAGGGAGAAGTGTCACTGGGTCTTCTGTATAGTATGTTTGATGTATTTACTTTAGTTCCTGTTGGGAAAGAGAACCAGCCAAACTTGAGACCTTTGAGCTCTCATGTTTCTGGGCCTCTGAGGTAGTCCAGTTGGCAGGGGATATTCCGGGCACTTCTTGGCTCTTTCCCCTCAACAAGTCAAGCTTTATTAAGGAGCCATTTCAGGGTGTAGACGTGTTTTGTTTTTTTTCTTAATGGAGGTGAAATTCATGTATCGCATTATTAACCAGTTCAGAATAACAAATTCAGTGGCATTTAGCACATTCACAGAGATGTGCAACATAACCTCAGTCTAGCTCCAGAACATTTTTATCAGTCTGAAAGAAAACCCCACACTCATTACGCTGTCACCTGCTCGTCCACCTCCCCCTGACACCTTTACAACCACTAATCTACTTTCTGTCTCTGGATTTGCCTCTTCTGTACATTTCATATCAATGGGCTCACACACTACGTGGCCTTTTGTATCTGATGTTTTGGACTCAGCGTCATATTCTGAAGTTCATCCACCTTGTAGCCATGCCAGTTCTTCGCTCTTTTGTATGGCTGAGTCATATTCCATTACAGGTGTGGACTGCAGTTTGTTTATCCATTCACCCATTAGACAATTTATCCATTCACCCCTTGATAGACGCAGAGTTATTTCCACCTTTGGCCTGTTGTAAATGCTGCTGCTGTGAACACACGTGCAGGTATTTGAGTCCCTGTTTCCAGTCGGTTATAAACTCTCATAGGCAAGAATGGGAGACCCTAAGATCAGTGTTGAACTATTTCTGGTGTGGCATGTGGGAGATTGAAAGGTACTGTCGTAATAAAGGGATGTCCGACCCTCCTTGTGGCTCTACCTGGCTCCCCTGAAGGTCACACGCAGCACTGTCTCCTCTCTACCCTCTCTGCAGGAGGAAAACTCTGTCTTCATCATGACCAACATGGTCATCACCATGAACCAGACGCAAGGCCTCTGTCCTGAGGTAGGGAGCTTCTTGGAGAAGAGCCTTGGGCCTCATACCCTCCTCTCCATCTTTGTCCCACAGTAGGTGGGGCCAGGCTGTGTGAAACCTGTTTTCACTGGTTATTCCTCCTCCAGATCCCGGGTAAGACCACTGTGTGTGAAACTGATGCCAACTGCACTGCCAGCTCTGCAGGCACCCACAGCAGCGGTATGAATCTGACCATGATCCCACAGGAGACGCTTAGGCTGGGGAGGGCAGGCCCCAACCAGACTGCCTCCCCATGGTGGGGGAGGGGCCCTCTCAGAGGGAGATCTCTGTGGTGGGGGACTCCCCCGTACCCCCCCGTGCCTTCACATGACCCAAACGGGGTTCCCAGGACCCTCTCGAAATTCATCTCTGTCCTTTGCACCCCAGAAACCATCCCAGATCTTGCCCTTTTCTGTGGCTCAGCATCACCCTGTGATCGGCAAAGCAGAGATGTGGCTAGGTCTCAGGCAGATCTTTTCCTCCAGTTTGAATCTCTGGACAGTGTAAATCCCAGGATCGGAATAGCTTGAGACTGACTGCATAGGATGCATGGCAGAGCTTCCACTCTGACTCACAAAGTAGAAAGTAGAAGACCCCCACAGACCTGGGTGTCCCTCTCCCCTGTAGGAGTCGCGACAGGGAGGTGCGTGTCATTCAATGGGACCTTGAAGACATGCGAGGTGGCAGCCTGGTGCCCAGTGGAAGATGACACAGAAGTGCCAAAGTGAGTCCTACTCAAGGAACGCAAGTGTCCTCAAGGCTGGGTCTCGGGCTTGGGGGAGGCAACCGGGAATTGGGTTTTGTGCTCTCGGTGTCAGCCTGTGCTGGCAGGCTTCCCTGGGCTGACGGTTCTCAACCATCAGTGGCGGATGGACCACGGTATTTATCACCCATGATAAGAGTGCAGATGACTTATATCTATGTAGGAAATCTGTCAGTTGCAAATAACTGACAGGAAACAGTTCTCAGGGCCTTAAGCGGGTATGTGCACACACACATACACACATGCATGCTCACACACATGCATTCACAGTGGGGGCAGTTTGTTGTTCACCTGCTGCTGCTGCTAAGTCGCTTCAGTCGTGTCCGACTCTGTGCGACCCCATAGACGGCAGCCCATGTAACCACAGAGATTCCAGCATGGCTAGATCTGGGCCTCAGGGGACAGCATCTGAGTCTCCACCTCTTGGCTCTGCTTTCTTCCATGTTGGCTTCATTCCCAGGACCCAGGACGTATCCCAGGTCTCCCTGCCCAGCTGTCCATGGAGGTTCTGTGTGTACTCAGTCATGTCTGACTCTTTGCGACCCTCTGGACTGTAGCCTGCCAGGCTACTCTGTCCATGAGGATTCTCTAGGCAAGAGTACTGGAGTGGGTTGCCATGCCTTCCTCCCAGGGATCAAACTTGTGTCTCTTGAGTCTCCTGCATTGGAGGGCGGATTCTTTACCACTATGCCACCTGGGAAACTCATAGAGATTCTAGACTTGTCCATCTTTACATCTTTAGCCACATCTGTCAACCCATCCAGCCCATTCCTGTGGTTGGGGGATGGATTTTGCTTATGACTCAGGCCTGGGTCACAGGCCTTCCTGGCTAGAGGTGAAGTCAGATCCACCCAGATGACACAGGCTGAGTGGATTCTAAAGGAAGCGTGG
The DNA here is from genome assembly GCA_006410615.1 of Neotragus moschatus. Classification (NCBI taxonomy): domain Eukaryota; kingdom Metazoa; phylum Chordata; class Mammalia; order Artiodactyla; family Bovidae; genus Neotragus; species Neotragus moschatus. Next base: position 1,770,204 of record SJYA01002329.1, read on the forward strand.
CATTCTGCTACCAGAAAAAAGGGGAGCAGATGCTGGGCAGGAAGATTATTAATGTTCATGGACGTGTATTTGATAAGCTAGAGCAGGTTCAAGGTTGCCTTGAGTAACATTGAGTAACTCAGCCTAACTGTGATCGTCTGTGCTTTGAGTGAGTGGAGCTAGAGGTAACACTTTTGAAATCTGCAGTCGCTAGCGTCCTGGAGGCCTTTCTTGCTCAGAATTCAGACTGAGGCCTAGATAAGCCCAGGGGAGCAGGTAACCATGTGAACATCATCCTGGGTGTGTCGCAACACGTGACGGTGTTGAGATCTGCAGGTTGCTGAGGGCAGCAGCTCCGGCTAGGGAAGGGAATTCCACAAGACAGGAATCCTAGCATTCTGGGGCTGGAAAGGACCTTATGGAGCTGGTGGCCACTGAGTACTTGAAATGCAGCCTGGGGGACTTACCTGGTGAGTCAGTGATTAAGACTCCATGCTGTCAATACAGGGGCCATGGGTTCCATCCATGGCCAGGAAATGAACATGCTGCATGCCTAGGAAAGAAAGAAAGGAAGGAAGAAATGCGGCTGGGTCCAAAGTGAGCTCTCAGGGTAAAATCCACTCCAGGTTCTGCATACTTTAAATTATTTAAGAAAAGCATATGTAATATCTGATTAGCGCTTCCCTGATAGCTCAGCAGTAAAGAATCCACCTGCAATGCAGGAGATGTTGGTTACATCCTTGGGTCAGGATGATCCCCTAGAGAAAGAAATGGCAACCCATTCCAGTATTCTTGCCTGGGAAATACAGTGGACAGAGGAGCCTGGTGGGGTGCAGTCCATGGGGTCACAAGAGTCAGACACAACTTAGCGACTAAATCATAGTATCTCATTAATAATATTCTTTGTTGTTTACATGTTGGAATCTTATTTTAGACATATTCAGTTATTATAGAAAAGTTCATTTCACTTGTTATTTTTTAATGTGACTATCAGGAAACTTAAATTACAACACAGTTTGTGTCTTGATCCCTGGGTTGGGAAGATCCCCTGGAGAAGGGGATGGCACCCCACTCCAGTATTCTTGCCCGGAGAATTCCGTGGACAGAGGAGCCTGGCAGGGTACAGTCCATGGGGTTGCAAAGAGTCCGACAAAGCTGAGCAACTAACACTTTGTGTCTCACAGTATATTTTCACTGCACAGCACTGTTATAGATCTCATCAGTGTAGGATGGTTTTTAAGTGTTTACTGATAACATGAAATAACACTGAGTCACACAGAAAGGCATTCCCATCTTCACTCTTATTCAGCCCTGAGTGGATGTCAAGGAGGAGGTGCTGGTCTGAAGTCTGTATTCCTTACTGATTTCCATTTCTCACCAAGAACAAGCCCCAGGCTCAGTACACGACAAAAATGGGAACCACAGTTTGTAATGACATTGTTCTGACTTAGTTATATTTATTTGAATGATGACCTCTGACTTGTGGCAAATGATATTTTTTTATAGTCATGATGAAAGTTTTATTTTGAAATGAATGTCAATTTTAAAAAAAAAAGGTGAGTTGAGGGACTTCTCTGGTGGTCCAGTGGTTAAGACTCTGCACTTAACGCTGCAGAGGGCACGGGTTCAATCCTTGGTCGGGGAACAGATTGTGCATGCCAGGTGATGCAGCCAAAAAAAAAATTCGACCTGGGTCGGGGGGCCTTCTCCACGAGGGGTCAGTTCACACTGCCACATCCCCCTGTAGAAAGGCTCTAAGGCTCCCCATCCCGGGACAGATTCTGCTTCTGCCATCAGCAGGAGCAGACGTGGCACTTCCGGGAGGAGGTGGTGCAGCAGCAGTCACGTGCCACATGCTGTTTCCAGCCTCTAGGTGAACTCACCTTTGCTTTCACTTGCTAAACCAGATCTATTGCGAACACCTGAGGTAAGCCCTGAAACCCAGCACCTGCCGGACCCAGTGATTGCTAGGGAGGCCAGGAGGCCCTGCCCCTCCCACCCATGTTGGTAGCTATTCCTCAGGTTCTTAAATTCCCATGGCCTCAAGGAAAAGACCCTGGCCTTCTATGCTTGGAAGAAACCAGAAACCTTGGTTTACTGTCTCCTCTCTTGACCTAGTGTTTATGCAGAGGAGAGTAGCAAAAAAAACCATGAAAATGTTTTACTTTTTTCTTGGCAAAGTGATATTGTAAGACACACGTGTGTCTGCCGCTTAAAAATATTACCTAGGTATATTAGGAGTGTACATATGTTTGTACTTTTATTAACAATATGTTATAATTTTTTCCAGGCCTGCTTTTTTAAAGGCTGCAGAAAACTTCACTCTTTTGGTTAAGAATAACATCTGGTATCCCAAATTTAACTTCAGCAAGTAAGTGGCAACCAGCCATGTGAGTTCACCAATGTCTTGGAAAAACTTCCGGCTCTTCTTTGAGGTTTTCCTCGCTCCTATTTTCTGCTTCCTCCTGACTTTAGGAGGAATATCCTTCCCAACATCACCACCGCCTACCTCAAAACATGCATTTATGATGCGAAAACAGATCCCTTCTGCCCCATATTCCGACTTGGAAAAATTGTGGAGAGTGCAGGGCACAGCTTCCAGGACATAGCCATTGAGGTAGGTGCAGGTCTTGGCTTTTCTTTAAAAAAAAAATTATGTATTTATTTATTTGGCTGTACCAGGTCTTAGTTGTGGCTTCCTTGGTGGCTCAGCTAGTAAAGAATCCGCCTGCAATGCGGGAGACCCAGGTTTGATCCCTGAGTGGGGAAGATCCCCTGGAGGAGGGCATAGCAACCCACTCCAGTATTCCTGCCTGGAAAATCTCATGGACAGAGTAGCCTGGTGGGCTACAGTCCATGGGGTCGCAAAGAGTCGGACATGACTGAAGCGGCTTAGCATGCATACATGGTCTTAGTTGCAGTGCATGGGATCTACACTGTGGCATGCAGGGTCCTTAGCTGCCTCATGCAGGGTGGTTAGTTGCGGCATGTGGGATCTAGTTCTCTGATCAGGGGTTGAACCCAGGCCTCCGGCTTTGGGAGTGCGGAGTCTTAGCCACTGAACCACCAGGGAAGTCCCAGTCCTGGCTGTTCTAGCACATCCTTTGACACATCACCTTCTAGAACGGGCTCTGCTCGCACCCCACAGGGAGGCATCATGGGCATCCAGATCAAGTGGAACTGCAACCTGGACAGGGCCGCCTCCTTCTGCCTTCCCAGATATTCCTTCCGCCGCCTGGACACCCGGGATATAGCCCACAACGTATCCCCAGGCTACAATTTCAGGTGGGTGCGAGCTTGGGCCCCATGCCTCATGTGTTGGGGGCAGTGGCAACTGGATCACTCCCCAATGGGGGCCTCCACACCCACCCATGACCAAGGGCAGAAGGGGAAGCATGCGCCAGGGAGAGTGGTCCAAGCAGGGCCTCGCCTCCATGGCATTCCAACCCGTGAGAGCCCCTCCCTGCCTTTTCTTGCCTCCAAGAGAGTCTGCCTGCTTTAGCTTTCCCAGACCAGCCTCTACCAGGACCGTGCCACTAATTCTGAGGAGTGTCTGAGTCTGTGGTCCTCCAGTCCAAAGGCCTCTGGGGCCTGACTTGTGAATTGGCTTCTTAGGTGATCTGGCCCCTAGAATCTCTTAAGGAGCAGGGATACAGGTTTTAGTCTCAGGAAAGGCCTTTGCTGGTACATCCGTTGGGAAATGCTGTGAATTCGTTCCTCAGGACTACCCTAACAAATGACCACAAACTGGCTGGCTCCAAGTGGCAGGACTAGAGAACAGTTCTGGAGAAGCTTCAGATCAGTGTATCTGCAGGCCAGGCTCCTGTATATACAGGCCAGTGTATCTCTTGGCCTCTTCCTGCTTCTGATGGCTCCTGACAACCCTTGGTGGTCCCTGGCTTACAGATGCATTGCTCCAGTCTCTGCCTCTGTCATCCCATGGCCTCCTCCTTTCTGTGTCTATGTTCCTGTGTGTCCTTCATCTTTTATAAGGACACCAGTTGTATAAGATTTGGGGTCCACCCCAATCCAGTATGACCTCATCTTAACTGTGATTACATCTGCAGAGACCTTATTTGTAAGTAAGGTCACACTCACAGATTCTGGGTAGACATGAATTTGGGGGACAGTATTCAAACCAGTGCAGCTGGTAATCTGAGGAGAGGGCTGAGGGACCGACCAGTCACTTTTTGGCTGACAGTTGTCACTTCCTTGACCCAAAGAAATCTGCACCATGTACATTTCCATGTGGTCTTTGTTGCGTTTTCCACACCAAAACCAAGCACCAGGAAGGACCACCTGAGCAGGCTGTGCTGTTGTGTGCTAAGTCTTTCCAGTCATGTCTGACTCTTTGTGACCCTATGGACTGTATAGCCCGCCAGGCTCCTCTATCTGTGGAATTCTCCAGGCAAGAATGAAGAATGGTGCTCTTGTCCTGCACTTATCGCCCTCTAGTGGTGATGAAGTGAAGTGACGCGAAAGTCGCTCAGTCCTGTCCTACTCTTTGTGACCCATGGACTAGAAAGTCCATGGACTTCTCCAGGCCAGAATACTGGAGTAGGTAGCCTTTCCCTTCTCCAGAGGATCTTCCCAACCCAGTGATAGAACCCAGGTCTCCCAATTGCAGGCAGATTCTTTACCAGCTGAGCAACAAGGGAAGCCCAAGAATACTGGAGTGGGTAGCCTGTTCCTTCTCTAGCAGATCTTCCTGACCCAGGAATCGAACCGGGGTCTCCTGCATTGTAGGCGGATTCTTTGCCAACCGAGCTATCAAAGAAACCTAGTGATGATGTGTGGAATCAAATGCACGCAGGATCTGCTGTCCTTTTGAACCATCTGGTTCACTGATTAGAAGGGAAGATACTTACATTTGTTCCCAGTAAGGGAGTCTGATTTGCACTGCTCTATCTCTGTGGTTACACGGTTCTTGTAGAAACCACTGTGGAAAAACCTCCAGCTTGGGCTGGAACCCCAGAACAGAGAGAAGTCCTCACAAGGACACCAGTCAGCATTAGTTCCACCTGAGTTCCCCAGGCCTGGACCACGGCATGGAAGTTGGGGGCCAGACAGATCTCAGGCCACAGCTTAGGCTCCTGGTGGATCCCCTGTGTAACATGGGCAGCAAATGGTAAAAGTCTCAGTGGTTCTCCCCACAATGTTCTCTCTCTTGTTCTTTTTAAATGGCTTTATTGAGATATAGTTTATATTCTACACAGTTCACCCATTTAAAGTAGAATTCAGAGGGGTTTTTTTAAGCGTATTCATATTCAGAGTTATGCAATGAATACTGCAATTTTAGAATATTTTCATCACCTCAGAAAGAAACGCCAGCCTTTTAAGCTTTCACCTCTCTATCCTTCCATCTACCTCAGCCCCTGGCAACCAATAATCTACCTAATTTACTGATTCTTGAATTTCATAGGAATGGACTCATATAATAGGTGGCCTTCTGTGACTGGCTTCTTTCACTTAGCATCTTTTTTTTCCAGGTTCATCCATACTGTAGCATTTATCAGTACCTCTCTTTTTATGGCTAAATAATATTCCATTGTGTGGACATACCATTTTTTTAATCTACTCTTCCTACTGATGGGTCAAAGTTTCTTTAATTAAAAAAAAAAAAAAAAGGTCCAATCCTGATGCTCAGTCTCCCCCACCCACAAAGCAGTCTCCATGAGTGCTGTTGCCTGGCCACCTTCTATTAATGGCCAAGGTCTCCTTACTCAGAGAGTCAGGGGGCTCAGCAGTGTCAGGAAGGACTTTCAGAGGAGGAAGTTCTGGTTTTAAGTCGTAGCAGGTGACAGAGATGACAGAGGGGGATCTCTTTGTGTGCCCTTCTGCCTGTATTCCAGGCATTCCGCACTGTGGGCCCAGGTGCCCTCCTCCTCAGCAGGCCAGCCCTTCTCCCACATGCCCCACATTAGCCAGGAAAGGCCTTGAGGAGCTAGAAGAAGTGAAGTGAAGTGAAGTCACTCAGTCGTATCCGACTCTTTGCAACCCCATGGAGTGTAACCTACCAGGCTCCTCCATCCATGGGATTTTCCAGGCAAGAATACTAGAGTGTGGTCTATACAGCATGCAGGCATGAGTGAATCCTTAGCCCGTGCCAACTCCTCCAGGGCCCCAGCAGTTCACTCTGACAACCATTTCCAGGATCCAGATGCTATCTCAGGCCGCCTGTGCCTCTGCACTGAAACCTGGCCTTCTCTCCACAGGTTTGCCAAGTACTACAGCGACCCGAGTGGTGCTGAGCGCCGCACGCTCATCAAAGCCTATGGCATCCGCTTTGACATCATTGTGTTTGGAAAGGTAGCCTGGCCACCGGCTCCCCTTGTTGAGAGCCCATTAGTCTTCTGGGTTGGTAGGGGGGCAGAGGGCCCACTCTCTACCCCCATCACAACTTTTTCTTTTTTTCCTGTCACTCACAGGCTGGGAAATTTGACATCATCCCTACCATGATCAACATTGGTTCCGGCTTGGCACTCTTAGGGGTGGTGAGTGGCTCATTTATACTTGCCAGTTACTCATTCCCAACCCCCACCCTGCCCCAGGGTTGCAGCCCTCCCAGCAGTGACTAGCACAGCAAGCTGAGACGCTGCACTGCTACCCTGGTTCTTCCCCTCGACCCCAGACTGGTTTCTAGACTCAGCCCTCCAGGCTTATTTCGCTTTCCCCATCCTGCTGCCTCCACCTGCTATTCTCTAAGACCATGCCCCTTGGGGCCTAATCGTTTCCCCCAAGAGATGGGGGAGCCTTTCCTTTCCGTGAAGAATCCCAAGTGTCACAGGAAGGGGCACACACAGAAGAGCAGAGACCACAGCAACTTGACTCCTTCTTTCTCGCCCTGTGCTACATTCAGGCGACAGTGCTGTGTGACGTCATAGTCCTCTACTGCATGAAGAAGAGATATTACTATCGCGAGAAGAAGTATAAATACGTGGAAGATTATGAGCAGGTAGGCCGCCTCCTAAACTCCCAGCAGGCAAGAAGGCCAAAGCGCCTGACCTCACCTGCCTCTTGTACCAGTCGTGAGAACCCAGTACATTTAGGAGTATTGTCCACCCAGGCAGTCACACACCACTCTCGTCATCCACTCCATTTCTGGACTATCTGTACTAACATTTGCTTCATACTTTTCTTCAGATGGACTCACCCTTTAAAATCTAGCCTCATTTTAAACAGTGATGTCTCAGGCTAGTTAGGGCTTCCCTGGTAGCTCAGCTGGTAAAGAATCTACCTGCAATGCAGGAGACCTGGGTTCAATCCCTGGGTTGGGAAGATCCCCTGGAGGAGGGCATGGCAACCTACTCCAATATTCTTGCCTGGAGAATCCCCATGGACAGAGGAGCCTGGCAGGCTACAGTTCATGGGGTTGCAAAGAGTTGACTAAGCGACTAAGCACAGGTTATTTTGTGTCCACACTCTACTTAAATTTGACTTGTAGAGCAAGAAAGGTTGGGTACTTCTAGGATCTACCTGAGTACTTTCAGTTGTGGAGGGTCGTCCAGATGTCCTCGGGGAAAGTGCTCGACCCTCCTTTGTCCCAGATGGTCCAGGCTTACCTGTAGGCAGCAACTGGTGGGTGCACATGTATCCATAAGCACATCAACTGACGACAGGCATGTTGTTCTTTGCAGGGTCTGGGTAATCAGATGGACCAATGATGCCCACCCCTCACCTGGGCTCTCCACGGCCCTCACCAGAGCACAGCAAGGAAGGAGAAAAGGCTGCCACGTCACCCCAGAGAAAGTTCCAGATTCTGAGTCGTCTGCATAGCACTGCAGGGTTGCCCAGCTGCTCCCGCGTTCTCTGTGTAGGGTTTGTGCAGTAAACCACTCTGCACAGTGGCAGCCGGCTCACCTCTGCTGCGCCTTCAGTTCAGCATCACTGGGCTGAGCTCTGGCCCAAGGCCAGTGATGCGGCAATGACTGCAGGGGGCCTTCTCCAGGGCCGGCTTTCCTTCAGAATCTTCCATCTCCAGCCCCCTGGGAGACCAGGCCAGTCCTCCAAGGCCCGACAGCTCCATTCAAGCATTTTATGAGGAAGGCAGGACCCCTGGGTATGGTTGTAGCTCTTTAGCACTCCCGGCCGCTGTTCCTCTTCCCCCAACCGAGGCTTCAACCCCACACTTGTGAGGCGGAGCCGGCATTTTTCCTTTGTGAAGAGAGACACTAAGATGACTGAGGACCAAACATTAAAACAAATGACTTTCTTAATCTCTGTGTGGTTTCACAGCATGGGCTAGAATTTTCCTTCCTTCCCTTTTATTTCAACCAGTAAATCCACCTGTTACCCCAGGTCACTGTGTTCAGAAAGGTTCCTGAAACAAGTCTATTGCTGGAGCCAGTTCCCCCACCCCCCATACTTTAACCTTCTCTTAAAAGCCTAAGAAGTCTGGTTCTTCATTAGCTTATGTTCTTATGGAGTTTACAAGATTTTTTTTTCCTGTGGTGTCTTACCTGTGCTTACATTTTACATAAGTGTGTGGGTGTATACTACAGGGAACACAGTTTTAGGGGACACGAAGTTGGCTTATGTTCCTTCCCCATTTGCCTTCCAGAAGCCTCGAACCAAAAGCAGCACCAGCTCCATCTACCTTGCCACCAGTTTGAAATGTTAATGAAGCTATTTCTGGCCTTGCCTTCACACCGACTTCATTCTCATCAGGTGTTCAGCATCTCCTTAAAGGAAGCAGCCCGCCCCTCCGCCTTGTCAGGAATTCATTTCCAACTGTTAAAGGGAACATTTATTTTAGAAGTGCTCTGCTTCTGTAGGGTAAATGACAAACTGGGCTTTTCTTGCTTTGGGAGAGGGAAAAAAAAGTTTACCGACCCCTTTGAAAAAGTTTTGGTTCAAGCTACCTTCTTCCCCCAGCCATGGGACACAATGTGGTCCCTGACCAGGGATCAAACCCACACCCCCTGCTTTGAAAGGCAGATTCTTAACCACTGGACCACCAGGCAAGTCCCTTGAGCTACCGGTTTGAAAAATGCCTGCTTGAACACACAGGTCCCATGGAGCTGGACTGTTTAGGAAAAGTTTATTCTCCTGCAGGCTAAGGAGTCATGGTTGCTGGAGTGGGAGAGACTTCTTATGGCCCCCTGTCTTTCTAAAGATTGGGTGAGGGCTGGGGGTAGCACTGATCTTGAACTTGCCAGAATTGCCTTGCATTCCGCTAACAGCCCTCCTTGTTGGCACTCCTTGGCACTGCCTCTTAAGTAGAGCTTTTTCAGTCTTGCATCCATGGATGACCTTCCAGGAGATTCTGAAACCCCTAAAACTCTGCAAAGTGAGGCATTTCTTCTAGCTTTCATCAGATTCTCCATAGGGGGAGGGGAGTCTTGAAATAGCAATAGCTGCTCTTGACTCGAAGGCCAGTATTTCAGGGCTGTTATCTCTGCAATAATGGAACAGGAGTCTTTCAGACTTCATCCACTGTTCCCTGATAACAGAGAACTGAAGTTCAAAGCCAGTAACACAGTGCCGTGGGCTGGATTCACATTTGAAGTGCAGGGAATCTTCAGCCCACAGTCTGGAGAAAGCAGCAGTTCTAAAAGAGTCTCCAGACGTCATGAAAACTGGCAACCATCAAAGCTCTGCAGAACACTGAATTTGCTGATAAATTCAGAGCCTTTTCTGAGCCTGTTTACAGATGATGACCCATAAAATGGGCTCAATATCCACCTTATGCGGTGAAGTTTCACGTAATATGACTGCCCACAAGATGTATTCAGTGTGTGATTAAAACTCCTCCCATAGCGGCTCACCTGTTTGGTCTCCACCAGAAGAATCTATCTGGCAGTGAGCTGCCTCAGAGCAGTGCGTTGCAAACTTCAGCATCAAGTGAGTCACCTGGGGCTGTTGTTTAAATGGGGCCTGGGAATCTGAGTTGCTAAGCCACTCCCAGGTGACACTGATACTGCTGACGTGGGGACCACCCTCTTAGTAGGGAGGTACTCATGCTCAGTCATGTCCGACTCTTTTTGACCCCATGGACTGTGGCCCACCAGGCTCCTCTGTCCATGCAATTTTCCAGGCAAGAATATTGGAATGGGTTGCCATTTCCTACTCCAGGGGATCTTCTGGATCCAGAGATCAAATCTTCATCTCCTGCATCTCTGCATTGGCAGGTGGATTCTTTACCACTGAGCCACCAAGACAACTCAGGGAGGTACTAGGACATGCTTAAATTAGGGACTTGCTGAGTACATCAGCCCTGACTCAGGCATTCAACTTTACTGTCAGCCTAAGGAAGGGAAACAGACATGAGGACAGGCAACCTCAAGACCACTGACTTAATTAAATAACCAAAACAATCCCCAAGAGGCCCAGACTTTGCACCATTTTGCTGTTTATTTCAAGTTTACAGAGAAGCTTAAACATTTGTGGAAAAACACTGAAGGCTTATTTTTTTCTTAAGTTCATGTACTTTTCAGTGATAAATACACAGTATTTAACTTTGTACACCTGATAAAAGGAAAATGCATAGTAGAAAGGATCAGGAATAAAACAGAAGCATCGGGCATGAAATCAACCACAGAATAGAAAAGTCAGTAGTCCCATGAAACTTGGCCTGTAAAGCTGGAGAGAAGATTGAAATCAATGACCTTGAAACCTTCCCTAGCACCTTGGAAGCGAGTGGAGGTCTTGGTTCTTCCCCCTGGTGACAAGAAGCTCCCCTTTGGAAGATGGGTGAGAGCGACAAGTGGAGCCTATATGTCTAAATTGCACAGTTCTTTGCCTCGTCCTGAAAGGCTTGGAGGACAAGAGCCCTAGCTTACGAGAAAGGCCAGACCAGCGGGTAGATGGCCTCTCCGGCCCCAAGTGCCAGCAAGGGGCTAGATAAGGCTTTATGGGAGCCACTGGCCAGGCTGTGGAACAGATGGGAAAGTGAAACAGGGTGGAAGGAAGATGGATAAAGAACATGTGCTTCTTCAAGGCCACAGGTGCAGGCCACAGCTTGCTTAAAAATTGGTCCCACAGATGAGCCAGTAATGGAAGAGGATAGGCATCCTTTTTGCTTACCTAGAAAAGCTGCTCATATCAGCTTCTGCCCTTTCCTGACAGAGTTGGGTTTGGAGAAAAAAATCAGTGTTTGTGCTCTAAGGACTGGAGACAAACCCTAAGAGTCTACACTCCAAGTAGCTCTAATGCTTTTTGTTACAGCCCTCTCTGCTTATCCTTTTCTCAGTGGGGTGGTTCTTTTCCACAGCTTTCTTTGGTGTTTCTTAGTGTAAAAAAAAAAATAGTAATGAACATAGGCCTCCCCCAACCCACCTGACTGTGCCGTCTGATCGCTGGCTTTCCACATATGAAATCTTTGACGGAGAGTTTCATGGTGGGAGAAATGGCATCGCCGATGCAGTTGTGTAAACACAGGAGGAGTTCTGCAGAAGCTCTGCATGCTACCAGCCCCCACCCCTCCGGGCGAGCCCCCCACTACCAGGTCAGCATCCACATGGACTAAGACGAAGAGCCGGCTGACTTGAACCACTGCAAGGTGCTTATTGCAAACTAACCAGACCCATTTGTTCCCAGGAGGGGTGGAACCTGTAGATTTAAACACGCACAGGAGGAAGTACTAGATTACAGAAAGAAAGAAAGCAGGCCAGAGGACCCTCCATCAGATGGGTGTCCTTGGCTCTTGGAAACCAGCCTTCTCTAACTGTACTGCTTATAAGGTAGAAAGAAAAGTCTGGCTAAATGACAGTCAAGAGCTTATGAAGATCTGTGGAAGCTCTGTGAACGCATTTGGCAGCAGACACAAGACTGCTGCTCGGTCTCAGCAGAAAGTGCCCCGTTCAACACGGATCAGCCAGAAGCTACAGGAGAGCTCATGCTTCTGATCCCAATTACCGACACTATTTTCCTCAAGGCAGATTCCACAAAGCACTGGGAATCCCCCAGGCCAAGTCCTTCCAATTTTCCTCCCTCTTGAACTTCACAGTTACCCACATGGGACTCTGGAAGAAGTCACACTTGAACTGCAACCAAACTTCCCAATGTTAGTTGGAAGTAAAAATCAAACTTTTTTCTCTCTGGACTGCTGGCTACAAAACGGGGCTTCCTGTGCCAAGCCCTGGTTGCCTTGGACCCGAGGACTGCTCTAGGTTTCAAGAATCTTCTCTAAAAGGGTATCTACAGTTATTGTTTAGATCCTAACAGAGCTTTGCCAGTAAGGATGATCATTTATGTCTCAGCTGAATGAAAGTATTTCCTAACTAGCCCTCCACAAACTGGATAACTGTTTGTTTCACTGACTACAACAATCAGCTACTGCTGAGAAAGAAAACAGAATCTTAGCAGCCTCTAGAATACACAGGTTATAAGCAAGCTGAGCTGCTAATATACAGGATAGATGTCATTGGCACTAACTCTGATCATACACCTGAAGCCATGGGATAGCTCCTGGAAGCTCGAAATGATTTCTGAACTGCTGAAGAGTTCAGACTAGTTAGAAAATTGAAAGTATTTGTTGTTGTTTACTCTTAAGCCATGTAATGTACATGGAAGTGTAGGATTTAATTTCACCCTGAAGTTTCTGTAATTTAACAAGAGATTGACTAGAGCTCCTTCAACTATAACCACCGAAGGCCCTTCTGGGAATGGAAAATCTGCCCCCTGCACCCACCCAAGCTCTTATGTATCAAGCCCTTTCCGTTTTCCTGATTACAGTTCTACTCATTAAAAATATTTATAGTCCTTCCTAGGAATAAGTTGCGTCGAATCAGGCTGTAGCTACTGAGGGCTAGCCCTGTCCTGACTCCATGAATCCACATTCTAGAACATGCCATGGTTTGGGGTTTTGCACGAAGTCACACCTGCTCTTCCTCTTTCAAATGCAGCCAAGTATGGCCTCGGACCACACCAGCAGAGTTTCCTGCCAGTTCTTCCCGACGTTCAAACCTCACACATTCACTTGGTATCTCTTGACACCATTCTGAGTTCACAAGGAAGGATTTTTGGCATAAAAACGTCTTAAAAAGCAATTGTCCCCCAGTGCACGTGGCTTTGGGTCTGCAACTCCTCACACCCGCCCATTCAGCCAGCCAGCGGCCAAAGTCGATGTCATGGAGTCGTCTTTTTTTTTTTTTTTTGGTCCCCTTTAAAACAAGAAAGAAATCAAACAAACTAAAAACAAAGCAACCAGAGATGACTGTCAAGGCTCTACACACGTGCTCGGTTTCCCGTAGGACATGCTGCTATGGAAACACAGGGCGCTGCCAGCAGAGGTGAGATGCGCATGCGCAGTCGCGGTCCGGCGCTACTCCATCACCTCGTCCGGCCGCGCAGGATGAGTGTGCTCTAGGGAGCTGGGGCCTGGGACCCCCCAACTCTCCACGCCAGGGCCGCCTTTCATGAGAGCACTTCCTCCTCCCCTACGGAGGCCGGTTCGGGGCCCTGGAGGCTGTCTTCGCTGCCTTGCTTCCTGCTCACCGAACAAAAAAAAATCCACATTAAGTTCTGGGGCGATGCAGGCAGGGCCCTGAACCAATGTCTCTGGCAGTCCTGCACTGCCTGGACCGTTATTTCTGTTTTTAGAGTCTCTCCCCCTTTTTTCTTGCTTATGTGAAAGTTTCAGAGGAGACCTTGCATCCCTTTGGTAAATGGAAAACCAGCATCATGTGCCAAAAATAGCAAGGAATGTAAACTATAAACATAGATGGGAACCTATGGGCTGACACCTGAAACCATAGCACAGAGCACAGGTCGTACGGGCTCCACACTGGGGCCTGTTCACAGAGAATTTAGGCATCTTCGCTTCCCCTCCTTTAGGCTCTAAGCTCCTGCAGGGCAGGAACCGTACTGTCTTCAGTCTCCAGGTGTGTTTCGTGAGGCACAGGAGCAGGACCACCCGCCTTGGCCTGGCACAAAGCCAGCCTTCAGGACATGGTTGTCAACAGAAACGTGCTGAGCACACAGGCCCAAGGGATGCCTCCAAGAGAGAGAAGGGCCCTCATCTTGGCAATGTGTGATCAGAGCAGAAGAGACTAGGTTGGTGGGAAGTGTCCCCAATGTTCCCAAGAGGCCATACCCTGAAGTGCCCCCAGCTAGAGCTGCCTGGGGTGACTGATATGGGCTGCATGATGGGAAATGTGAGGGAAAGTTCCTAAGGAGAGGCCCAAACCTTTTACCAACATTAAGCAAAGAATACCTGTCCTAAGGAGAGCCACTGGGCTTGCCACACAGGACTGGTATCTACTGCGTGCCTTTGGGCAGAAGGGGAACTGCCCTGTGCATGAGGCAAGGGCATGATGTCCGTACATGCCTAGGAAGAAACTCCTCTTTGTTTAAAAATCATACACATTGGCTATCATGTTTCTGGCCAAAGAAGAGAGGGTCAAGTCTCTGGGGAGGAGAGATGTAATTGGATATCCAGTGAGGCCCAACAGCTGTCTGCTCATACCAGCTGGTCTCACTACTGATGGGCCATGGGCCCAAGGCATCCAAAGACTGCCTAAGCCCTAAGAGCTCCAGAGTGCTGGACCACTGGGACAAGCAAAAGCATCCACCCATGGGCTAAGGGCAAGGGCAGGTAATCCCCAGATGCTTCTGGGACGGAGATGAGGGAAGAGAGAGGCAGTAAGGTCTTTTGGGCCAATCTCAGTCTTTGGTGTCCTGCAACTTTGATCTCATTAAAAACAGAAGATGAAATAAACAGACTTGCACAAAAAAGGAAGCAAACCGTAAAACAGGTTGAGAAGGGACAAGTACAGGCCAGCCCATTAGGCTTCAACCTGTGACCTTGTAAGGCTCACACCATAAGTGGGGCCACCTCATCTCGGGGCTGTAGAGACACTTGAGAACACTGTGGCAGGGACGGAGGCAGCCTTCCCAGGCTGTCCATGATCAGTTCTGAGGACTAACTGCCGTTTTCCCTGCTCTGGAAGAGCATAAATGATCCACAGATGGTCTTCCTACGTTACTGTATGAGCACCTGGCTCCCATGGTGCCCAAGAAATTTCATCTCACAAGCCAACTCCTAAAAAACAAATGCCGCTTGCACAGGCATCGTTCAGGGCAGCATTATTCATGCGTGACAGTCCCCAAAGTGGAAAATGTATTCATCACTGAATGAATGGAGCAACAAAGTGTGGGTATATCCATACAATGGAATGTGATAGAGCCACAAAAAGGAATGAAGTTCTGACACATGCTGCACCATAGATGAACCTCAGAAACATTAGGCTGAGCGAAAGAAGCCAGACACAGAGGCCACAGACTGTACGATTCCATTTATATGAAATGTCCAGAATATGTAAGTCTATAGAAACTGCAAGTAGCCTCGTGCTGGCTGGGGGATGGAGGAGTTGGGTGGTGAGAGATGAGGGTACAGAGTTTCTCCTTGAGCTAATGAAAATATTCTAAAACTGAATATATTAAACTCTATTGAGGTATATACTTTAAATGGGTGAAGTATATGGTATGTGACTTATAGCTCAACACAGCAGCTTTTGAGACTTAGAAATGATTGCCTGGAGCTCCCAACTGAGAATGAGGTGATGAGATGGGCTTGGTGGGGAGAGTCCCAGGGCTGCTATCCTGTCAGAGGCACGGGGTGGGGAATGATCATCCTGTCATCTCAGGCTTGCAGGGACAGAAATGCTCCTCTGTCCTGGGAGGTGCTGGGATGGCTAAGCTGGGCATGTGTTTGGAAGAGGATGGCGGACTCGGGGGAATAGGTCCGGATCCTCCTCCGAACCAGGGGAGCTTTCATACTCACTTGCAAGAGGCTGGACAGGGACTTATTTTCTAGGTCTTAACCCATCAGAGAAGAAGGAGAGGATGCTGGGGAGCCCTTGAGGGGAGCCCCCGAGCACAGCATGCCTGCTCTAGGCTCCGATCACCAGCCCAGATCAGGGGCGGCCTCGGCCCATGACAAGCTTCAAGGCCGTTGACGTGCACCGAGCCTAGGTGGGTGCCAGACTAGGTCGAAGACCCGGGTGAGTTCACAGGCATTCCGGGTGGAGCGCCATGCACCCACAGCCCCAGCCCACATGCACGACCCATCACCGGGTCCAAGCCCCTGGATGACCCGTTTTCCTCCTGGGTCTGGAGGCCCCGGGCTGGATCAAAGGTCCGCCTGGGTGCAGATGCCCCGTGCTCTGCAGCTGCCCCCGCCCCCAGGCCCCAGCAGAGGCGAAGGCACAGGCAGGCAGGCGTTACCTTGGGCTCAGACAGGGGCTCACACTCCCTGGTTGGTTTTTTGCTGGAATCGCCAGAGGGGACGGAAAAGGGAAGTGAGAAGGGACACTTGGCACTCATGGCATGCCTGTCCTCCAACCCCCAGAGACACTCAGACCCTGAACACCAGCTTCACGGAGCTGTTGCCAGGGTGATCAGGAGCAGGACACTCCCCCTCACTGTGAGACATTTTTGGGGGGGGGGGTCCCATGAGTGAGATTGGCCCTGCTCACTCATCATGGGGCCACAATCTCACCATCAAGCATGCATGCTCTGGGGTCTAACAGCCTGATAATTAACCATTCTCCCACCCCTGTTAAAATGCATGTACCCCCGGAGAAAGGTAAAAGTTCCCTGTAGGCAGGCTGGGTCCAGGGTGGGGCAAAAACCAAAGCCAGCAGCTTTGCTCTGACTTCCCCAGAGAGCCTAGCAGGGCTGATCTGAGTCTGGACACCGATGCTGAGAGAATGGGCCCAGAGATGGTGGGGCAGGGCAGCCTCCAGCTCCCCACCCCAGGGATACTCACCTGAGCAGGTTTCCAGGCGCTGACAAGGAACGCTCCTCCCGCCGGCTGCCCTCAAACGGGTTCCCGAAGGAGCGTTTTCGTATCATGGTCTTCACCAGGATCTGGAAAGGAGAGGAGGAGGCTCAGCCACCTGGGGGTGGGAGGACTCCAGGCAGCAGCCTCCCTCGTGCCATAGCACAAGTCTCCCATCTTCTTCCCTTCCCTTCCCCTCATTCCCACCGCCCCACCCTCAGCACACACACACCCTGCCCCCTGCCGGTTCCCAGGACTGATTGCTGATGGTGAGCCTTTGAGAAACATCCACCCAGGATACAGGAGCCAAAGCCATCACCAAGTCTCACTGGCCCACAGCCAGAATCTTCCACAGCTCCCTGGTTGTCAACAAGATAAGGTCTAAACTCCTCAGTCTGACATCCAGAGCCTGTCACAGTCTAGTCTCAGCCTACTCAATTGCAGGAGAGCTGGCCTGCAGTTTGTCCAGTGTCCATGGTACTATCTGTCTCACCTGAGCCATCGCTGGACAGGCCCTCCTAGCCCGTCAACCTGTCTCCTCTTCAAGGCAAGGCTTTTACTGGCGGTGAAAGATGTCTACAACCACCCCAACAGGCAACCAATTACTGCTTCCCAGGTATAATCTGAGAGGGAGGGGGATCACTGCACTTTTAATTTAAATGTAATTCACACGGCTTAAAATTCACCACTTTAAAGTGTACAGTTCAATGGTTTTTAGTATATTCATATCACCACTATCTAATTTCAGAACATTTACATCATCGCCAAGAGAAATCCAGTACCCATTAGCAGCCACCCCCATTCCTCCTCCCCAGTCCCTGGCAACCACCAATCCACCTTCTGTCTCTGAGTTTGTCTTTTCTCATTTCGTGTAAATGGAATCATTCAGTATGTAGCCTCTGGGGTCTGGCTTCTTTTACTCAGCAAGCATGATGTTTTCAAGGTCCACCATGTTGCATTGCTTTATTCCTTTTTATGTCCTGGTAATAATCCTTTGTGTGGATATACCATATTTTGCTTATTTGTTCAGCCATTGGTGGATATTTGGACCATTTCCGCTTTAGGGCTATTGTGACTAATGCTACTATGTACATCTGTGTACAAGAGTTTGTGTGGACATACTTTCCACACAAAGTGTTTTCATTTCTTTTGGGTGTACACCTAGGAGTGGAATTCTTAGATCTGGTAACTCTCTGTGTAGCATTTTAAGGAGCTGCCCAATTATCTTCTACAGCGGCTGCACTGTTCTATAGTCCCAGGAGCAATACACAGGGGTACCAGTTCCTCGGGGTGGGGGGATGCATTTCTGTTGAGGATGAGAAGCTTTGGTCCCAGTCTAAGCAGCTGAGGAGACATTCCAGGATACAGAGGGTGGCCCAGCCACAAGTTGGTGTGATGTGAGGGCAAGAGAGGTCAGAGGTCCTAAAAGCGCTTCTAATCCTGAGAGGCACTGGTAGTCAGCCTATCCACGGCCGTGAGATGGAACTCTTTGGTGTCCCCCACCCCGCCCACCAAGAGACAGACAGGGTCCACAGCTTGATTGGGAAACACATGCCAGAGGGGATCTTTGGGGAAAGGGTCACTGTCCCTCTATCACGTCCCTCAGCCACTGCTCAGCTTCCCTCCTCTGCCTCCCAGTCTGCCCCTCAGTGCATCCTTTCTTTTTTAAAAAAAAAAGTTAATTTGGCTGCATCGGATCTTTAGTTGTGGCTCAAGAGGGTCTTCACTGCATCATGTGGGATTGTTGCAGTGCACAGACTCTCTAGTTGGGGCACTTGGGCTCCAGAGCATGTGGGCTCAGTAGTTGGAGCGCAAGGGCTTAGCTGCAGAAGCATGTGGGATCTTAGTTCCCTGACCAAGGACTGAACCCATGTGCCCTGCACTGCAAGGCAGATTCTTAACCACTGGGCCATCAGGGAAGTCCCTTGCCCTATCCTTTCTGAAACCCATATCTGATTCCCTCATGCCCTGACTTGGTATCTCTCACCCCTGTGAGTTTGGAACTTAACCTGTTATGGGCCATGGAGCCATGGAAGGTTCATGGTGATGCTTTTGGCTGCTATCATTCATGAAAGAATTTTCAAAGAAATGGCCTCAACACCTGTAAGGCTCTAGCCTCCCTTCCAAGTCAAGTATGATGTCTCTTCAAGCTGTTTCATATACTAAGCCTCTGGACTTTTCGGAAAAAAATAAAATAAAATACTGGAAAAAATAAATAAATAAATAATTTTTTTAAAAAAAGAGTAGGGGGAAGTGTTTTTAAAAAACCACTGATTTACTAAAAGGTATAAACCACCAAATGTACATCAACTGATGAATAGATAAAATATGCTCTATCCCTACAATGGAACACTATTTAGTCCTAAAAAGGAATGACTGGGTACAATGTGGATGAATCTTGTAAACATTATGTTGAGTGAAAGAAACCAGACACAAAAGGCCACTTACTGTATGATTCTATTTATATGAAATGTCCAGAATAGGCAAATCTATAGAAACAGGGAATATTGACTAGTAGATGCCAGGGGTTGGGGGTGGTTGGGGAGGGAAGAGTGAGTGACTGTCAACAGGTATGGGGTTTCTCTCGGGGATGATGAAAATGTTTCAGAACTAGAGACGTGACGGTTGCACAATACTGTAAATGTATTAAATGCCACTGTATTGTTCATTTCAGAATAGTTAATTTTATATTACAAGAATTTGACCTCAATTTAAAGAAAGAAAAGAAAAATGCTGAGATAAGAGAACCAAGGCCATGCCCCTTGACAAGCACGCATGGTGCCTCCCTTGCCAAGGCCCAAGCTCTGTGGTTCCTGGAACATTTGGACCTGTTTCGCTCCCTCAGTGAGCCTCGCCAGCCCTCAGAACCCAGCGGAAGGGGCTCCTACCCTGCAAATCCTCCCAGTCTCGCTCCTCTCCCCATTGGCCTGTCATGGTGTGGACACTCAGTGTGTGATGGCACCAGAGGGTGATTCATTCTTTCCAGGTTCATCTTCCTCAAGAGGCCAGAAGCCCTATGAGGGCTGGCACTATCTCATGCTCATCTCTGTAACCTCATGCCTGGCACACACAGCTGAAGCCCCCAGGGCCTCCTTGTCCCCCAAAATTCAATCTCCACGTGGGACCTTCCTAAGGCCAACACTGACCATGCCACTCCCCTGAATCAAATCCTGCAGGTGCTTTCCACACTTCTAGGACCAAGATTTAAATTTCTGCTGTGGCCTCAGGACTTGTGTGCTCTGGCCCCACCTCCTGTCCAGCCTCATGCCACCCTCCCTCCACCTCCTTTGCCCTGTTTCAGCTGCCCTTTCTTACGGTTCCTCGTGGACCTCGCTGCCTCCCAACAGAGGGTCGCTGCATTTGCTGCTCCCTTTTCAGGAACACCCCACCCTTTACCCTCTCGGCCTGACCACCCCGCCATCCTCTTAGCACACGCCTTCCAGGAGGCTTTCTCCAACCCATCACCTGGGCTGCATCCCCGCTAGGAGGTTCCCCTCGCAGCCCCTCTGTTACTTGCACATTTACTTGTTGGTTCTTTGCCCAACATCTGCAGGCACCATCTTGGTTTTATTGACCTCTGTATTCCCCACTCCCACCACAGGCCTGAGACACCACTCAGTGTTCAAGAAATGTTTCCTGAATAATCAATGCCTATTTCAGACCTCTAGGATCAGACGCCTTCTCCCAAGAATATTCACAACCAGGAACAGAATAACCCATGGCGTGTGCTGGGAGCTCGACGTCAGCTACCTTCCCCACCACAGGCTCAGGACATGGGTGTGGCAGGCGGACGAGAAGGAGTGGGTGGGATGTGGGTGGGTGTTCAACAGTGAAGATCATGCAGAGGCCCCTGGTGGGGGAGGAGGAGGAGGATGTGAATAGATCCCCCAGGGCTCAGGTTCTAGAGGGAGAGAGAGAGTGTGTGGGGAAGCAGAGGGCGAGGTGCAAAGCTGGGAGCGAAGGAGCCAGCACTGGGGCTCCTAAGGTCACTCGAGGCTGGACGCAGTATCTGGTCTCCCCACAGAGCCCTGGGCCCTGCCTGGTGGGGCTGGTGCTAACTGAACACACCCAGGACTCCCAAGGTGGCCCTGGTGAGGCAGCCCCCTCGATTCCTCCCCTAGGACTGTTGCCCAACCCCCAGCCCCCTGAGGGTCTCCCTCCTGGAGTCAGACACCCTCTGGGCACAGCCTTGGCAAGTTGGTGATTCTCTGAGTCTCCAAGGTAATTCTCTAGCTCCATCCTCCTGGATCAGGACCCAAATTTAAGGCCATAAAAGGGGGTCCAGTAGCCCCTGAGAAAACACCCTCCTCTAGGAGCTGGGAAGAGTCACCCCTGCAGTTGCCCACACTTCAGAGATGGGACGAGCTAAGCCGTCTGCTCTGGGGACTGGAGACCCAGTCGGGGTAGCCCCTCTTAAAAGACCTTGGCTCCAGCTCCCCCCAGGCACCTCCCCTGATCCTTCTAAAGCTCCTCCTTCTCCCCTGGACATGCTCTGAAAGCAGGAATTCCACAAGAGGCAGAAAAATCCTTAGAGAGGGGCTAACCTGTTTAAGTAACCTGGGACCCAGCTGCAGAGAGAACTCAAGCTAGGAGATGCAGGGGCCACCTGGCCTGCTATGTGACCAAGGCCCAGGGGCTGGGAGCTGTGGGTGAGGGGCAGACCCAGCCAATCCCTGACTCTCAGGCCCAGCACCTGTTCTCAGTTGCCCACCCGTGTCCTGTTTCGTCCCTGTCAGGCCACCTGTGGCTATCTGGCCCTGCTCTTGAGCAGTGGTTCATCCTGCCTTACCACGGTTGCCAGGCTGGGAATGTGTTTGACTGAATTCTCGACCTCCTCTTCGGTCACCTCGACCAGCGTGCAGTTCTCGTCCTCTGATGGCAGCGGCTCCGCCCCATGCCTCGTGACCCAGGGGTGCAGCTTCAACGAAGGACAGGAGGGGTGAGGGGCCGTTGCCACTGGCTCCCAGAGACCCTGCCTGTGAGCAGAGCCAGGGAGGGAATGCAGGAGGGGAGAGCCAGTGGCCTGAGGTCAGGGATGCAAGAGAGCAGGCAAGCCAGGCAGAAGGTGGGGGTGAGCCAGGTGGGAGGAAACATGAAAGAGACGGAGGGAGGGAGCCGTGAGGCCAGAATGTGAGCCGGACCACCGGATTCTCCATCTCGCCCCGTGTCTTGGCAGAAGGGCCTGGAATTTGCCATCTGCCTTGCATGGTTGTCTGAGGAGCACCCATCACTCCTCTGCAACTCTCTCTGATGCCTGGAAGGCTCAGCTCAGAGCAGGCAGCATCCTTCCCATTTTACAGAAATGGAAACTGAGGCTCGGGATGGCACAGGGAGGCCACTGAGAAGAACACAATCAGGAGGGGACTTCAGCAGAGGTCTGCCCCCCAATTACCTGCCCCTTGGATCCAAGCCTTTATCTGTAACCTTTTGGGCTACCCCCTCTTCAACTGCTAGTTAGCTGAGATGCCTAGTTCCTGAAGGAAATCTCTAGATTTCTAAAAGGTCCATGTGTGTGCACGTGGCTGCAAGGGATCAGTAGGGATCTTATTTAATGCTGCTCTTGCAACCTAACGGAATGCAGCAGGCCAGGGTCAGAGGTAGACGGCCAAATTGCTCACTAACTTCCTCTCACACCCACTGTATTTTCTCAAAGGGATAGGAAGCGTCAAGGAAAAAAGACCTCAAGATTTTGGCAGCCAAAATGGAGCATACAGAGACTCTGGTCTGGTCTGGGGAGGTGGAGGCCATCAGTTCATGGCAAGTGGAGCGAGTGCTAGCTGCCTGGCTGGTAGCAGATCCCACTTCCACAATCACAATTAACACAAGTCCCAAATCCTCCCCCACCAGCTCCTAGCACCCCAGAGGCCAACAGGGCATGGGAGGGCGGTGGTACAGAAGAGGGTGCGGCGCTGTAAAAAGAGGAATGTGGGGCCTGACCGAGGCAGGGTTGAGCCAAAACATCCCAAGCAGAGGAGATAGGCTGAGCCCCTGGCACACGCCCCAAGGGGCAGCAGATACCTTGATCTCTGGCACCACGATCCTCGACTCGGGGTTCTTGTCCAACATGCGCGTGATCAGGTCCTTCAAATCCTCGGCTATGTCAGGCCTGGGGGGAGGAGATATACCAAGTATGGGAGACGTCACCAAGGGCTCGGAGAAGGTAGCGACTTGTGGTACATGAAGGATACTCACTGATCTGGAAATTCCAGGGCCTGACTCTTGATCTTACTGTGTAAACACATGATCCGCTCGTCCATGAACGGGCACTGCAAAGAGAGGTCAGGGACAACACGGCCATCAAGGGCTGGCACAGCTGTCCTTCAAAGGTGTAAGACACTCCACATGGGTCACAGCAGAGAAAGAAACAGCCTCGCAGCCCAGCCCAGGGAGGAGGCAGTTCCCATTCCCCAGAGATCTAAAAGGACCAGGAGTATCTTTCCAGAAGGGTTAGAGCCTTCCTAACTACACTGGCTTTCCTATGTAGCTTTGCTTTAATTTACCTACATAAAATGTTAGTCGCTCAGTTGTGTCTGACTCTTTGTGACCCCATGGACCATAGCCTGCCAGGCTCCTCTGTCCATGGAATTCTCCAGGCAAGAATACTGGAGAGGGTAGTCATTCCCTTCTTCAGAGGATCTTCCTGACCTAGGAATTGCACCTGGGCTCTCCCATTGCAGGCAGATTCTTTACCATCTGAGCCATCAGGGAAGACCGTAAAGCAAAGACTGAAAGCAAACACTCACTTCACCCACCTGCCCTGTGAACATTAATAATACAAAGAACAACACAAAAGACAAAGCAGCAGTAGCTGTGATTGGTGAGGGCTCAGCCTGGGCCAGGCACTGTATTGGGGTTTCTCAGCAGAGAAACCAACATCTCATTTGGCTGTTACCTCTGCCTGGAATGTTCTTCACACCAGTATCTGCATGGCTTGTTTTCTTCCATCATTTAGGTGTCTGATCAAAGCTCAACCTCTCAGGGAGGTCTTCCAGAGCTCCTGTCTAAAATGGATACCCATTCCACCTCCATATGATTTCTCACCATTGCATGTCCCCCTCCTGACATTATATTCCATATGTACTGGGGAGATTTCCCTGGTGGTCAGTGGTTAGGATTCTGTGTTCCCACTGCTAGGGATACAGGTTCAATCCCTGATTGGGGAACTAAGATCCCACATGCCACACGGTGTGGCCAAAACATAAAATCATATGGATTTGTTCACTGTTTAATTCCTGCATGGGACTGTCAACTCCACAAGGGCATGGATTTTTGTCTGACTTGCTCACTGCTGACACCCAGTGCCCAAGAACATCCCTGGCACAAAGTAGGGGCTCAATAAATACCTGTTGAACTAATGAATGCTTGAATTATTTCTGCTGATCCTCTCAGAAGCCATAAAAAATAGTAAATACTGGACTTCCATGGTGGTCCAGTGGTTAAGAATCTGCCTGCTAATGCAGCAGACTGAGGTTCCATACCTGGTCCAAGAAGATCCCACATGCCACAAGGGAACTAAACCTGAGTCACAGCTACAGAGCCTGCACTCTAGAGAAGGCGTACTGCAACTACTGAGCCCACGTGACACAGCCAAAGAGTAGCTCCCACTCACCGCAACTAGAGAAAACCTGCACACAGCAACGAAGACCCAGTGCAGCCAAAAACGAGTAAATAAATAATTTTAAAAACAGCAAATATTCTCATTTTACAGGAGAGAAAAAACAGAAGCTCAGAGAGGTGCTATGTCCTAGGAAGCATAAGACTGGGATTTAAGCCTAGACTGTACCCTGAAGCCTGTTCACACACCACCTCCTGGGTGACAAGGTGATCTTCTCACAGGGGAAAGGGCCTGACCCAGGAGGAGCTCAGGGATTGTTTTGGAAAAAGAAACCTTTATGCGGGGTGCTCAAAAGGCTGCGAAAGGTCACAGAAAGTGACCTTGTCTACTCCTGTCCAAGGAAAATGATGCCATGAAAAACAAGAACTTGAGATGTCAGGATTGCACAGGTGCGTCCATTTGACAACTCATCAAACAGTACACCTTTAATGTCTGTAGATTCCTTGATGTGTAAATTTTAGCCCAAAAGATGAAAGCCACAGATAGTGAGCTCTGGCTAATGACTGCACTCCGAAGCATATGTAAGAAGGTATAATTCTTACAACGTGACTACAGGATTGAAAATTTTCTAATCAAATGTTGGGTTGTGGGGAGATTATAAACTTCACTTCTTCATGGGATCAGTTTCTTAAGCTTTTCTTAAAGGAGCATAAGCTCAGGAGAAGAAATAATTCTCATTTTTCCTGCTCACATAATCAGTCTGAACTTTAGAATTAAAAATAGAAGCCCCTAAATATGAGTAATATAAAAATAAAAGAACAACAAAATGAAGACAAACAGCACTCCCTAAATCAATAATGCCAAATGCTATAAATTCCATTCCAATTCTATTCTTCCAACAACAGCTTCTAGGAACACTGTTGAGAAGAACATCAAAGCAGTACCAGGCTCAGAAAGAAAGATTGCAGTTATTGATCGGTGATGCCTATCTCTTTAGAAGTGGAAAGAGGTACACATATGCTGTCCTTGACCTAAATTCATCAACTGTATTTACAACCTCTAAATACAGGNCAACAGCTTCTAGGAACACTGTTGAGAAGAACATCAAAGCAGTACCAGGCTCAGAAAGAAAGATTGCAGTTATTGATCGGTGATGCCTATCTCTTTAGAAGTGGAAAGAGGTACACATATGCTGTCCTTGACCTAAATTCATCAACTGTATTTACAACCTCTAAATACAGGTTTAGAGGAAACCCTCTGCCAAAACCCTGTTTTAGCAGGTTGTCTTCTCACAGATATGACTGTTACGTACAGCTATGTATATTGGGGAAGGCATACTTTTTCATATGCAGATCTAACTGTGGAAATAAAATGAAATAACTTTTAAATGAGTAAGTTCTATCTCCCTGCAAGGGTAACTATTAGTCCAAGGGAGCCACCCACAGCACCCAGGACACAGGACACCCCACCTTACCTGGCCAAACACAAAGCAGTACAGTGTCACACCCATGGCCCAAACATCCAGTGCCTGCAAGAAAAAGAGAGCTCAGTGTGAGGGGGCAAGGGGCAGTAAAGGGCATAACCTTCTTTCACCTGTCCAGGATCCAATCCTCCAGCTTTCCTTTGGGGAAGCAGCTCTTTTTGACTGCTGAGTCCATGGGAGTTTGAATAGGGCTGTTCCTGCCCATCAAACTCCACATCTGACTGAGCAGATGATTCAGGCCTGGCCAATGAAAGCAACACTTTCCCCAGGCAGTGTGATTGGTTCAAGAATGGGCACATGACCCTAAACTGTCCAATCAGAGCAACACTTCGTCAGGCACAGTGATTGGGTTGAGGATGGGTATATGACCCACACTGGGCCAATTACAGCCAATCCTAGGNTTTCCCCAGGCAGTGTGATTGGTTCAAGAATGGGCACATGACCCTAAACTGTCCAATCAGAGCAACACTTCGTCAGGCACAGTGATTGGGTTGAGGATGGGTATATGACCCACACTGGGCCAATTACAGCCAATCCTAGGATTTTCACTTGAGTTCTACAGAAAGAAAAGTGCTCTTTTCCACTGAGGCATGTAAACTGGTAGAAAGTAGCCTGGAGTCGCTAATGAGGTTCACCTGGGGAGGAAACCAATTCAGGAAAACAGAGCTGAGAGATGGAGAAACAGATTCCTCTTTGAACCTCTGAATCTAGCCAAGCCTGAGGCCAAAAGAACCTCACTCCTCATCTGCAAATCACTCTTTAAGCCAGTGAGTTAGATTTTTGCCACTTACATCTGAAAGAACCCTAACATAGGCGGAATTGCACATTTCAGGCAGGTCCAAACCTACCTTCCCAGAGAAGATCTTCCGGGTTTCCGAGAGCGACTCAGGAGCCATGAAGGCCGGGGTGCCCACAGTGTTAGAGAGAAGGGCATCGCTGCCTTTGAACTCATTGCTCACACCAAAGTCCGCAATCTTGATGTGCCCATCTTCTCCCACCAGCAGGTTGGAAGGTTTGATGTCCCGGTGGATGATCTTCTGGTAGTGTACTGGGGGCAGGATGGGAGAGAGGGGACGGAGAATCCACACGAGGAGCTCCATGTGGCCCACACAGCCCAGAGACACAGGCAGGAGGCCCTCTGTTCTTCCAGGGTCCCAGGCCCTTCCCAGCCTTCCCCTCCCAAACCTGTGAAACACCCTCAGCTCTAAAAGTTAAAGGGAATGTCTCTAAGGAAGCTGTCCCATCCTGCAAAGTGAGGGGTGAAATACTGACTGCCAATAGTAACTGGTAACCACCTGCCACAGTCTAAATCATGTGTGCATGGAGAGCTTTTGCTGAGCTTGGCTCCCAGCTAGAAGCCTTAAAACTTGTGACAGTCAAGCATGTTTTCATTTATTAACGCCACCTAACAACCTGTTCACCAAACCAACAATGACTGGAGCAGGTCTGACTTGAAGTGTGAAACACAACAGGATTGGGACTTGGCTAACGGTTCCTGCCTGGGTGTCTGCCCATGGGCAAGGGCAATCCTACGATCTGGAAGACCCAACNCCCAAGGGCCTAGATCAGGGCCTGACAAACTGTGATGTGTATTGAATGGACAACCCACCTCCTCAAAAACAGCTCAAAGCCATTCAGAGTCAGGTCCGGGGCCTCCAGTGAACAAACAATGCTGGGGATGCCATTCTGGGCCCCAAATGACCTTTTATATTTTGTGCTTTCTTCTGTGTTCTCCCAAACTTCACTTGTTTGCCTACCATGGTTATAATCTGGCTATATCTATATACTATGTAAACTATCATTTATTTCACACTTTTAAACTGATTTAGTATGAAAACTTTTACTCTTATCTCAGGTAACAAAATCCATGAAATCATGAGTTTAGTGTGCTGGTTATAGGTTTTCCTATGTAAATGGTAAAATAAGTCTAAAAAATGTTTTAAATGGTTGTCCATATACCACGAAAAATGATCTCATATATTTATTTTTTTCAAATCATCTTTCTTTTTAAATTGTATTTGTTTTTGTCTGTGTTGGGTCTTCACTGCTGCACGCAGGCTTTCTCTAGTTGCAGCAAGCGGGGGCTACTCCTTGTTGCAGTGCATAGGTTTCTCATTGTGGTGGCTTCTTTTGTTACAAAGCATGGGCTCTAGAGCACAAGCTCAGTACTTGGGGCACATGGGCTTAGTTGTCCTGCAGCATGTGGACATTCCCAGAGCCAGGGATCAAACCCGTGTCCCCTGCACCAACAGGCAGATTCATTACCAATGGACCATCAGGGAAGTTCCTGTCTCATATATTTAAAGTAGTGTGGGTACCACACTGAGAAATTGTGACTCTGTGATATTCATATTTTTATATGAATGTTTCACAATTTTGTAAAGTTTTCATATCTGATGGTATTTATTGTGTACTTCTAAAATGTTTCTAAAGGAAGGTTTTTAAAGTTCTAAAATTTGAGGATGACATACATACTAGATGCTCCTAAGGAACTGGCATTAACTTTTCAGGTGCCATAATGGTATTGTGGTATTGTGAGGGCTGCTCAGATGGCGCGAGAGGTAAAGAACAACCTGGCAATGCAGGAGACATAAGAAACGTGGGTTCAACCCCTGGGTTGGGAAGATCCTCTGGAGGAAGGCGTGATAATCCACTCAAGTATTCTTGCCTGGAGAATCCCATGGACAGAGGAGCCTGGTGGACTACAGTCCATGGTGGTCGTGGTTTAGTCACTAAGTCATGTCCAACTCTTGCAACGTGCCATGGATGTACCCCTCAAGGCTCCTCTCTCCCTAGGATTTTCCAGGCAAGAATACTAGAATGGGTTGCCATTTCCTTCTCCAGGGGATCTTCCCAACCTAGGGATCGAACCCAGGTCTCCTGAATTGCAGGCAGATTCTTTACTGACTGAACTACCAGGGAAGCCCCTACAGCCCATAGAGTGGCAAAGGGTCAGACACGACTGAAGTGATTAGGAGATGCAGGCTAAAGTTTTTAGGAACTAATGTGTCAGGATGTCTGCTACTTTATTTTTGGATGGTTCAGAAAAAAAAAATAGAGAAATGGATGGGTGGGTGGCTAAACTGATAAAGCAAATATGACAAAAAGTTACTAACTATTGAGTCTGGGTGATAGGTAAACAGGTATTCCCTGTACTCTTCTTTCAACTTTAACATTTTTCATAGTAAAACCTGGGTGAGGGAACTTCCCTTATAGTCCAGTGGCTAAGACTCTGAGCTCCCAATGCAGGGGACCCAGATTTAACCCTATGGTCAGGGAACTAGATTCCACGTGCCACAACTAAGACCCAGCACAGCCAAATTTAAAAAACAAACAAACAAAAAATACCTGGGTCGGGGCAAGAGAAATAAAATGTCCTAAGCAACAACAGCGTCCTTGGAATGAAACGATAGCAACTACTTTAGGGGAAACTGAGCTCTGAGCTCCAGTTCCAAACCAGACCCATTACTTTATGATTCATCAATCCCTGTGCAGCAAAGGATCGTGCTGTGCTCATCCAGCAGACATCTGGATTCCGGGCTGGGCTTGGCCCTGCTCACACCACTCATCTCCTTGATACCCCTCCTGGCTGTCNACTATTGAGTCTGGGTGATAGGTAAACAGGTATTCCCTGTACTCTTCTTTCAACTTTAACATTTTTCATAGTAAAACCTGGGTGAGGGAACTTCCCTTATAGTCCAGTGGCTAAGACTCTGAGCTCCCAATGCAGGGGACCCAGATTTAACCCTATGGTCAGGGAACTAGATTCCACGTGCCACAACTAAGACCCAGCACAGCCAAATTTAAAAAACAAACAAACAAAAAATACCTGGGTCGGGGCAAGAGAAATAAAATGTCCTAAGCAACAACAGCGTCCTTGGAATGAAACGATAGCAACTACTTTAGGGGAAACTGAGCTCTGAGCTCCAGTTCCAAACCAGACCCATTACTTTATGATTCATCAATCCCTGTGCAGCAAAGGATCGTGCTGTGCTCATCCAGCAGACATCTGGATTCCGGGCTGGGCTTGGCCCTGCCCACACCACTCATCTCCTTGATACCCCTCCTGGCTGTCATCTGTACCCACTCGAAATACACAAGTTTGTCTGAATGCCTCCCCCAGCCACACATCACCGGGACATGTGACCTGTTAATCATGCCTTCCTGGGCCTGATAGTCTGCTTTGCATTAGTCCTATTCTTCCCTCCCTCATCAGTGCTTATACTGAGAACTGAGCACTGTCCTGTGTTCCTATCATTTTTTAAAATGAGGTCTCTGAGGACATACCTGAGTCCTTCTAGATCTGTGTGCAGGACCCTTCAACAGCCCCTCAAGGCTCCAAATGCCCCACCACGGCCACCCACCCCCACCCTAGGCCCTCCATCCTCACCTTCCCTCCCTACATGGTTTTCTCTCCTACAGCCACATTTTTTAAACTCTAAGCTCTCACTAGCCCTGGGGCCTTTGACCTGCTATTTCCTCTACCTGGAATGCTCTTCCCCAGATTTAACAGGGCTGAGTCCTTGACATTCAGGTGCTAAATGCTCACCTCCTATCTGCAGTGGCCCCTCCATCTCTCTCTCATATCACCCTGTTTAATCTTCAGAGCATCAGTCTGAAGTTGATCATCTGTTTTATTTACAGTTATCCCTCGGTATTCACAGGGAATTGGTTCCAGGAACCCTGTAGATACCAAAATCCACAGCTGCTCAAGTCCCTTGTGTAAAATGGTGTAGTAGTTGCATATAACCTACACACATCCTCCCCTATACTTAAAATGATCTCTGGATTACTTTATAATACCTAATACAATGTAAATGCTATGTAAATAGTTGCCAGTGCATGCCAAATTCAAGTTTTACTTTTGGGAACATTCTGGAATTTTTTCTTTGTAATATTTTTGATCCACAGGCGGTTGAATCTGCAGATGCAGAACCTGCAGACACAGAAGGCCAACTATAGTTGTTGACTGGCTGTTTCCCCTGATCAGAACACCAGCTTCATCTTTCTTACTCATCATTGCATCCTTAGTGTCTAGAATAGTACCCAGCACATAGTAGGCGCTCAACAGATATCAGAAGACGGATGAATAGGACACCCAGATAAAGTCCCAGCAAGAACTCCTTTCCACCTCCTGCTTTAAACCTCGGGTGCAGCCTTCTGTGTGGGGCTCCGCTGGAGCAGGAAAGGGTGGGAGATGCCAGGTGCAGAGGCTGGATGGAGAGTACCCCTGGGCTTTGGGCAGGCATAGCTGCCTAAGCAAGGGTGGCAGAAGGCAAGGGCTCTCTTACCCATGTACAGATGGTCCTCATTGGGGTCATCCAAGACCTGTTGGCACAGCCACATGGAACAGGCCGGAGATGAGGAGCAAGGGAGAGGAAGAGAGAGAAAAGACATGAGCAGGGAGGAAGCAGCAACCACATGACTGCACTTGCCAACGGGAGGGCTGTGCTTTCCACTGTTTTTCCCAGTTAAGATGAAGGGCACAGGAATGTGTGATCCAAATGGCCATCTGGAAAATAAGCGCTTTCTAGCCCAATCTTCAAGGGTCCAAAGCACCCAGAAAAGAGGTTACATAAGGGAGGGGGCAGATTCCTCCCCTGGAAAATGTCTCAGCTTGAATAAGAATCCCACTTGTCTCCTAGGAGACAATGGATCGGCTGTCAGAATTGTCAAAATTCAAATTCTGTCCCCATCCCCCTGCCCCAGCAGGAAATGATATCCTCTTGCCTGGAACTGCTGCAGTGCCTTCTTTCTCTCTTTCACAGCCTTCCTGTTTTCACCTTATCATAATTTCTATCTTCCTCTCTTCAAAGGGCAGGCACCAGGTTGCATCCACCTCGGCTGCCTCCATGGTGCCCTGTACACGACTAGGGACCTAGTAGATGCTCAGGGAATGTCTGACGAGTGAATGAACAGGCAAGCTGTCAAAGGGTCTTGTTGGGAACCCACACACCACAAGGCATGAAGGAGAAGGGAGATCCTGCCAGGACCCCACCAACCAAGCACTCTTGGGTTTTCTCTAGGACAGCAACTCAAGCATCCATGGGTTGAAATGGTGAGAGCTGTTGTAACAGATGGAGATGGCCTGCAACTGCCATCTCTCCTTTTGGGAAGAAACAAAGTCAGGCTCCTGGGCTAGACTGATCCTCCCACATCTTGACACATCATACTCAACTTCCCCAGTCACCCAGGAGTCACAGGACAAGAACCCTGAGAAAGGTATGCACCCGAGGCAGAGGCCCAGGACAGCCAACCTGGCACCCCTAAGCCCTGCCCTTCCAGGAAAAGTCAGACCCAAGCACTTGCCTATCTAGAGTTCTGTTACTTTTCCTTTTTAAAAAATCACATTAATGTATAGGATTATTGTTGATTTTAAATGAATTAAAAAATAATTTTTAGCTTCTCAATTTTAAATCCTAATGTGACAAATATTAATAAATATAACCCCTATAAGCAAAAGGTTTTGCAATCTTCAATTATTTTTAAGAGCATGGGGTGGGAGGGAGGTTCAAGAGGGCGGGGACTTTACGTATATTCATGGTTGATTCACACTGTTGTATGGCAGAAGCCAATACAACATTATAAAGCAATTCAGTTCAGTCGCTCAGTCATGTTCGACTCTGTGACCTCGTGGACTAAAGCAACTATCTTCCAATTAAAAACAAATTTTTTAAAAAATGCTTCAAAAAAAGAGCATAAGAGG
>SJYA01002329.1:1804024-1899551 GCA_006410615.1 Neotragus moschatus
TAAAGCAATTCAGTTCAGTCGCTCAGTCATGTTCGACTCTGTGACCTCGTGGACTAAAGCAACTATCTTCCAATTAAAAACAAATTTTTTAAAAAATGCTTCAAAAAAAGAGCATAAGAGGTCTGGAGACCAAAAAGCATGAGAAATGCTGATATAGAGCAGTTTTATAAGTAAAGTTTTATCAAAACATAGCCAGGCGCATTTGTTTACAGGCAAATGGCTGCTTTTATGCTACAACTATACACATTTGTGTAGTAGAAAAAGAACTAGCTCCAAAAAGACAGACAGGTAAAGGGCAAGCCTCAGTACTCCTCTGAGCCTCAATTCCTTCATCTGTAAAGTGGGAGTAATAAATAGTCTAAAAAAGGGATGAGAATTACATGCAATGACAGGGTGAAGGAGCCTAGAGAAGTAACCACCACTCAGCCCTGTAACAGGCTGCTGGAGGTGATGTGGCTCTCCCTGGGAACCAATGGTGTCGCTCTTTGGTAATCACAGAGCCAAGGCTGAACCATCCCCATTCCTCCCTCCTTCCTCCGTTTCCCCCTCATCTCACCTCTACCAGCTTCACTACGTTGGGGTGGTCCAGCTTCTTGAGGATGGCAATTTCCTGGTACACCTGCTCAATTGGGCCCCTGGGCTGGATGCAGCCCCCAGGGGCTGGTCGGGTACCTCGAGGAGGGGGGCGACCTGGAGGAAACATGAACCATCCCAGAGTCAGGACAAAAAGACTCTCCTCTGCAGAGGGGAACTGTAAGCGGGACAATTATTGGGGGGCGGTGTCTCAGAAAGACTGGAGTGGCTGATGCCATCAGGGGCTTTAATCAGCCTTCTTTTCATCTGTCTTCTCTGATGCTGGAAACTAGGGAGGCTGGAGACCCAGTTCCCTTGCCCAGCCTTCTGTTAATTCTCTTCTTCTTGGCCCATGCTCTAGGACACAGTGAGCATCAAAAGTTTACTGAGGTACAAGGAAAAGAAGTTTGGGGTCTAGTGGAGCAATCTCAACATTCCCTCTGTGAGGCTCGGTATTCCCACTCTATAAGAGGGACAAAAATATTATTCCTTGCCTCCACAACTCACGTGGAAATAGAGGAGATAAAAAAAGTCAGGGACAGGAAAAGAAGAACTGATGAGAGAAAAAAAAGAACTTGCTTGGCCCAGTAGTGACTGACAGTCAGAAGGTCACAATGATGGAAAGGTCCACAATGAAAACACTTACACTGCATATTACATGTAAGTGAAAGTGAAAGTTGCTCAGTTGTCCAACTCTTTGCGACCCCATGGACTATACAGTCCATGGAATTCTCCAGGCCAGAATACTAGAGTGGGTAACCCTTCTCTTCTTCAGGGGATCTTCTCAACCCAGGGATCAAACCCACGTCTCCCACGTTGCAGGTGGATCCTTTACCAGCTGCGCTACCAGGGAAGCCCTATTACATGTGAGGAAGGATCTAAATGTGACTAACAGAACCGAATGTAGATGTGTTAGCCTTGGAAAGTAAAAGCCAAGGTGCAGGTATCAGAAGTGGGATGTGGACCAAGGAAAGGCAAGTTCAAAGGAAAGAAACCTGCTGCACCTGCTGGAAGAAGAAGGAAAGTGACAATGGCAGTGACAACAAGGGAGCTGAACATCCGGGTATCACCTCGTTGCCCAGCTGGGGAAAGGGAGGAGAAAGGACTGGTTTAAGCTGTCCTCCGAGGAAGTCAGAAGTAAATGTCCGGAATGACTAAATCAAGAAATCATGACATTAGGACATTATCTGGCTCAGAATTCAGGTAAGCAGGATCAGGGTCCTGGTAGTGACAGGGTGGGGTTGGGGGAATTTACATTTAGCTATTTTCTCTTTTTGGCTCAAGCGGACATTTTCCTCAGCTCCACTGGCAGGGAGCTCATGCTGGAGCTGCCTCTGATATGCTCACCTACACCCGATCACATGCAGTAATTACCAGCTCCTAAAAGAGCTAAAAGTGGTGGGTGGGGTGCCTATAGAGAGAGGGAGGAGTACAGCAAGAAATTTGTGACTCCATTATACATCCTTCTGTTCTTTTGCATGTTGTAGATATAACTGAAATACCTTATGGTAATTAAATTTTGTAAACTGAGCATTTTAAAATGCGTAAGGAAATGCTTTTCAGTACGTTCACAAGGCTCTGCAGCCTGAACATTTTCAACAGCTCCACCTCAAAAAAAAAAAAAAAAAAAAAACACCATATCTATTATCAGTCATACCCAACTCCCTCTTAACCCCAGGTTCTAGAAATCACTAATCAGTTTTCTGTCTCTGGATTTACCTATTCTGGACATTTCATGTAAGTGGAATCATACACTATATGGCCTTTTGTGTCTGGCTTCTTTCATTTAGTATGTTTTCAAAGTTATCTGTGTTGAGGTATATCTCAGAATTTCATCCCTTTTTATGGCTGAGTAATACTCCATTGGCTAGCTGGACCACCTTCTGCTTACTCATTCATTCACTGACAGACATTTGGGACTGCTTCTACATTTTGGCTCTTTTGAATCACACTGCTATGAGCCTTCATGTATGAGCTTGTGTGATTGTGTATTTTCAGTTCTCTTGGGTATATATGCCTAAGAGTAGAATTGTTGGGTCATTTGGTAATAGTANCCATTGGCTAGCTGGACCACCTTCTGCTTACTCATTCATTCACTGACAGACATTTGGGACTGCTTCTACATTTTGGCTCTTTTGAATCACA
Organism: Neotragus moschatus; assembly: GCA_006410615.1. Taxonomy (NCBI): domain Eukaryota; kingdom Metazoa; phylum Chordata; class Mammalia; order Artiodactyla; family Bovidae; genus Neotragus; species Neotragus moschatus. Next base: position 1,806,743 of record SJYA01002329.1, read on the forward strand.
CTGCTATGAGCCTTCATGTATGAGCTTGTGTGATTGTGTATTTTCAGTTCTCTTGGGTATATATGCCTAAGAGTAGAATTGTTGGGTCATTTGGTAATAGTACATTTAACTTTCTGAGGAACCACGAGACTATTTTCCTCTAATGGATTTTTTTTTTTTTACTTGATACCTATATTCCTTTCATAAATATTTTTACAAGAAAATGAATTTTTAAAAACCTCAGCCAGAGGCCCAGCACTATCTTTGGGGAATCCACCCAGGGCACACTCTACCGGGGACACCATTCAGTGAGTCTTCCCTGTCTTGCCCCAGCCTCTGCACCTAAAAACAAAGGCCCAACAAACTCACGTGGAAAGCCCGCCTGTCGGATCAGTTTCTTTTTGGACAGCACCTTCATTGCCTGTGGGAGAAAAGACCCAGCATCCTGATTAAAATGGAGAGGAGGATGGAGGGAGAGTTCCTTCCACTCCTGAGCCTGCCCAAGCTCTCGGCGCACCAGCAGCCTTGGGACCATGTTGTGAGCACCCTGCCATTGGAATGGGTCAACTCCATGAGTTATGTGGAGGCTGGACTCTCGGGGTCCCTCCAGCCTAAGGGTACTTCTAAGGTTCCAGATCGGCTCTCCCAGCTGGGAGACCACAAGCCCTGGAATTGGCTAGCACTGAATCAAGACATGAGTGAGCTGGCATGATGGGCAAGGGATATTTCACATGTGGAGAAACTGATGTTCAGCATTTAGGTCATTTGCCCAAGGACACACAACTGGCACATGGGAGAGTCAGGATACGAACTACTGGACCAATTCCAAAGCCTCAGAAACAAGGGCAATTTATCTCATGACCACTTAGTTCTTGGTGCTATGGAGAATGTAGAAAGGGCAGCACAGAGAAAGGATATGAGATATTTGCTGAATTTATTCACTCAATCTTCCTGAGCCAATTGCTTCACCTCCCCACTTCCCCACTTCCTTCCTAATGCACAGAATAAACATGACCTAAGAATAAAATGAGACAACAGCTAAGAACACCTTCCAGGAAACCAAGTTCTGGATAGGAGGCCTTTTCTCTGGACAAGGAGGAAGCCAGGGAGGAGGATGTGGGTACTCACGTAGTAGGTATTGTCATTTTCATTGTAGGCCAACTTGACCACGCCATATGAGCCCTGGAGAAAGGGAGATGCCCGTGACACAGTATTTAGAAATTATGATCCACAAAATAAGGACCCTAATACAGAGGTGACAAAGTGGTAGCCTATTGGCAAAATCTGCCCTGTATTGTGTTGGATGTCCGGTTTTTAGAATGTTTGAATTAATGGCCAACATTTAAAACAGTTCAGATATAAAAATCCAGATTCTGATGTGGATATGGAGTCATAATCATTTCCATATGTTAACAGTTTGCTACAGTCCTCACCACTCCCTATTGTATTATACCTAGCATGTTTTTTTCACATATATTACTCACTTGCTCTCTATTGGCATTTAAGTTTTTGAATTTTGATACTGTCCACTTGATACTTTTGATTCTGATGTAAAAGCAAAAACAGATATGAGAATACCTTAAGAAGGAATAAAAAACCAGCACCAATGTTGGTGATACAGACTTACTCTGGAAGCTTTGTGAGCTTTTGTAGAAACACAGTCTGGTGTAAAAACAAAACAAAATAAAGCAAAACAGACGGGCCATTAATAACAAAACCCTCCCCCTCCCAGTCTGTTCTCCAAGGATTCCTCACTCACTCCCAGCTCTAGTCGGGTAGAGCCATAGCACTCAAGACATCCTTGGTAGGTATGGAAAACCAGCCTGTCTCCTGGGATAGTTACCTTTCCAATCTCATCCTTCAGTGTGTACTGATTCAGCTGTACACAATCCTGGAAAGTAAGTAGAAATGCACAGAATATGAATTGTAAATTTGTAGCAAGATACATTTTTCACAAACAAACGCCCTAACCAGAATCCAAGTCAAGAAAGGGAACATTCCTAGCTCCCCAGAAGCATCTCCCATATGCTGGCCCCTGTCCAAGGTGACCATTATCCTGACTTCTAGTGCCACAGTTGTTTTTGTTTTGGCCATGCCACGAAGCATGTAGGAGTTTCCCCAACCAGGGACTGAACTTGTGCCCGATGAAAGTATGGAGTCTTAACCACTGGACCTCCAGAGAAGTCTCTACCAGCACAGTTTTTTTACATTGTGAGAGTGTAATCATATAGTACGTACTCTTTTAATACCCATTTTAAAGGTTCTTCCCACTTTTCAAAAGTTCATTTTATTTACTTATTTTTTTTAAGTTAAGGTAAAATTAAACAATAATCCATGACTGTGCTATTCTGTTAAAAAAAAAATGATACAAGAGGAGACAATCTGAATGGCTGAAAGGGTCTCTTTTGTACAAAAAGCGTAAAATATAAAAAGAAACAAATTGGATTTCAATCAAAATTAAGACTTTCGCTCTTTGAAACACTACTAGGAAAACAAAAGGCAAGCCACAGGCTGAGAGAAATGAATTGCAATACATATTCAAAGGACTGGTAACAGAATATATAAAGAACTCCTATCACTCATCAGTAAAAAAAAAAAAAAAATTGGCTAAAGATTTGATGTTTCTCTAACAAAGATATACAAATGATCAAAAAGCACATGAAAAGATGCTCAGCATCATTACTCATCGGGAAAATGCAAATTAAAACCACATTCACCAAATTGGCTAAAGTGAAACAGACTAACCAAACCAAGTATTGTTAGAATGTAGGGCAAATGAAACTTTCAGAGACTGCTAGTGGGAATTTAAAAAGCACAGCCTGTTTGGAAAACAGTTTGGCAAAACTTCTCAACAGGCATTTCCCATATGACCCAGTCACTCTATATCCAGGTGCTTACTCAAAAGAAAGAAAAACTCGTGTCTATGTAGAGATGAGTACAAATGTTTACAACAGCTTTATTTGTAGCAGTCAAAAGCTGGAAACCATCCAAATGCCCATCAACAGGTAAATGGATAAGCCATGGTATATCCGTACAGTCCAATACTATCTAGCAATAAAAAGGAATGAACTACTGGTATGTGCAAAAACATGGATAAATCACAAAAATCACTATACCGTGAGAGAAGCTAAGCAAAGAAAAAAAGAGTACATACTAAATGATTCCACATATATAAAATTCTAGAACTTGAAAGCTAATCTATAATGATCAAAAGCAAGTCAGTGGGTACCTGGGAAAGGGGAAGTAGGGGAGGGATGCATTGCTGGGTGTGCTGGAAAGGTCTGGGATCTTGATAGGGGTGATGGTTTTACAGATGTATACATACATCAAAACTGACCATACTGCACATCTGAACTATGTGTAGTTTATCTCACTTAATTATACCTCAATAGAGTTAGGGGTAAAATGTTACGTGATATAGGAAACTGGGAAGACAAACATGATAGAAAGCAAACCATCAAGTGTTACAGTGAGGCCCAACCTGCCCTTGAACCCCCTCCCGAGCCCCAGTTCTATCCCTCTCCCTGAAACTTGGTATGTTGGATGTATAAACTTCCAGGTCTTTTTCTGGGTACATGCATGCATACATGCACCTGCAGAAAATACAGAGTACTGTTTTGGGATGGGGTTAGGGGAGGCCTAAACAATGTCACACTAAATCAGTTCTCAACTTCCTTTGACTGGAGGTAGTTCCACGTCAGATCTGTATCTTTGACCTGGCCAGGTCAGGCCCACAGAGCTCTCCTCTCACTGGTGGGCTTTTTAGTTTGTTTCATGTTTCTCTCCAGTACTGTTTCATTCTCCCAAGTCCTGAAGGGATATAACGGGCAGAGGTGGGGCCCTGCAGAACTGTCTTAGGGGGTCTCACTGCCTTCAAATCCAACCCCCACATACTGCTGAATTCATCTTCAAGAATCCACTCTGACCACATCAGCCCAGCTCTCTGCTCTTTCCAGGGTCAAGTCCTGACTTCATGGTCTGGCCTTTAGACCCTCAAAAGCTCTGACCTTGACAGAGATGACTAGTTGCCCACCAAATACCAGTCTCTCCTTGCTACCTTATAACTGGAACATGGTGGCAACATTCCAAGCTGGAAAACTGCATTTTCCAGCTTCTCTTACACCTAAGGTGGCCATGTCACTATGTTCTGGCTAATGTGAGACAGGTAGAAATTGTTGGGTAGAGTTACCAGGAAAGAGGATTGACTCAGGAGGCAGACAGCTTCTGCCTTCCTTTCCTGTTCATTCTTCTTGCCTGGAATGCAGCTGTGAAGGCTTGAGCCACAGCAGCCATGTTGACATCATGAGGTTTTAAGGATCAAAGCAACAACAGAACCATCTCACCAATACCCAGTGCCTAACCCTATGCATTTATTTTACATGATAAATAAGCCTTATTGTGTTAAAGCCACCGTTGTTGGGAGATTTGTTTCTCTAAGCTGATATAAACTGAAATTCTCCCTCCAGCCTTGTTGCTACAGTGTTACCTTTTGGTGCCCCACACTCTTGCTAACTGAATCCCCAACCTGAATTCTATGGAAAAGAAATATGTTGGTGTACATAGCTGGTACTTAGCTGGATTATGGTAATCATACTTTTAAAACTAAAATATTACAGGAATGAGACTACCTCTGTCACCTAGGTGGCCTGTGGCTAGTTAACAAACTAGGAAATGAAACAACAATAACAATTTTAAAATGGCCTTCTCCCTTGGGGTCTTTGCTCATGCTGTGCTCACTTCCCTGCAGGGAACTCTCAGTGTGTACCCATCTCCAACTGAGAGAATTCTACCTAGCCCTCAGAAGGTAGTTAAATATCAGCTCCTTTAGAATTTCATTCTGGATTTCCAGCCTTCTCCCAGTTAAATTTATTCTTTCCTTCAACAAATATTTTTGACCCACCATGCACCAGGCACTATGCCAGGTGCTAGGGACCCTGTGGTGAACAGGACTGTTCCTAACGTCCTAGCTGGGGGTGGCAGGGGGACAGGCAATAAACAACAGACACACAGATAATGAGATGGTGACAAGAGCTATGAAGGACAGTCAACAGGGCAGAGAGGGGCTGAAGGCTGCTTAGAAGGGGTGTCTGAGAGGCCTTTCCAAGGAGGTGACATCTGAGCTGAGATTTGGAAGCCAGATGGAGATGGCCTTGAAGAGATTTGCAGGAGGGAGGGGTTTCAAACAGAGGGCAAAAAAAGGTAAAGGCCTAAGGGAGCAAATGAGCTTAGACATCTGAGGAAGACAAAGAAGTGGGTAAGGCTGGAGCCCCGAGCTGGCAGTACAAAGGCAGGAGTTGGGGCAGGAGGTGGGGTAGGGGTGGATCAGGCCCTGTGAGCCAGCTGAGGATCTGAGTTTCAACCTACCTCCCAGAAATTTATGGTAAAATCATGGGAGAAGTGCACTTACAGTGCCGAGGATTCTCACTGACCCGTCAGCCCCATTTCAGAGGCCCTGGCACAACTTCTAACTGCCATTGTGAGGGTCTCTTTGCTAGAGGCTCTCTCTGACCGGGAGATGCTCTGGGTCCCGGGACTGCCAGCAGCTGGTGTAAAAGGCCCAGCTCCCTTGCCCTCAGGTGGATTAACTCTGGGGCTCACGTCCTACACTGTCCCACAGGGCTGCCCAGAGTGGAGGCCCCAGTTGTCCACAGTGGTAACTGGCTCCATCATATATGTTTTATTGATGCCTCTCTGGGTTTCCTAGGGTAGCCTTTCCAATCAACTGGTTGCACCAGGATCCTTCTGGGGGACCCCAGCCCAAGGTAGAGACATTCTGGGTACAGGATAGGGCACCAGGGGCCGCCGCTCACGCACCTGCATCCCAGTGATGGAGACGTGGTGAGACTCCACCGTGGGCCTCCGCGGCAGCCGCGGCGAGGACTGCGGGGAGCCCACTGGTGAGTGAGGCAGCGCCGGGTAGACGCAGCGCCCATTGGCATCCAGCAGGGACCGCTCCTGCAGAGAGAGCTTGCGACTGGAGAGGTGGGGCCGGGCCTGAGACCCCGAGGCGTCAAGGGTGATCTCTCCGCCATGGGCCTCCAGGGGCCGGTCCCGGGTCAGGCCGTGGTCCACAGCGCAGGCCGGCTCGCACTCCGTGACCACGATGAAGGACTCCATGCCCAGGCGAATGCTCAGGGAGGAGAGTCCCCGCAGGGCCTCACAGGGCTTCTGGCCTTCGCTGCTGCTGCTGCTGCCCCCGCCCCCCAGCTCATCCTGGGGGGCGGCCCGGTCACTGCTGGGCTGGCTAGAGACGCATGATGACATGGTGCATGTGCGGACCTCATGCAATGCAGACGCGCCCGGGCACTCCCATTGGGCAGCAGCGCCACCTGCAGGGAGAGGAAGGGTCAGCTGCTCCCACCCTGGGTGGCAGGGCTAGCCAAGAGGTGTCTCTCCTGATGGCCCAGGCCCATACTTCATTTCTGCTTTGAGTGGACGTCCTTGAAAAAAAAAAAGCTTAAAAAACTGTGTGATCATATATCTTTTGAGTCTATATACAAGAGTTTAGGCCACTTTTCCTCATTGTATCCTTTTTTTTTTTTAATATATAGCTGATTTACACAGCAGTTACATTAGTTACTGCTGTACAGCAAAAGTGATTCAGTTATATATTGTATACATTCTTTTTTATATTCTTTTCCATTATGATCTGTCATGCATGTTAAGTCGCTTTGGTTGTGTCTGACTCTCTGACACCCCCATGGACTACTACAGTCCGCCAGGTTCCTCTGTCCAGAGAATTTTCCAAGCAAGAATACTGAAATGGGTTGCCATAATCTCCTCCAGGGTATCTTCTTGACCCAGAGATCAAACCTGTGTCTCCTGCATTGACATGCGGGTTCTTTACCACCTGGGAAGCCCTATGACTTATCACAGAATACTGAATCTAGTTCCCTGTACTATACCTTAGGCCTTGTGGTTTCACATTTCCTTATTTTAAAAGCTCCTCCTCACACAAAATAAGAATCCCAAATTAAATTCCTGTAGAAACCAAGTCTGAGAAAACCCCAAAATTGAGCACCCACACCCCTACAAAGGTGACAGCTACTTCTAGTTCAAGCCAATTGTTGTTAAGCATGGATTGGATTCTAGAATTGTCTGGTTACCTCCTCACCTCTCTCTCTTTTTTTTTTTTTTCAAGAGAAGATCTAAAGCCAGGATGTTAAATGAGATCTCTTTATTTTTTTTGTTTGTTTAAATCAGCAGTTACTTTAAATATTTTAAAATGTTGGGCGGGTGAGATGAAACACTTTTTCATGGTGACCTCTAGGCTGCATCATTTCACAACAGCAATGATTCAGAGAGCACTTTACAGTTTATAAAATATCTTCCACATATCAGGATAATTTCACAGGCACTCTGTGTTGTTGATTTGCCATTGTAACCTCATTTTGTAAATGGGGAGACTGTGGCTCAAGAGAGGGAGAGGGATTTGTCCAGGTCTCCTAATGTGAAGACCATGCACATGAGAGTCTAGTTGCCTGGCCTGATCTCAGGCCAGCAATTCTCAACTGAGGAGTAAGGGGTCAGGGGTCATACCAGAGGAAGAACAGGCACTCAGAGAGTATGTGAGCCTGGTGATTTGTGTTGTGTGAAGAGTCAGGCTCCACATACTTATGATCTAATGTTCCCCTAGTTCAGCCCCCAACTAGTACCTGCAAGATGAAAGGCAAACATGAGATTAAAAAAAAAAAAAGTTGATATCAAATAACTTGGTGGTTCCTCAAAAGATTAAACAGAGAATTACCATATGACCAAACAATTCTGTTCCTAGGTATATACCCAAATAGCTTTACTCAACAGCCAAAAGGGAAAAAACCAACCCACACATCCACTGAAAGATGAATGGATAAGCAAAATGTGGTCTGTCTACACAATGGAATATGACTAAAAAGGAACCGACACCGGCTACAACCTCCATGAACCTCAAAAACATGGTGCTAAGGGAAAGGTGCCTGATGCAAAAGATCACATGGGCACGATCCTGTTTATATGAAGTTTTCAGAACAGACAAATCCATACAGACAGGGAGTAGATTAGTGGCTGCCTAGGAGTGGGGAGGTGTTGGGGGAAATAGGAAGTGACTGCCAGTGGGTATGGGGTCTCCTTTTGGGATGATGAAAATATTTTGAACCTAGACAGCAGTGATAGTTGCCCAACACTTTGAATGGAATAAATGCCACTGAATTGTACATTTTTTAAAACTATTTTTATTTTAATATTTATCGAATTATTTATGTGGCTACAGCAGGTCTTTGTTGCAGCATGCGGGATCTAGTTTCCTGACCAGGGATCGAACCCGGGCCCCCTGCATTGGGAGACCAGAGTCTTAGCCACTAGACCACCTGGGAAGTCCTTGAATTATACATTTTTTAAAAGTTAATTTTATGTTACATGAGTTTAGGAAAAGAAAAAAAAAGATTGACACTCCCTCAGACTGTCGATACCTTCTGTCTCTGGGACAGAATATTAACCTTTGGTTCGTATGTTTGACAAATTTTGCTGGACAAATGTCACAGGTACCACTGGAATTCAGGAAGTACATCCACAGATGGTAGCGCCACACTGATCACCCACATCACGAAGGTGCCAGGAAAACAGTGAGGACTGAGGAGAGATTTTTTTTTTTTCGATAATACATAAATAATTTAATTAAAAAAATATAAGACTTACAGCAAAGAAACAAATCTATAATGGCAAATATTAAGGCAACAAAATATGAATAAGAAAANCCCCCCCACACACTCACTTCCCACCCCATACCCAAGCACGAGGGGCAGAGGGGCAAGACCTTGGCCTCCCCATTTCCTCGGGGGACTATCAATGTCTCCTCTCCAGCTTGGAATTAGCATTTTTATCTCTGCAACCACCATCTCTCAACTATTTACAGAAGCCAACAGGGATAAAAAGGGACAACATAAAAATAGTTGCTCAGCAGCTTTCTGGGGGTGAGGAGGGTAGGGGCACAACAGACTCTTCCCATTTTCTTTCTTCTTTCCTTTTCAAAACGGAAAAATGCTACAATTGTTCACCTTTTCCAAACTGATCCTCAACAGTTCCAGATCGCTCACTCAGGCGCTCCTTAGGGACAAGGATCAAGTCCCAGCATCCCTTGGTTCCCAGGACGGAGCCTGTCACCAGCCCCTCCCAAAAGTGTGGGTTCAGTGAAAGATCACCAGCGCCCTGCTCTGCCTCATTTCTGCCCCTGGGCCTCCCTCCAGCCTTCCAAAACCACGAACCAGTCAACAACGAAATTTTTTTTTCCTCTATCCACTGTTTTTCTCATCCTTAAAATGTTTCATAATTGACAAGAAAAATTCAGCAGCAACACTACACACATGACTGAAACTGAAAACACTGGCAGCTAAAATCATTCCTTCCCATTTTGGTCACTAGCATCCCGCAGCAGGGAATGCCAGAGGTCTTTTCTGTGAAGTCAAACAGCGCTCCTTTTAAATATGCCCTTCTTTTTGGTTTTACCAAGGAAGGGATCCAATCAGGGAAGGAAGAAAAAGTAACCATTCAAAATCTTTTTTTTTTTTTTTTGAGAGCACAACCATTTGGAAATCATTTCTACACCATAATCTCCTGGGGAAGGTTGATTTCACTCCATGAGAACATGGGCATCATTTGGCAGCATAAGGAGGCCAAGGCAGATATGAGTGCTCAGGATGAGAAGGTAAGTCAGGAAACTATACAGGTCTCAGGGGACTTGGGCCTTGATTTTCTCATCTGTAAAATGGAGCTCCAGCAACCTACCTAGAGGGTAGCTGTAGAGTCAATCTTCTAGAAAAATGCCCAGCATACAACATGGCCCATAAGCAATGCTCTCTCTAAAAAGACTACGTTCTCCCTTCTCTGCGCTCCACTTTTCCCAGCCATCATATAGGAGGGGTTGAGGGGCTGGAATTCTCTGGGCTTCCTCCTAGCTCATTGATCACACCACTCCATTTCCATGTTCTTGGTGGGCTTTCCTGGCAAAGCTATCAGGACCTGAGCTGACTCCATGCCTGGCCACAGGGTGCCAGCGTCATCTGTCTGGTGAGGCTTTCTCTACTCTGTGGATTTCCTTACCTGGAAAAGAATCTCACAATATATATACCAATAAAAATCACACAGGAACTTGCACTTAACACATCATGACTGAAATGAATGAAACTGAATAAAATCCAGGCTCTCCCTGAAAACCACACTGTGAGCTGACCTGGGAAGTGATAGGCTTAGACTGGAGCTAGGAGGTTGAAGTGAGAGAGTTTTGAAAAGTAAGAGAGTTTCCTTGTTCCAGGAAGCTGGTCTCCAGCTGATTTCAGAGAACCTTTGTTCCATCACTTTCTCCCTGCAAACAGAGTGACAAAGTAATGTCTTGTACCCAGAAGTTTATTAGTTGGGGGCTGCGGAGGCAAAGGAAAGTACAAAGTTTAAGAAGCTTAAGAAAGTACAAAGGCCTTAAGCAGCTCTTATGGGGCTTCCCTGGTGATCCAGTGGATGGGAATCCACCTACCAATGATCCAGGAAGACTCTACATGCCACAGGGCAACTAAGCCACAACTACTGAGCAGGAGCTCTTGAGCCCATGCTCCACAATAAGAGAAGCCGCCGCAGTAAGAAGCCCACACACCCCAACTAGAGAGTAGCCCCTGCTCACCGCAATGAGAAAGCCCAAGTGCAGCAGTGAGGACCCAGCGCAGCCAAAAATAAGTAAATTAATTAATTAAAATTTAAAAAAGAAAAGACTCTGATGCTGGGAGGGATTGGGGGCAGGAGAAGGGGACGACAGAGGATGAGATGGCTGGATGGCATCACTGACTTGATGGACATGAGTCTGAGTGAACTCTGGGAGTTGGTGATGGACAGGGAGGCCTGGGGTGCTGCGATTCATGGGGTTGCAAAGAGTCGGACACAACTGAGCGACTGAACTGAACTGAACTGAAAAAAGAAAAGATGAAGCTCTTATGGCAGAAACAATACAAGTGTCAGTCAACAGACGAATGGATAAACAAAATATCCACTCCAGTCCTCTTGCCTGGAAAATCCCATGGATGGAGGAGCCTGGTGGGCTGCAGTCCATGGGGTCCCTAAGAGTCGGACACGACTGAGCGACTTCCCTTTCACTTTTCACTTTCATGTATTGGAGAAGGAAATGGCAACTCACTCCAGTGTTCTTGCCTGGAGAATCCCAGGGATGGGGGAGCCTGGTGGGCTTCCATCTATGGGGTCACACAGAGTCGGACACGACTGAAGCAACTTAGCAGCAGCAGCAGCATACACAGATTATTCAGTCATAGAAAGGAAGCACTGATATATTCTACAACAAGGGTCAACCTTGAAAACATTATGTTCAATGAAAGCCAGATACAGTAAGTCCTACATTCCTAACAGGTCAGTATATAACAAGCACAGCCTGAAGGGAGAAAAGTCAGTTCCCAAAGGGAAATGGCGATTTCCTCAGCTTTCCAGTTAAGAAGGCACAGAAGTGAGGCTGAAGGCCGCTGCAGCGCCATGGGGCCCGCATCTGGGTTATCTGGCCCAGCCCAAAGAGGAGGAGCTACTGGGAAAAGCAAAACATCTGTGCAAAATAGCAAAACAAGGCCCTCTGACCCAAAGGAAAATCTGAAATAGCATTTGTCCACAATCCCCGGCATCAGGAAACGAGAACCATACACTTCCCACAACCACCATGATCCTGAACGAGCTACTCAGCCTCTCCATGCCCATCCATGAAATGGGTTCACGATGCGGTCAGGGCAACTCTGTGGCCCACGTTAAAATCTCAGCCGAAGTCTTGAAAACAGGCTTGGCCTGCCCCATTCGCCCATCCCTTCCTCCTGAGAGAGGCGCTTCCCTACCAACCAGACCATCTGGGATGCAGTTCTCAAGAAGGGGATTCCAGGTTACTTCCAGGTTACTCTGTTAGGTCATCCCATCCTACTCCCCTCCTCTCCTCCTCTCCAATCTCCACTTTTCAGCCCATCCTTCAGAGTTCAGCACGAATGACACCTCCTTCAGGAAGCCTCCTGTATTCACTCCTGCCAGAAGGGATTTCTCCAGAACCCCCACTGCCCTCTGCTTCCTCATTCCCACAGCACTTATTCCTCCTGGTATTTCTCAGCAGGAGCACTCTTAGCCATTTACGGCTGGGCTGGGCAATTCTTCACGCCTGCTGTGAATCTGGCCTGCCTGCAGGATATTTGGCATCCCCAGCTTCTGCCTACCAGAAGTCAGGAGTGCTCAGCTTCATTTCGACAACCAAAAGTCACCCCTACACTTCTCCAAATGCTCACCAGGAAGGTGGAAACACCTCTGATGAGAACTACTGCATAGTTATTAGTGAACATACTTGTCTACCAGCCCACTAACAACCTGGAAACAAACACAAGCCCAAGTCGATCAGCATCATCACCATAGCACCTCAGCCTGTTTTAGCAAACCTTCCTGGGCTCCTCAAGAAGCCTAGGGCAGCCTTGCAAAGGCCTGTGTTCTAGAACAGGTGGTAAAGTGCACAGGCTTTAGGACCACAACCTGGGTTGGCTGTGTGACCCTGGGCAAGTTACTTAGCCTCCCTGAGCCTTTCTATAAAATGGGCTAACTCCTAGCAAACTGCAGGATTGTTTTTAGCCTCAGTTTCCTCATCTCTACTACAATGGAGATAAAAATCCCCTCCCTACAAGATTTTGATAGGCAATAAATGGGATAATGCCTGCAACACACAGTATAGTATTTAACACATGCTCTTAGTCAATCAGTCATGTCTGACTCTTTGTGACCCCATGGATTGTAGCCCATGGAATTTTCCAGGCAAGAATACTGGAGCGGGTTGCCATTTCCTCCTCCAGGGGATCCTCCCAACCAGGGATCAAACCTGCTTTGGCAGACAGATTCTTTACTACTGAGCCATCTGGGAAGCCCATCTAACACATCATAAGAACTCCATAAATGCTGGTTATGAACACTATTATTATTATCCAAGTTAAGTGAAGTGAAGTCGCTCAGTCGTGTCCGACTCTTTGTGATCCCATGGACACCAGGCTCCTCCGTCCATGGGATTTTCTAGGCAAGAGTACTGGAATGGGTTGCCATTTCCTTCTCCAGGGACTCTTCCTGATCTAGGGATCCAACCCAGGTCTCCCACATTGTAGACAGACGCTTTACCGTCTGAGCCACCAGGGAAGTCATTATCCAAGTTAGGGGCCCATCAAATGATGGGCATTACTTTTTATCACAAAAACAGGCTGTGCCCTCTCCCTACAAAAGGCTGCTCTCTATACAGGGTTTAGGAACCGCGGTCCGGAAAGAAGTTCTAGGACCCACCACGAAGCATGCACAGTTTGTTCTTAAGTTGAATGTTTTTGTGAGGCGCTTGGTGGGGGGGGGGGGTGCGGGGGGGGGCTAACTCCCGCAAAGCCCTCCCCGTGTTGCTGCCCCTGCCTCCCCCTAGGAACAAGGGACTCTATGGGACACAGCAATCTACTTCTATCTCCCCTGGGGGCAGAGCCACCTGAGGGGGGGTGGTAAATGACAGCAAAGCTCTAACGCACAGAAGTTTCTATCTCTAGGGCTGTGGGAACTTCCAGACTGAGGAAGGCAAAAGTTGCCCCTAAGGAGGAGGGCACTGCACGACCCACCCCGGGCCAGCGTGCCCCTCTTACTGCGGGCACCGAGATCCCCGGCCCCGCAAGCATCATTCCTCTGCCCCAACCTTAGCAAGGAGATAGGAGGGGCTTCGGCGCCACCTCTTCAGCGCCAAGTGAGAGCAGCAAGGCCGCTGGCAGAGCTGTGAAAACACCCCGCTTCCCAAACTGGGCAGTGCGGGTGGGGAAGCCAGGAAAAGCGCAAGGCTGGAACCGGGCGCCGGGCGGGGCGCGGGGGGCGGGGGAGGGGGCGCGGCGGGCAGCCCAGGCACCGAGACCAAAGCTGAGCGGGGACCGGGCCCAGCATCCCCACGTCCCCGAGTCAAGTGGAGGGTACCGGCGAAGGCACCTCCCCGCGTTCACAGAATGCAGCGGCCCCCGCGGTGGATTTAGGTCAAAAAAAGACCAAGCCTGTGAGGTTCNATGCCAGCATTCGTTGGTAAGAATAAAAACCTGGGAACAACTGTCCTAAATGTTTATCGGGAGAATGGATCAATGAAACATGTTATATAGCCACTTGATGGGTTATGATGCAATATTCCAACTGAATGCCTCATATCTATTTGCACAGACGGCGGAGAGCTCAAAACAAAATGCTGAGTGAAAAAGCAGGTTGCAGAACACAGTCTTTGTTGTTCACAGACACATTCCCTACATACAAGTGGTTTTTTCATTGTTTTATTTTTTCATACAAGTGTTTTAAAAGGCAAAGGGGAGGGGACATATGTATACCCGTGGCCGATTCATGTTGATATATGGCAAAACCCCTCACAATTTTGTAATTATCCTCCAATTAAAATAAATGAATGAATAAAACAAAAAAATAAGGCAAAGGGGATGAGTGCAAATGACAGTTTGTCACTAAGATAAGGAGGCAAGGATAGAGAATAGACATGGGAAGCATAAGGAATGTTGTAGTGTCATGTGAAAGTGAAAGTCACTCAGTCCTGTCTGACTTTGCGACCCAGGCCAGAATACTGGAGTGGGTAGCTGTTCCCTTCTCCAGGGGATCTTTCCAACCCAGGGTTCCAACCCAGGTCTTCCGCATTGCAGGCGGATTCTTTACCAGCTGAGTCACCAGGGAAGCCCAAGAATACTGGAATCGGTAGCCTATCACTTCTCCAGGGGATCTTCCCAACCCAGGGATCAAACCCAGGTCTCCTGCATTGCAGGCGGATTCTTTACCAGCTGAGCTACCAGGGAAGCCCTTGGAAGGTGTCATGCCTTTTCCTTATAAATGAATTTGAAGCATATGCCAAAATTAATAGTCAATTCTGAATGGCAGATGCATGGTTCTGTTATTTTTCTATGTTTTTTTATTGTCTGAAAAAAATATATTTTGAGGGGTTGATGGGGAGCATTTTGAATATGTCCGACTCTATGGCAAAGGTCAGCAAACTTTTTCTGTAAAAGACCATGTAGTAAATATTTTAGGCTTTGCAGGCTCTATGGTCTCTTTTGTAACTAAACTCTAACATTCTAACTAAACTCTAACATTCAGCCATAGACAAAAGTAAGTGAATGGGCATGGCTGTGTTTGAATAAAACTTTATTTACAAACACTGAAAGTTGAATTTCATTTAATTCTCAATGTCACAAAATATGGTTGTTTTGATTTTTCTTCAACTATTTAAAAATGTATAAACCATTGTTAGCTAGAGGAACATATAAAAATAGGTGGCATGGCAGATTCAGCCCCTGGGCAATAGTCTAACAACTACTGCTTTGAAGAAACCAAAATAAATATTGATCTTTCCCTGTTGCTTGTTAAAATATGCAATTCTATGTTTACATTGTGTTACTCAAGTGTCTGTATTTTAGTAGAACACTGGAGCTAATACAGGCAAACACAGATATATCTGAGTGTGTGGTAGTTGCTCAGTCGTGTCTGATTCTTTGCAACCCCAGTGTTGCAACTCAACTCAGTGCAATTCCATGGACTGTAGCCCACCAGGCTCCTCTATCCACGGAAATTCTCCAGGCAAGAATGCTGGAGTGGGTTGCCATGACCTCCTCCAGGGGATCTTCCCAACCCAAGCATCGAATCCAGTTCTCCCACATTGCAGGTGGATTCTTTCCTGTTGAGCCACCAGGGACAGCTATGTAAAGGAAAAAGGTAGTTATGTGAGAAATGTATGTCCATTCAAATCTAAATTCAAACCAAAGACCCACTTCTGTCTGGAAGAATTTCCTGAAATGCTGTGATCCAGGCCTTCTTTGACTTCTCCCCTTTCTTAGCTCCTACAGCAAGGACTGGCCCACTTCCTTGATGCTCACCAACTGTGTCTTCTTTTTCTTTTATATATTTAGTTATTTGGCTGCACCAGTTCTGATTTGCAGCACTTGGGATCTTTAGTTGTGGCATGTGAGATCTAGTTCCCTGAGCAGGCATTGAACTCAGGCCCCCTGCACTGGGAGCACAGAGTTTTAGCCACTGAACCACCAGGGAAGTTCCCACTGTGTCTTCTTTAGTCTTTACTTTTCACTCCTGCCTTCTGACTTGCCAATTGAGCTATATATTCCTGGAGTACAGGTAAATACCACAATGAAACATTTGCTTACTGTGAACATTGTGGTTGAAAGCAGTGACTTTGGAGTCAGTCAGACCTAACTGAAATCACAGCTTTGCTAGTTACCAGCTCTCTGATGTGAAGAACTGACGCATTTGCAAAGACCCTGATGCTGGGAAAGATTGAAGGCTGGAGGAGAAGGGGACAACAGAAGATGAGATGGTTGGATGGCATCACCGACTCAATGGACATAAGTTGGAGTAAACTCCGGGAGTTGGTGATGGACAGGGAGGCCTGGTGTGTTGCAGTCCATGGGGTCACAAAGAGTCAGATACGACTGAGTGAACTGAACTGAGCCTTGCATGAGTGACTTTGGGTTCATCAGCTGTCAAATGGGGATAATAAATCTAACTCAGAGGCTTGGCTTGAGGTTTAGACACAATATTGTGTGTAGGGTCCATTGATGGATAAATGGATAAAGAAGATGTATAATATTTAAACACAATAGAATATTACTTAACCATAAAATGAATGAAATCTTGCCATTTCCAACAACATAGCTGGAAGATACCAGGAGGGTATTATGTTAAGTGAAATAAGTCAGAAGGTGAAAGACACTATATGATTTCACTCATATACAGAATCTAAAAAACAGGAAAACATAAAACAAAGCAAAACTCATAGACACAGAGAACACATTGGTGGTTACCCAGGAGAAGAGGGTTGGGGATGGGCGAAATGGGTAAAAGGAATCACATGTATGCTGATGACTAGACTTTTGGTGATGATTACTGTGGAATGCATACAGACGTCAAATCATAATGTTGTACACCTGAAACATAATGTTACATAACTATTTTACCTCCAAAATAAAAGATAATAACTCAGTGCCTGGCACTAAAGTGCTCAAAGTTACTATTAGTATACTTAGCACAGAGCTAAAAACCCCATCAGTTAGGTGCAATGCTGATTAAAGTGAATCAGATCAGAGCTGAGCAAACACAACTGCCTTTCACTAACATTCAGCCGCTCTTATGATAGGAGTCATCCCACTCAAGGGAACTGTTTTCTTCTTAAAAGATATGAAATTAAGAATTGGCTTTGCTTTTTGAGTTTTCTTCTCCAAGAACACCAGAGAAACCTATTCTAGGCAAACAGCTCTTGTTGTCTTGACAACACAGACTGCCAAGAAAATAAGTAAACAAAGCATCTGAATCTTATTTTTAAGAAAACTTGGACAGTACAAGGGAGGGGATGAAAAGGAAGACTTTAAAATTATCTCGCCCACTAGGAAGGCATCAAACTCCTGCCAAGACTTCATCTTTTCCTTTCCGAACTGTTCTGTGTTCTACTCACGTTGTCCACTGGAATGTTCCACCTCCCAAACCTTGAACATCCAGATAGAGACAGAGAATTAATCGCACCAATGTACCTTATTTGATGAATTCTCTCCCATTCAATAAGACAGTAGAAAAATGCTGGGATTAACAACAAAAAAGACACTGGCGGGGGGTGAGGGGGGACCTTCTCTGGTGGTCCGGTGGTTAAAACCCCAGGCTTCCAGTGCAGAAAGCGTAGGTTTGATCCCTGGTGGGGGAATTAAGATCCTACATCCCACATGCATAACAGAAAAAGAGAGAGGAAGGAAGGAAGAAAGAGGACCCCAAGAGTTTCTTGGTTTTCTTCAACAGGCAGTGAGATTAATATGTGTGTTAGTCCCAAACATAAACAACAGTATAGGGAAGTCATCAGCAGGAGCATAGATGAAGTTCATTTGCCTGCTATGTATTTTGAGAAAGAAGATAATAGCCTGACCATCAAAAATGACAAAACATAAAACACTCTGAACAAGTAGTAGTATTTGAGGTACCCAGATGAGCACAGGGCCCCCCAGTTGGCGCTAGTGGTAAAGAACCTAACTGCCAATGCAGGAGACTTAAGAGATGCAGGTTTGATCCCTGAATTGGGAAGATCCCTGGAGGAGGGCATGGCAACTCACTCCAGTATTCTTGCCTGGAAAATCCCATGGACAAAGGAGCCTGGCCAGCTGCAGTCAAATGGATCGCAGAGTCGGACACAACTGAGGCGACTTAGCATGCACACACACAGATGAGCACAAAGGCAGTCCGATGAGAAGAGAAGGAATGAGAACCTTACCACACCTGCAGTGAATCCTGACTGGCCTTCCCTAGTGAGGGGGCTGAGTCAGGTCAAGTCTCTGGGCCTCAGTTTCCTCATCTGCAAAATGGTATTTGGCTCACAGGCATTAGAAATGGTATGTGTGAAAGTAGCTCAGCATTTGACCTATACTAGGTACTAGATAAATGACAACTGATTTGATCAATTATGTATTCAACAGACAGAATGTTCTCCCAAACAGTAAAGTACTTTTCAAAAGTCTGGGACAAACAGCTGTAGCAACCTATTAGCTGTTATGGGTTTGGGTGGTAAGTGACTTAACGTCTTCATGCCTCAGTTTCTACATCTGTTAAATGGGATGATTATTATTGCCTACCTCTTAGGACAGTTGTGAAGAATGTGTTCTTAGTGAAAATAACAACACTGTGTCAAACTGTTTGTTCTCACCTGCCCCAGGACTGAAAACACAATAGCAAACCTGCCCGGGAGAGTTCCCACTGTGCCAAGCCCCTGGATAGGTCATGACCCTACTCCTTTCTTTCCCTTTGAGGATCTATCCTCAGGTCTCTGGTAGAGACCCAAATGCCCATTGGCTATTTACTTTTAGTTTTCTCCTCTTTAAACATCTTCTTCCTTTAACCAAACCATTGATTCTTTTTCTTTTTCTTTTATATTGGACTATAGCCAATTAACAACATTGTGATAGTTTCAGGTGGGCAGGACTCAGTCATACATATACATGTATCCTTTCTCCCCCAAACTCCCCTCCCATCCAGGCTCCCACATAACATTAAGCAGTGTTCCCTGCACTATTCAGTAGGTCCTTGTTTGTTATCCATTTTAAAAATAGCAGTATGTACACATCAATCCCACACTCACTATCCCTTCAACCAGAAGTTCATTCTCATAAGACTGTGAGTCTGTTTCTGTTTTGTAAATAAGTTCATTTGCACCATTTCTTTTTAGATCTGCATATAAGGGATGTCATACAATATTTCTTCTCTGTCTGATTTACTTCACTCAGCATGAAAATCTCCAGGTCCATTCATGCAAATCACTGGGTCTTATACCTCTACATTAAACCTCCTGCAATTATACTGTTCTGATTCTTCATTCCCAAATGCTTCACCAGGAAAAAAAAAAAAAACTAATTAGCTGTAACCCAGACAGTTATGAGTTTGGGGGTCACTCTGATGTTTCCAAATTTCCATTTAACCTATTATTCCTTCCTGAAGAAGCCAGGCTCCAGTCAGCCAATCTCAGTCACAGACGGCCGGAAGCCACAGACTCTTTTTATTAGCTTTGGATGCAGGCCTGGCAGGGTGAAAGTGCACCAAGCTGAGAACAGGGTCAGGCAGGAGACTTCACAGGGGTGCCAACTATGCAGTCAAACAGGGCTCTGTGTTTAGAAGGGCCCGTACCTGGTTTAACACTCTGTTTAAAATATAGACCTGACATTTTTATTCTGGGCCTCACAGTTTACGTAGCTGGTCCTGGTCAGGTGTAATGATGTCTGCTTTTTGTCATTCCATTTCTTGGACTTTCGTATACTAAGGGCAGAAAGATCCCTTCTTAGATTGGAAGGAGCTTAAGTATAATGACCAAAAATGACATTGGATGAGAGAACACAGGGGAATAAAAACTGGTAATAGTGGTTACTTCCTGGGAGGAAGAATTACATTTTACTACACAGCCTCTAACAATATTTAAGTTTTACTGTCTGCATATATAAACTTTCAAATAATTTTAAGAGTTTTAAACATCAACATACCAATTAGTGTCTCTATCGACACTGAGTCTTTTATTTTCACAGCAGCTGTCTTTGGCCAGTGAACAATCCCACCCTCATGAGTGGGAGTTGTTTTACACTATTTCAAAGAGCTCTGGGAGTAAATTGTTTCCCATCCGAAGGTTTAAATTTAACAGCGAAGAGCCAGTGATAGAAGTTGCAGGATTTGGTTGGTTCCTTGTTGCTGTTCTAGATTTGAAACACAGGGATTTTTCTGTGAATTGCTGAAGACAAATTCACAAACAGAACAACAGGCTTCTGCTTAATTGAAGGGATGAAATATGTAAATAAGATACAGTGCATATTTGTGTGATAGCATCCACACACCTCTGAGCTTCAGAACCTTTCTCAACTTATAATCACCTTATTCATGATGAATTCCTTATCTCACCCCTCATTTACTTAGTTAAGTAAAGAAAAAACATACTCATGCAGAAGAGATGAGAACGTCAACACCCAGAAAGTGACTGAAATATGCTTCTTGTCATGGGTCCAAAAACCCATAAAAAGACCTCTTCCGTCTTAATCTCCAGTCAGGGATTGACATGTGCTTGCAGGCACACACAGGCCCACCATGAGCAGCAGTCCAGCAGAACAAAGCAGGGCAGCTTCAAAGGAAAACTCAAGCCTCAGAAAAACCAGCCTCAACCCCCTCGTGAAGTGAAAGTGAAGTTGCTCAGTCGTGTCTGACTCTTCACGACCTCATGGACTGCAGCCCATCAGGCTCCTACGTCCATGGGATTTTCCAGGCAAGAGTACTGGAGTGGGGTGCCACTGCCTTCTGAGAGGTCTACCAATACCCACAAGAGCTCTTGTCTGAGCACAGATGCAAGATGAATTTTACACAGTGGTGGAGATTGTGCACGATTTCTAATAAGATATTGGCAGTTTTACCCAGAGAGAATATAATCTTTAACACTTGCACTAATTTAGCAATAAACCAGGCATTTATTAAGAAAAGTCAGTATCCAATCTTTTCAAAAGAAAGAAGAGGGAAAACACATGTGTTTACTTTAGCAACAAAATAAGACAAGACTAATCAGAATGCAGTTTACTGGTAAGACAGACATCATATACATCATTTATATGGAGGGAGGGAGTATGAACAAGTCCAAAATCTTATACTCTGCACAGGCATCCAGCAGGGGTGTTCTCACTAGAGAAGATTTATCAAGGGCACCCCATGAAAGGGCAAGTCCTGATGCAGCTGCCGGAAGAGCATCGCACACCGGTTCCTTTCCTGAGTCTTCCCCAGGGTGTGGTAGAGTCTGGCCTGGAAGTAAACGACGTCTCTGATTTGCTCTTTGCAGTCAACCTTTGCAAAATAGTTCTTGGCTTCATTGAGGTTCTCAATGGCGGCCTCCAGAGCTGTTGGAAAATGGGGGAAATACCACATATTTTTAACTCAATGCTTCACACGTAGTTTTCAGATCTTCATATCTATTTTTATTGACTTAGCATGTACCGGAAACCTTTACATTCTACTTTTTGAGAAAGAGAAAAAAAAAAAAAAAAACTAGGTCTTTAGTCCTGCTTTACAACCTGGCACCTAGTTCTACAGGGTTAAAATAACAATTCACTTGCCTTCAACCTTCACGCAAGCACGCAAGTGAAAACTTTCATGCAAGTGAAAGGACTTTAAATGCTGCATGAAATTTTCACGTGTACTTGTGAACACTCAAAATTTTACAAGTGTTTTGTAACAATATTACCTAAAAATCTTTATATGGTTTCCTACCTTCTGCTTTCTTCAGTGGCTCACAAGAAGCTGCTGAAGCCACCTGGCACTTGGCCACCAAGAACATGGCCCGGCCTTTGTCCAGGACAGCCCCATCAGCCAAGATGGGCTCGATGGCCATATGGAGAAGACTTAAGGCCTGTTCTGGGATTCCAAGGATGAGCTGAAAAAGAAACATCATGGTGCTATACACACCCGCACCCACTGCCCACTATAGGAAGGGCTTCATTTCTGGCTCTGCTCTCCTGAATTGCAATGTCTGGCTTACTTTCTCCCTAACATGTACTATCTTTAATGTGTACCACACTCTTAGAGAACAGAATGCGTCACCATCTGATTTCAGACTACAATAGACTACAATAGATAAAGGCGGGAGTAGTTATTTATATTATAGAAAGGTTTCTGTCTTTACAAAAATATTTTACATTGATGATTCAAAAAGGCTGAAGTAGTTGTATAAGAGAGGACTTCCCTGGTGGCCAGGATTCCCTCATAGCTCAGTTGGTAAAGAATCTGCCTGCAAAGCAAGAGACCCTGGCTCAATTCCTGGGTTGGGAAGATCCTCTGGAGAAGGGAAAGGCTACCCACTCCAGTATTCTTGGGCTTCCCTAGTGGCTCAGCTGGTAAAGAATCCACCTGCAATGTGGGAGACCTGGGTTCAGTCCCTGAGCTGGGAAGAAGATTTCCCTGGAGAAGGGAAAGGCTACCCACTCCAAGTATTCTGGCCTGGAGAATTCCATGGACTATATAGTCCATGGGATTGCAAAGAGTCAGACACGATTGAGCAGCTTTCACTTTCACTTTCCCTGGTAGCGGAGTGGGTAAGAATCCACTTGCCAATGCAGGAGACGCAGGAGATGCAGGTTTAATCCCTGGGTCGGGAAGATCCCCTGGAGAAGGAAACAGCAACCTACTCTAGTACTCTTGCCTGGGAAATTCTATGGACAGAGAGGCCTGGTGCGCTATAGTCCATGGGGCCACAAAAGAGTCTAACATGACTTAGCGACTAAGCAACAACAATGTGTGGATCCTACCAGGTTGATATACCAGGGAAGAAACAGTCTCTTCTCTCATGGTCTTTACAGTCTACAGGGGGAGACGGAAAACAAACGCAAAATGCAATTTAATTTCCAAAACATTTCACTGAACACATGACTTTCTTATTTCCTTATCTGTTCTCTTGTTAAATCGAGCACAGCTCTGGGCCAGCTAAGTCATTAATACCATGCAATATCCTCAGTGAAGAGGCGCATCCTCCTTTGTAAACACACAGCTCTGTAAAGCCAGTGCCACTGGGAGGCATCAGCTTGTCACCAAGTTCACAACTCCAGACTTCCATGAAAGGCTTGCACAGTGAGACTCTGTACGCAGATTTCAATATTGAGAAGCAAAAAAGCTCACTTAGGATCCTTTTCAAAACCAAAGAGTAGTAACAGACTCACCAGTTCTCGAGTACTAACATGTGCTATATAAACAGCGATCGGTTTACCTGGGCAAAAGCCAAGTTCAGCACCGTTTCGGAAGCCAAGTGCTGCAACCGGTATTCCTTGGAGAGAGCCAGGGCCTGCAGGAGCACGGGCAGTGCGATGGTTGGGGAGGAAGACCGCCAGTACAGCTCCGCCACAGAGAGCAGGACACTGCCCGCAAAGAGGAAGGCACGTGTGAGGAAAACCAGCCCGAAGCACCTCCGAGGAGAGACGCACAAAAGCCCCTCCTTACCTGATCATCATTTCCGTGTGCCTGGTTCTCTGACAGTGGATCAACAATTTCTGTAGAAGCTTGTGTGCCTCTGACATTTGGTTCTGAGCCTGTAGGACAACTGCTTTTCTGATACAGAAAGAAAATAGATGCAAATGGTTATGTCACTGTTCTGCGAGGGTTGTAAGTAGAGTCAGCTTCAGGGTTAGAATTGCTGTTTCCTCAATTAGAATGCAAACCTCCCAAGGGGAATAATTGCAGCTGATATAATTTGTGTTAAAAGAGAAAAAAAAAGTGTATGTGTGTCTCTGTGAGCTCACGCACACAAGAAAAAAATCTGGAATTAGAGATAGCATGTTAGTGATTATCTCTGAATAACTTAACTTTCCCCATTTTGCTTATTTGGATTTTCTAACGGCCTGTAATAAATAGGTAACAAACAGAAAAAAAAATTTTTTTTCCTAGGCCAAAGTTAATAAATTAATTCATGGACAAAACTAATAAGAATAAAGCCATTTGAGAATTATTTCATTCTGGGGTTGAAGAGTTTTTAAAATTTCTTACCTATATACACCCTCTATGCTATTAAGAGCTGTGATTCCTGTAACAAGCGAATCAGCTAAATGATATTTGCCATCATTCATTGCTCTGTCAAACTGTATTTTTTGATCACATAGCATCCATAACTAATAAGGAAAAAAAAAAACAATTAAAAACAGAATGACAGATGTTCACCTCATTATTCAATGGCAACAGAAGTATTTTGGCTCACTTAGCAAATATCCTTGCAATTCATACACATATTTTTTTAGACTTAAAAATTTTTTTTTTAATATTTCAAGTATTTAAGGAAAAAGCACTAAATAAAATAAACACTTGTGTGGCAACCATCAACTTTGTCAAATCACAACATTTTGCTTTGTTTGCTTGAGATACTGTTACACTTTGAGGTCCTTTGAAAATTCCATTCTCCANAATATCCTTGCAATTCATACACATATTTTTTTAGACTTAAAATTTTTTTTTTTAATATTTCAAGTATTTAAGGAAAAAGCACTAAATAAAATAAACACTTGTGTGGCAACCATCAACTTTGTCAAATCACAACATTTTGCTTTGTTTGCTTGAGATACTGTTACACTTTGAGGTCCTTTGAAAATTCCATTCTCCTCTCTGTTTTCAAAGGAAACATTTGATTTGTTATCATTCCCATTCATGTTTTTAAATTTTTACAAAATATCTACTCATCCTGAAACAATATATAGTATGATCTTACATTTTTTTAAACTTTGTATAAATAAACAGAATCATACTCTATGCATTCTTTGATAACTTGCTTTTGAGCTCAACATTATTCGGAGGCAGGGAGGGTGCTTATGCACGTTAATACAAGTAGTTCTAATTTCTTTTCACTGGTGAATAGTTTTCAAGTTGTATGAAAATGTGACAACTTATCTATTCTCATGTTGATGGTAGTTCCAGTTTCTCACTTTTCTGAACAGTGCTGCAGCAGACACTCTGCTACATCAGCTGGGTGCAATACTTATCCTGGGTACACAGCAAGCAGCAGAAAGGCTGGGCTGTAGGATACACACACCTTCTCCTTAACACAGCGCCCATCTGTTCTTTAAATGGGTCACACCAGTTTACACTCCCCACTGGTAGTGTATGATATCTTATTGCTTCACACACTCACCAACAACCAGTAGTGTTAGATATTTTACTTCTGGCCCATCTGATGGGTATGAAATATCTCACTGTTTTTTCATTTGTATTTCCCTTGATCAATAGCCAGGTTGAATACCTTTTCATCTATTTATCAGCCCTATATAGATGTATTTTGTAGAATGTGAGTTAAATTGTCTTTTTCTTTACTGTGCACCTTCTTTAAAAGTGAGCGCTACCAGAGAACCACGCTTAAGTCTTTTTTCCCCACAGCATCTTTGGGTGCTAACCTTCTATTTAGTTTGCTCACCACCTTTCTGTCTGGGTACTTTGGATTTAGCTCAGTCTGCTGAGAGCAGCAATGAGATCCCAGCACAGCTTATAAGCAGATGGGTATCCACACCATATCTACTGAGGTGGGGGCAACAACCCACATGAATGGCAGCCTTCCTCTAGGGACCAACAGTAGGAGATCCTCAGGCCATGGTCTCTTATGATTTCAAATTCCCTAATCGTCTGAAGGCTAAACTGGATAAGGGGAGGAATAGAAAGATGACCCTCGTAATAGATTTTCTTGGCTCCATCAGAGATGGAAATCGGTGCAACAAGGAACACAGAGCCTAGGACTGCTTTATAAAGCTCATTCTCTCTGGATACAACATCTGCCCAAAAGGTTGGCAGGTGGAGTGGCCAAGTAGAAGACAGAGTAACAAAATGGAGACCTAACTCTTGATCTATCAAAGGACAATCGATTAGAGATACAAGGAATATTCATTTAAAACCATGAAGACAGGAATGAAAAAATATCCTACTTTAATCTCTTTTCAGAGTTTATTTCTCAACCTTGAACACATCTTACAGAGTCTCCTATGCTATCCAGACATCACAGAAAGGAAGCAAGGGGAGATGCTACAGTATTCTATTTCAACAATAATACAATACAAATGGTCTTTTCAAAAATAAATTGATGACACACAAAAGGCAGGTTACCTGGGCATGCTGACTATTAGGTGGGAATCTCTCCTTCAAGTGCTTTAACACTTCTGAAGCGGCGGCAAAACAGCCCTGAAAGAGAAAGCCACGGTTTGTTTAGCACACCTGTGCTGATGCCCTGCCGGCTGCCCCACCCACAGGATGTTGCTGTGACTCACCTGCAGCCCTGGATGCCCCTCGGCAGAGACTGGCAAATATCAAAGGGCCTTATTTTTTAGACTCTAACTTATATCACGTATACTTAAAATCATTTTTTTAAATTACACGTGTAACACATGTTCACTCTAGGAAAAAAACTTACAAAATACAAGCGAACAATAAGAAAAAAACACAAACTACTTTTAATGTCACAGAAGATAATCATAGTAATTTCTTGGCACATACCCTTCTGAACTTCTCATATGCACATGAATATAAAACATGTAAGTATTCCAAAAATAGGTATAGGTACCATTTTTATACATTGTCTATAGTACTCTTTACCACACAGTAAGCAGTCACTAAATATTTTTTCAATGAATGAATCTTTCTAGAGTCAACAAGCTCAAATCTATACACCATAGTATTTTATTAGGTGAATAAATTATAGTCTATCAAAATAATCTCCTTGCTTGGAATATTCTGATTGCTTCCAATTTCTTCCATTTTAAAAATGCTAGAATGATTATCTTACTGCATTTATGTCTTCATACTTGTCCAATTATTTCCTAAGGATAATACCTTAGAAGTAGAATTGCTGGGCTAAGTGGTAGGCACGTTTATGCTTTTTGACACATATATTACTAAACTGGGCTTCCCTGGTGGCTCGGACGTTAAACAATCTATCTGCAATGCAGGAGACCTGGGTTCAGTCCCTGGGTCAGGAATATTCCCTGGAGACGAGAATGGCAACCCATTCTAGTACCCTTGCCTGGAACATTCCATGGTCAGAGAAGCCTGGTGGGCTACAGTCCATGGGGTCACAAAGGAGTTGGACACGACTGAGCAACTAACACACATACACATTACTAAATTACCATATAGAAATGTACCAAATACTTTTCTTTTGTTTTTATTTGTCTTACATTTTGGCTGTGTGGCATGCGGGATCTCAGTTCCCTGAACAGGGGTCAGACTTGTGCCCCTTGCAGTAGAAGCACAGAGTCCTAACCACTGGACCGCCAGGAAGTTCCCTCGGAAATATACCAAGTACTTTTACACCGGCATCCTGTACCTTTCTCCTCCCCTTATATTTAAGCTTCTTTGCCTACTTGTTTAGTGAAACTGGTTATTTCACTGTATTAATTTTAATTTATTTAATGACTAGATTGAAGTTTTTTTCATATTTTATAATCATTTATGTTTTTTTCTGTGAATACATGTCCATGTCTTTTTCACATTCCTAAATTACTGTTTATCTTATTAACCAAAAAGCTTTTCAATTTATCCCAATCCTTTGATTATGTAATTTATCTTAAAAAAAAATGTTTATTTATTTTGGTGTGCCAGGTCTTAGATGGGGCAAGCAGGATCTTCCATCTTCACTGTGACATATGGGACCTTTAGTTGCAGCATGTGGGATCTACTTCCCTGACCAGGGATCAAACCTAGACCCCCTGCTTTGGGAGAACAAAGTCTTAGCCTCTGGACCACCAGGGAAGACCCTGATTAGGTAATTTATCTTCAGTCTATATAGAAGCTCATTTAAGATCACAAGTGAACTTCTATTTGAAGTGGATTAAATGGAAAGTACAATTGAATAACAATAGAAGATCATTAATCTTTTTATTTTTGTGATTTCAACTGGCTAATCTTGCCAGTTATTTTCATGACTACCCTACGGAGTTGGGCGTGTGGATGGATGGCTGCCAAACCTTTAGGCCAAGTAGAAAGAACAGTGCACAATTGGCAATACTCGTCCAAAACATTCCCATTGTGACCTGTCACTTCCTGAGGCCGGAGAGGAATGTGACACAATCAATCAGAATTATGCAGAGAGAGCAAAGGGGGCCAGCTCTCTCAACACTTCCTCTGGACTGTAGGAAGAAGCTTGCCAACAGCAGCTCAGACCCCATCACTTCTTTACAGGTTCACCCAAGTGCCAGACACTGCCATATACTACAGGGCAGCTGCTGCTGCTAAGTCGCTTCAGGCGTGTCCGACTCTGTGTGACCCCATAGACGGCAGCCCACTAGGCTNTCTGGACTGTAGGAAGAAGCTTGCCAACAGCAGCTCAGACCCCATCACTTCTTTACAGGTTCACCCAAGCGCCAGACACTGCCATATACTACAGGGCAGCTGCTGCTGCTAAGTCGCTTCAGGCGTGTCCGACTCTGTGTGACCCCATAGACGGCAGCCCACTAGGCTCCTCTCTCCCTGGGATTTTCCAGGCAAGAGTATTGGAATGGGTTGCCATTGCCTTCTCCATACCACAGGGCAGCATCCAGTTTATCTGGAGATCAATTTCAGGATACAACTTGAAGTACACACAAAGGAAATAAAAGAGCAAATAGAAACTCGTGATAAAACTGCCTTCTCTGCAGCTGGCCAAGCTTAATTTCACACGTATAAATCTAATCTGTGTAACTGAAAATGTAACAGTCATCAGCCCAGTGGGTTTATCTACATGGTCGATGTCCTAACATTAGAGAAGTCTTTCTAAGGCAGGTTGAAGAGCAGGGGGAAAGGGACTGAATGGAAAAAAAGCAGCCACTGTCTTCTAGCTGTGTAATTAGAGGCTTCCAATGGAACCAGGCGATGATGAGGGCTTTCACAGAAGCCCAGAGATGGAAGTCGGGGCAGGAGATGGAAAGATTAATACACAGTCAAAGAGCAAGATTATTTTTCAGGTCTAACCCCCAGTAAAAATCACAGAACAATTAACAACTGGCCTTGGAGAAAGTGTCAAGGCTAAAGAAGTGAGCCAAGATCAGATTTTTGTCAAGTAGTTTTCCATTCCAGCAGAAAAGAAATAATTTCTACCCTACATAGCCCAAAAAGGACCAAAGGGAAGTTATTTCACTGTTTATTTTTACTTTTTTGGTTGTGCCACTTGGCTTGCAGGATCTTGGCTTGCAGTTCCCCGACCAGGGAACGAACCTGGACACTCAGCAGTGAAATCATGGACTCCTAAACACTGGATAGCCAAAGAATTCCCTATTTCACTGCTAAGGCTCGGGTCAGTAAGAAAGAGGCTTCCCAAGTGGCTCAGTGGTAAAGAATCCATCCACCTGCCAATGCGGGAGACGCAGGTTTGATCCCTGGGTTGGGAAGATTTCCTGGAGAAGGAAATGGCAACTCACTCCAGCATTCTTGCCTGGAAAATCTCATGGACAGAGAAGCCTGGCAGGCTACAGTCAATTGGGTTGCAAAGAGGCAGACATGACTGAGCAACTAAATAACAACAATAGTGGGGAGAATACTATGAGAAAGAGTCACCAGGGGACACTTTAAATGGGTGGATTGTGGGGCATGTGAATTACATCTCAATAAAGTTATTGAGGGAAAAAGTCAACATGAAGCTTATACCAATACCTAACTGAATGTGCCCTGACTCATTTGTTACAAATGCTCCGCTTAACCAAGGCACCAGCAGAGGGAAAGAATCAATGTTAAAGAGGTTCCAGTGCCATTACAAGGAGAAAGTGATTAATGTGCAGCATTCCTGGAGGAAAGCAAACTGCAAGAGCCACTGGCTTGTTTTGATGTTAGGAAGCATGAGTGATGCTTCCCAGGTACAAGAAGAACGCAGCTGATGGAGGTGCAGGCAGATGCCATCAGCCAGAGCTCATTCACGCCCTCTGTTTCCATAGCTAGTTACAGAATTGTAAAATGCTAAAATATATCCAGTAGAGAGAAGTATTTACAGACTTCTGAAAAGGGCGGAAACCACTCAAGGATCTTCAGGCTGAGGATTAAAGAACATTGAGTGCTATGATGCAACCTAGCGATCATTATTACACCACAAAGAGGTGGAGAAAATAATATGATCAAGGAAATGCACTTACAGCAAGGCGGCAGTTAGTGAGTTAGCTCTAGATAAGAGCGCTTCCCGACCTTTTCTCATGAAAGAAGATGTTTTTGAGCAGAGGGAAAAGAAAGCCGAGAGTAACATGAGCAACACTTGCATCAATCCCCTATAAAGAGATTTATGTAAAATTACTTGGACTGTAAGTCAAGGTTATGCCCTACTCCCAGTGTCTTTCTTTGGAATCAGTAAGCCTTCAGTTGAAGATCTGACACTGACATTCACTGGTCGTGGGTCTGGGACTTTGCTCCTGAGAACTCAGTTTCTCTTCTGTGAAATGGGATGATACCAACGCTGACCTGATGGGGCTACTGTGAGGAATCTGGATGATCACACATGGAAATCACTGAGCCCGGCACAGAACAAATGTACAACATACCTTAGCTGTTATCATTTTAGCTGTGTTCTTATTATGTTCTTCCCTTTCCCACAAACACACAGCTCTTCCACCCTAAATTTTGAAGGCTCCTTTTTACTTCATCTGTTACCTAGAAATAGCTGATCTCTTAGTCCCTTCCCTGATGCCGGAAGAGGTCCTCAGCTCCACAAACCTTAGAGACTCTGTACCCAGTTCATTTCTACTCATGGGATCTCACCATTTCACCACCTCCATCCAACCAGAGCCATCCAGTGCTTTTGTTGGAGAAGACTCTTGAGAGTCCCTTGGACTACAAGGAGATCCAACCAGTCCATTCGAAAGGAGATCAGCCCTGGGTATTCATTGGAAGAAATGATGCTAAAGCTGAAACTCCAATACTTTGGCGACTTCATGTGAAGAGTTGACTCATTGGAAAAGACCCTGACGCTGGGAAGGATTGGGGGCAGGAGGAGAAGGGGACGACAGGATGAGATGGCTGGATGGCATCACCAACTTGGAGCACATTGAGTCTGAGTGAACCCTGGGAGCTGATGATGGAGAGGGAGGCCTGGCATGCTGCGATTCATGGGGTCGAAAAGAGTCGGACATGACTGAGTGACTGAACTGAACTAACTGAGAGGAAAGAAACGGCAGAGCCTATACCGCTCCAGAAGCACACTGGCCCGGTCCCCTGCCTACCTGCTCCGCGTGCAGCTCAGCGAGGTGACAGAGCGCCACAGCGAATGACTCCGTGTTGTTCTGCTGCACGCCTGCGTTGACTGACTCCAGGCTGTTCATGCTCAGCAACATCTGGGCTTGCTGCAGGGCCATAGTGCTGGGGAGAGGACGAAAAGGCATCCCCGTCAGTTGAGAGACCCAGGTGCCCCTCAGCTACATCCTACAGTTACCCCGAGAGGAAATGGGAGGAGGTGACACCTCTCTGCAGGTTCTGGTTCCGTGAGAGCAGCTGTCTCCCAATGCCGGGACAAGGAGAGCAGGAAAGCAATCTAGATGTGCGGCCACAAAGGAAACACGTGGTGGTTATGATGCAACTGGGAGCTCCAAGTTCCAGACACCCCCCCCCACCACCGCCGCTTCTAATCTTCCCTGGGGCCACAGTATGTTAATTAGCTTTCACGGTAAATTCAGACCTGATGCCATCTTGGCACCAGCTGCTCTGACAGTGGAAGCAGTGGCCAGTGTCTGCATCTGTTTCACACCACACTGTGCTAAAAATTATTTCAAGTACAAAAACAAGACTGATACAATAGGCATTTCCTTTCATCACTGAATTCCTAGAAACAGCAGATTGTCTAGGTGAGAAGTGAGGTAGCAATAGGGCTCCTGGATTAAAAATCTGGTTCAGAATTTACTTCCAAGCTTGGACATGAATTTGAGCAAACTCTAGGAGAGAGTGGAGGACAGAGGAGCCTGGTGGGCTGCAGTCCACAAGGTTGTGGAGTCAGACATGACTTAGCAACTGAACAGCAACAAAGGAGGCTAAATGGTAATTACACACCAGGCCGGAGCTGTTCCAGAGAACACACCCTGGTTAACAGGGAAGCAGCTTTCATTACATAACAGCTTTGGGGTTAAGAGGGTGTTCGACCTGAGTGACTGTGGCCCATGGCATCTCAAAGCACAGGGGCATGGTGTTTGGAGTCCAAGGATCTCGGTTTGAGTGTGGAGGTCCACACTTGTTAACTCGTTAACTCAATTGTTATCTGGGGCAGATCAGAAGTGTGAACCTTGTCCTACGTATCTGAGAATGGAGATCACCCCCCAAGTCACCTCCCAGAGCAGATGGGAGGAATAAATAAAAACAGGCAGAGAAGGAGCTTCCCTGGTGATCTAGTGGTCAGAGTCTGCCTCGCAATACAGGAGACACGGGTTCAATCCCTGGTCATAGAAGGTATCACAATGCCTCAGGACAACTAAGCCTGTGGACCACAACTATAGAGCATGAGCTCTACAGCCCTTGAGCCACAACTACTGAAGCCCGCTTGTCTGAGAACGAGTGCTGCACAACAAGGGAAGCCACTGCAATGAGAAGCCTGTGCACCGCAAATAGAGAGTAGGCCTGCCTGCTGCAACTAGAGAAAGCCCGCACGCAGCAACGAAGACCCAGTGAAGCCAAAAATAAATAATTAATTAATTAATTTTAAAAAGAAGTAGATTGAAAAAAAACGAGCATAGGAAAAAACTCTGCAAAGTCTGTGTGCAAAGTAGAAAATATTTTAAAACTTTAAAGCACTTTCTTTAACCCCCTGCACAAACAACTTCCATCCATTTGGCCCTCAGAGCACCAGTCTGCTGGCTTCCGCTCATTTGTAAGAGGACTTGTGTCCTCGCAGCCTTGATGGTGGGCTTGAAGACGCACCTACGGCCATAGAGTCTCCAGATGGCTGTCTTCTGGGCAATGCTGATATCGATGAGCTCGGACAGGCTGTGCTTCCAGTGCAGGAGGTCCGAGTCCTTTAGTGCATCCATAAGTTTGTTTGCCGTCTTTCCGGCAAAAGCTCGCTGCTGAACCAGGGACTGTATTCCTAAAGAGGCGAGGTACTAAGGAGAGAGACAAATGCACAACTCAAGATAGACATGACAAGACAGAATCTGTTTTGCTCTTCAGAAAGTTGGGATATTTCAACACATGCACAATGACATCACTATTTATAAAGAAAGTACCTGCAGCCTGACCCTGACCCATATGAGAAATGTTCTTAAAAAACTAGAGGATGGAAGAGAAGCTAATGGTAAAGTGAGAAGGGCCAGCTCTGAAGTTAAATGGATCTGGACTTAAACACTGCCTCTGCTCCTGACTGTGTGACCTAGGGCCAGTCACTCAGCTTCTTAGACAAGCCTAACTGTAAAATGGGCATCAAACCTATCATGCAGACTTCTTTTAAGGATTAAAATGACATAGTATATGTCAAACAGTGCTGGGTACATTATGTAGTAGGAGATTAAGGAAAAAATGCCANCTCTCTGCAGGTTCTGGTTCCGTGAGAGCAGCTGTCTCCCAATGCCGGGACAAGGAGAGCAGGAAAGCAATCTAGATGTGCGGCCACAAAGGAAACACGTGGTGGTTATGATGCAACTGGGAGCTCCAAGTTCCAGACACCCCCCCCCACCACCGCCGCTTCTAATCTTCCCTGGGGCCACAGTATGTTAATTAGCTTTCACGGTAAATTCAGACCTGATGCCATCTTGGCACCAGCTGCTCTGACAGTGGAAGCAGTGGCCAGTGTCTGCATCTGTTTCACACCACACTGTGCTAAAAATTATTTCAAGTACAAAAACAAGACTGATACAATAGGCATTTCCTTTCATCACTGAATTCCTAGAAACAGCAGATTGTCTAGGTGAGAAGTGAGGTAGCAATAGGGCTCCAGGATTAAAAATCTGGTTCAGAATTTACTTCCAAGCTTGGACATGAATTTGAGCAAACTCTAGGAGAGAGTGGAGGACAGAGGAGCCTGGTGGGCTGCAGTCCACAAGGTTGTGGAGTCAGACATGACTTAGGAACTGAACAGCAACAAAGGAGGCTAAATGGTAATTACACACCAGGCCGGAGCTGTTCCAGAGAACACACCCTGGTTAACAGGGAAGCAGCTTTCATTACATAACAGCTTTGGGGTTAAGAGGGTGTTCGACCTGAGTGACTGTGGCCCATGGCATCTCAAAGCACAGGGGCATGGTGTTTGGAGTCCAAGGATCTCGGTTTGAGTGTGGAGGTCCACACTTGTTAACTCGTTAACTCAATTGTTATCTGGGGCAGATCAGAAGTGTGAACCTTGTCCTATGTATCTGAGAATGGAGATCACCCCCCAAGTCACCTCCCAGAGCAGATGGGAGGAATAAATAAAAACAGGCAGAGAAGGAGCTTCCCTGGTGATCTAGTGGTCAGAGTCTGCCTCGCAATACAGGGGACACGGGTTCAATCCCTGGTCATAGAAGGTATCACAATGCCTCAGGACAACTAAGCCTGTGGACCACAACTATAGAGCATGAGCTCTACAGCCCTTGAGCCACAACTACTGAAGCCCGCTTGTCTGAGAACGAGTGCTGCACAACAAGGGAAGCCACTGCAATGAGAAGCCTGTGCACCGCAAATAGAGAGTAGGCCTGCCTGCTGCAACTAGAGAAAGCCCGCACGCAGCAACGAAGACCCAGTGAAGCCAAAAATAAATAATTAATTAATTAATTTTAAAAAGAAGTAGATTGAAAAAAAACGAGCATAGGAAAAAACTCTGCAAAGTCTGTGTGCAAAGTAGAAAATATTTTAAAACTTTAAAGCACTTTCTTTAACCCCCTGCACAAACAACTTCCATCCATTTGGCCCTCAGAGCACCAGTCTGCTGGCTTCCGCTCATTTGTAAGAGGACTTGTGTCCTCGCAGCCTTGATGGTGGGCTTGAAGACGCACCTACGGCCATAGAGTCTCCAGATGGCTGTCTTCTGGGCAATGCTGATATCGATGAGCTCGGACAGGCTGTGCTTCCAGTGCAGGAGGTCCGAGTCCTTTAGGGCATCCATAAGTTTGTTTGCCGTCTTTCCGGCAAAAGCTCGCTGCTGAACCAGGGACTGTATTCCTAAAGAGGCGAGGTACTAAGGAGAGAGACAAATGCACAACTCAAGATAGACATGACAAGACAGAATCTGTTTTGCTCTTCAGAAAGTTGGGATATTTCAACACATGCACAATGACATCACTATTTATAAAGAAAGTACCTGCAGCCTGACCCTGACCCATATGAGAAATGTTCTTAAAAAACTAGAGGATGGAAGAGAAGCTAATGGTAAAGTGAGAAGGGCCAGCTCTGAAGTTAAATGGATCTGGACTTAAACACTGCCTCTGCTCCTGACTGTGTGACCTAGGGCCAGTCACTCAGCTTCTTAGACAAGCCTAACTGTAAAATGGGCATCAAACCTATCATGCAGACTTCTTTTAAGGATTAAAATGACATAGTATATGTCAAACAGTGCTGGGTACATTATGTAGTAGGAGATTAAGGAAAAAATGCCTACTAGGAGCATAACTATCTCTTCATTAACTTTTGGTATAATTTTCAAGGATGAAAGCTCAACTAAAAACAAGTCCACTTAAATCCATAACAAAAATTACAAAGTCTATCCATTTGTTTGGTTTTTTTTTGAAACACAATAAGGTTCTTTGAGCAATAGTAATTTAGATTCTTTACTACTTCATGTGTAGGACTTGTGCCCTTTCAATGCCCTTCAGCAACTGTCATTGGGGAATACAGGTTTACTGGTTTGTGGCTTTATTACTGAAAACAAGGATCAGTAAATTTGTTCTATAAAGGGCCAGAGAGTAAATAATTTAGGGTTTGCAGGCCACATTTGGTCTATGCCACATATTCTTCTTTGTTTTTTTCCCCCAACTATTTAAAAATGTAAAACCCATTCTTAGCTTGAGGGCCATACAGAAGCAGGCAGTGAGCCAGGTTTGGCCCATAGGCTATATAGTTTGCCAGTCACTGGTTTAAAAATAAGTCTTTCTTAAAAATTTTCTAAATAAAGACGTGGAAGTTTAGTGCTGATCAATACACTAAACAAAGATCTCATCAAGTTGATAAATGGAACTTTCACGGATGTTATTAGGATAAGAGGAGGAGAGAGAAACCTATTCAAAGAACTTAGTGGTTTGATTAATAATTAAGGTCACATGAAACTACCCAAGAATAAAACCATCCCAGTTGTTTAAATAATCTCATAGAAAGATGAGCCTTACTGGTAACCCAAAATGTACAGCTTTCTTCACAGAATGTTCCAGCAGAACATAGCTATCAGATCTCTTCTGTCCCAGCACGTAAAGCCAGCTCTGGCAAGAGAAGTCATCAAAATGTATCAAAACAACAATAATGGCTAATGTTCTACCGAAAGCATCAGCATGGTTGTAAGAACAAATTAACAAGGGACAAAATAAGCCCTCTAAAACACACTTTCACAAATTATGAACTGAAATGAAACCCATCTAACACATTAAAACCATCAGACTGAAATAAGCAAGCCATTTATCTTCTTCACCTCTGAGAGCCGTGAGTGGCAAATGTTCCAGAAAAAAAAAGACATGAGGCCCCTGGAAGGCTTGGAAGTGAGAAAGTGAAATTCTCAGGTGGTTGCCGAACTGGGTTCTACTTGTTTGATGATGTGCTTGGTGATGACGCTTTGACAGCACAAGCTCTTATCCAGTTACCAGGTGCTGCAAACACATTTCCTTCATGCCAGTGTCTGGTGCAACAGTTCTGTATGGCAAGCTGCATTTAAATTTGTGCCACTGTTTGCTGCGACAGTTTTGCATGAATTTGTAGACAAGAAATGCCCCCAAACGAAATGGACATCAAAAATTAAGAAAGATAAATACAGCTGGGTTGCCTTTCCTGAATCCCCCTGACCATCTAACTAGTTTCCCATCACCACTGAGGACCTTCCAACTGCAAAACAACCTAATTCATAGGGGGCCTTTCAGAGGCCAACAACCCAACCCACGGGCAGCACTTCCAAGACAGGAGGGTGGCCTCACCAAGCAGTGCTGGAGACACACGTGATCGTTGGACTCCTGGGCAATCCTAATCGCCTCCTGCAGGGCAAGCTCTGCCTGTTGACTAACAGACTGAACATTAATAACTCATTAACAACCGCAAACACGTGTAAGCAACGGTAACAGGAAGTCATCTGTATGGTAATTCACCAGCATGCAGGCCTCTGGGTTGGAAGTTGAAACCGTGGGCTTACTCCTCAGACACCCCCATCCCAGTAACAAAAGAAACAGTAACAAGAGAGATACAGAACATGTCCCTTCTAAGGTGGAATTCTACTAAAAGGGACCTGAAGTACTGGTTTTCCCTATCTCAGCTCCTAAGATTTTTTTTTTTTAGTTGTCTAATGCTGAGGTCTTCCCAGGTGGCTTAGCATTAAAAGAATCCTCCTGCCGATGCAGGAGATGCAAGAGACACAGGTTCAATCCCTGAGTTGGGAAGAGCCAATGGAGAAGAAAATGGCAATCTGCTCCAGTATTCTTGCCTGGGAAATACCATGGACAGAGGAGCCTGGGGTGCTATAGTCCATGGAGTCGCAAGAGTTGGACACAATTGAGTGACTGAGCACGTGCGTCTGCAGACACACACACCCCCACACACCACACACTCACACACCCTGCTGAGGGGAGGGACAAGGAGAGGATGTAAGATTTTACTTTTCATCACCTTCCTTTCAGCATTACTTGAAAAATTTTGTGAACCATGGCATTTGCTACTTCTATAATTTTTTTCAAAACTAGTTTTGAAAAGTATTTGGAAGATTTTCACTTCTGAGATTTCTTTTTTCTGCTCATGTGGTTCCTCTCCATCTGGGATGTTTCCCCCAACCTTGCAACTTTTGTGGAAATTCAGTCAATTATTCTTGGCCCCACTGAGACATCACTTCTGAAAAAATCCACAGGAATGGTATCTGCTTGCAGTGCTTAATTAAATATTAATACTATTGTATACCACCCTCTATTTAATGTTAGTTTTATTTCTTTAACCTGCAGGGGGCACCAGAGATGTCTTAAACTTGGGGTTTCCCAGTGGCAAGTCACAGAAGTTCTGTAAATGCTGCGTCACTGAGATCTCAAAATAGAATCAGAAATTCTATGGGTATCACTTATGTAGGAAAAATTTTATTGAAAATCTTCTTTCAATAAGAGCAATATTATTTTATTAATTTTAACAGGGAGAGCTGAATTCTTCCTCAATAATACCTATTTGGATAAACAAACATTTTTACCTATTTTATATTTCTTTTAAATCCCTTTTAATGCTAAGATGCACCAGAATATAAGCTATTTGAAGGCAGGAAGCATATCTTCACACAGAGGCCCCTAATAAATACCAGTCAATTTAACTTTGTTGAACATCTGATGACCAAATAAATTATGTTATGTTCAGAAAAAGTCTTCTGGAAGAATTTTACAGAAAGGACGCTAAAACAGGACTAAAGAAAGATTTTTTTCCCAGACAGGAAGAAAAAGTAGATTACCAACACAGAAACTTCAAAGCTTCTGGCAAATCCTTGAAGAACCAATGGTTTTCCATTGCTGCTAATCAGAAATGCCTCTNTTTTGCATTCCAGTCCCCTATAATGAAAAGGACATATTTTTGGGGTGTTAGTTCTAAAAGGTCTTGTAGATCTGTCTTGTAGTTAAGTTTTGTAAAACCCTAAACAACAATCTTAATCTAAATTGGTAAGGCTTTCAAGTAATTCATTCTTCTATTCAATAAATTATGTGCTGAGCTCCTTCTATATTCAAGGCCGTTGTCTAATCATGGTACTCAAAGAGGGTGAACTTTTAAACCAGAAGTTGCAAACCAGTGACCTCTGAACTAAATAAGACCCATGAAATGTGTTTTACTTGTCTTACATATTTGCCAAGCTTCCCAGGTGGCTCAATGGTAAAGAATCCCCCTGCCAATGCAGGAAATACAGGAGATGAGTTCAGTCCCTGGGTTGGGAAGAACCCCTGGAGAAGGAAATGGTAACCCACTTCAGTATTNTCTGAACTAAATAAGACCCATGAAATGTGTTTTACTTGTCTTACATATTTGCCAAGCTTCCCAGGTGGCTCAATGGTAAAGAATCCCCCTGCCAATGCAGGAAATACAGGAGATGAGTTCAGTCCCTGGGTTGGGAAGAACCCCTGGAGAAGGAAATGGTAACCCACTTCAGTATTCTTGCCTGGAGAATTCCATGGACAGAGGAGCCTGGCAGGGTACAGTCTATAGGGTCGAAAAGAATTGAACATGATTGAGCAACTGAGCACGCACATACAATATTTGCCAACACTTAAAAACTGAGACATTTCAGTGGACCCCTGCCCACAATCTATATTTCTAGCTTCACTTGAAAAATTGGAAAACTTGGCAACATGGTTTATTCTGGGGTTTATTTACTCTTAACTGAATATAAGCAGCAAGAGCCACCTTTATTCACATATGGGCCTAGCAGAGCCAATCAGATCCTTCTCTGGATCACTATATGGACTCTAGAAAGAAGAGCCCTCTTTCTCTCAGGGTTGCTAGGCAGATTGTCAATGTCTCAATACCTCCTTCCAGAAAAAGACTACCTGTAGGAAGAGAGATCAAGCCAATTTGCAAGTAAAAGCAGAATCAAGCAGAATCGGAGGTCAGGGAGGGGAGAAAGGAAATGGCAACCCACTCCAGTACTCTTGCCTAGAGAATTTCATGGACAGATGAACCTGGTGGGCTGCTGTCTATGGGGCTGCACAGAGTCGGACACGACTAAAGCGAGTTAGCATGCATGCATGGATTGGAGAAGGAAATGGCAACCCGCTCCAGTATTCTTGCCTGGAGAATCCCGGGGACAGAGGAGCCTGGTGGCCTGCCATCTGTGGGGTCGCACAGAGTCGGACATAACTGAAGCAAATTAGCAGCAGCAGCAGCAGCAGCAGCAGCAGAGGGGAGAAAGAAATAGGTTTGGTTCATTGATTTCTATATTTAGCTTGATACCCTGTTTCTTGCAGCTATTTCAATTATCAGCTTTCCTAGAAGATAATCCCCCAACCACAAAAAAATTAGCAAATGTTTGTTGGTCTGGGTTGGAGGTTTTGTTTTGTTTTGTTTTCATTTCATTTTGCTTGAGCTTGATTGAGAAAGATTTTAGGCTATTGTAACCAAAATCATCAATAAAGGTGATAATAAATAATTGAAACCCTGAAATCTATTCATCCTACCAGAATTGTTTATCACTCAGAAAGACCTTCAGGCTCCTTGGTTTGTCATTAGAGAAACCTTTATCTCATCTTATGTGTTATTCAGGGACTGTTTCCCTTCCTTCCTCAGTCACCAGGTATTCTCCTGCCAGTCAGGGAAAACATGATTTAAATAAAGTCATGATTGATGAAACAAGAAGAAAGTTGGCCTGAGAATTAGAGCCCTCAAGTTCTAATGTTGGCCCTGAAACTTACTAGCTTTGTGGATTCAGTAGCCACTTATTCTCCCTAAACTTGGGTCAGTCACATTAACAGTGAAAGGTTCGGACTGGATGATGTGTTCATTCCTTTGCAAGGCTAAGATTTTTTAACTTGTTACTCTTGATTTTTATTTAAAAAATTTTACTGTGGCAAAAGCTTATCACATAACAATTTACTATTTTAACCACATGAAGGGTACAGTTCAGCAACATTAAATACATTCACAATGATATGCAACCTTCACTACTGTCTAGAATCAGAACTTTTTCATCACTCCAAAAAGAAAACCCATACACATTAACAGTAACTCCTCATCCATCATATGATGATAATGTACAGCATTAATAAGGTTTATAGGAAGCAGGTAGTTTCACATACTGTGTGCATGCTCAGTTGTGTTCAGCTCTTTTGTGACCCCATAGACTGTAGCTCACCAGGCTCCTCTGTCCATGGGATTCTCCAGGCAAGAATACTGGAGTGGGTTGCCATTTCCTTCTCCAGGGGATCTTCCCAACCCAGGGATTCAAACTACACTCACTATTGGAGGGAATTTAAGTTGGTTTAGCCCTTAGTCCAGACAGGAAACAGAAGGCACTCTAGGTGTTTCAAACACAGGGAAATTAATATGGAGAATCGGCTCCACAGATGATAGTAGATCTGAGAAACCAAACCAGATAGAAATTAGCAATAACAAGAAGATGCTGCCGCTCCCAGGACAAAGCGGACAAAGGAAAGAGACGGTTACCATAGCCCAGAAACGGAGGCCACTGGGTGGGAGCCAGAACTGCAGGTAAATGCAGACACTACAGGAGGATGGAGAGAGAAGGCAAGAAATGCCATGGATTCTCCCTTTCTCTCACCCTCAGATCTCCTGTTCAACCTAGCCAGTTGACTCAGGAGCTGGGAAAGGAAACGTGCAAGGGAATTCCCTGGAGGTCCAACAGTTAGGACTCTGTTCTTTCATTTCAGAAGGCCCAGGTTCAATCCCTGCTCAGGGAAATAAGATCCCAGAAGCTTCGTGGCGAGGCCAAAAAAGAAAAGATATATGCAATTTTTTAAAAAAGGAAACATGTAACCATCACCATTATCTATTCCAGAACATTTTTATCACCCTAAAAAGAAACCCCATGCCCATTAGCAGTCACTCCCCATCCTGCTGCCCGTTAGCCCCCTAGCCCCCCAGAGCAATCTGCTCTCTCTATGGATTTTCTCCTCTGGACATTGCATATCAATGGAATCATACAACATGTATGGTCTCTTGTGTTCATTTAGCCAAATCTTTCTGAGGTTTATCCATGATGTGACATGTATCAGTACTTCATTCCTTTTCATATCTTAGTTATATCCCATTATATGGACAGACTATATTTTGATTATCTGTTCATCTGTCAGTAGGCGTTTGGGTCATTTCCACCTTTGGGCTATTGTGAATCATGAGATTGTGAACATTCATGTGTATGTCTTTGTGTGAACATATGCGTTTGGTTTTCTTGAGT
Organism: Neotragus moschatus; assembly: GCA_006410615.1. Lineage (NCBI taxonomy): Eukaryota > Metazoa > Chordata > Mammalia > Artiodactyla > Bovidae > Neotragus > Neotragus moschatus. Next base: position 1,848,732 of record SJYA01002329.1, read on the forward strand.
ATATACCTAGGGAGTGGGACTTCTGGGTCATACAGTGACTCTACACTTAACTTTTGAGGAACTGCTAGACTCTTTTCTGCAATTACTGCATCATTTCACATTTCCACCAACAATAAATGAGGGCAGCCACTTTTTTCTTCTATATTTTTTGGCTCTGTGGCATGCAGAGGGCAACCACATTCTAACGAGGATCAGGAGCTCAGCTTGCTATTTAATCATGAATCATCATTAGCAATGTCATGATTCTGAAAGAACTGAATAACCATCAAAGATGTTTAAGTAGTTCTGAGAAATGGATGACTATCTCCATGATTTTATGTATCTCTGAACACTGTCGTCCCCCAAGGAGAACCGTGCCAGGTAGAACCACTTTTCCCCGTTGTTCATTAGAGAGTAACTCACCAGCAGTTAAGCTGGCAGGTCACCTGCAGGTCCCAAGACAGATGGAAAAGCCAGCCTTTACCAGCCGATCAGATGGGAAACTTCTGAAAATGTCAAACCCTTGTGCAATTCTGAGACACCATATTAGAGGAAACAGAAAATTGCTCTGAACAAGGAAAAATATAATATGTGAACCAGGTCTCCTGTGTGCATGCATAACAATTTTCTTTTGATAATTCAAGAAAATCCAGCTGAGAGGGAAGAAAAGATCCCCTATTGAATAAAATGAGGCCTGACTTTGCCAGAGTCATGCAGAGTCTCAGGGTTCAATCAATATAAAAAGTTCTGGGTAATTAACTGAGCTGCTGGGGAAACTTGATCGCTAGCCTGACAAGCATCGCTAAGTATTTCCAGACCTGAGGTAACATTCCAGCTTCTCAAAGCTCATGAACTGAATTGACCTCACTCCCTGGGGAAAGAAACTCTCCTTGTTTCCTCTGGACCTCCTATATCATCCAAAGTCGACATTACCATCTGCAGCTGGAGGGATCAATGGACACATTAATTAATTGAAATTGAGTTTACGTTTCTATTGTCAACTCTCATTATTTGTTTTCGAGAACCCACTTCCCATATCTCTTAGTACTATTAAGCAAAAGATAATATACATTACATATTTTTCACAAGTCTATGAGTACATCTTATACTCACTTTTTTTCTTTTTTTGCTGATACCCTGACTCACTCCCAATACTTGACTTAATAGCAGTTTCCAGTAGAAGTGGTTGCTTTCAATAATAGAAGCAGAAACTACATTGANGCCATCCAACCATCTCATCCTCTGTCATCTCCTTCTCCTCCTGCCTTCAATCTTTCCCAGCATCAGGGCATTTTCAGATGTATCAGTTCTTTGCATCAGGTGGCCAAAGTTTTGGAATTTCAGCTTCAGCATCAGTCTTTCCGATGAATATTCAGGACTGATTTCCTTTAGGATGAACTGATTGGATCTCCAAAACATCTCTAGCTCCCCAAAAGGAAACCTCATACCCACTAAGCAATTTCTTCCCGTTTCTCCATCCTGTAAGTTTCTAGGAACAACAAATCTATGGTTTTGTCCCTGTAGATTTATCTATTCTGGACAATTTGTGTGAGTGGACTATGATCTTTGGCATCTGGCTTCTTTCAGTCAGCATGGTACTGATGCTCAGCCATGTTATAACATGCAATAGTACTTCATTTCTTTTTATGCCTGAATAAAAAATATATATGTATATCACTAATTAATACACATAATCATAAATTGATGGACATTTGGGTTATACATATCTTCGGGCTCTAATGAATAGTGCTGTTACAAACGCTCATGTATGGTGTTGACCAGAAGGTTTGTTTGGGTTTTCCCATACAGTGCTATGGAAAAATCCAAATGAACCTTTTGGCCAACCAAATATAAACCTTACTTTGAGAACCTCAGTATTTCAATTATTTGGGGTGCTTCCCTCACAGTGAAATTGCTAATTCTTCAAACTTTTCCCACTGCCCACAGAATCCAGTGTAGCCCAACTCTGAGCTGCTTCCTGAGGGTGCCTGTTTTGGGAGAGAAACAAATGCCATTAGCAGAGTAGAGGAATTCTATTTATTAAGGACTAGAGCCTGATATATTCATCAGACAGTTCAAACAAACATACAAACAAAAATCTTAAGGGGAAATGCCTTAGCTTTTAAGTGGTTGGATCAGGACTTTTACTGCCAGGACAGGTTTGATCCCTGGTTGGAGAACTAAGATTAATTATTTATTTGTGGCCAAAAATAAATAAATATAAACAGTTTAAAAATCATAAGGTATATATATATATAATATGCTTTATAAGATATTTGAAAGTATAGCTATTTAAGATTGACAGTTATAGGATCTACCNAGTGGTTGGATCAGGACTTTTACTGCCAGGACAGGTTTGATCCCTGGTTGGAGAACTAAGATTAATTATTTATTTGTGGCCAAAAATAAATAAATATAAACAGTTTAAAAATCATAAGGTATATATATATATATATATATATAATATGCTTTATAAGATATTTGAAAGTATAGCTATTTAAGATTGACAGTTATAGGATCTACCTTTTCATATACAAGAGTCAGTTCCAAATCAGTTAAGGCTGAAGGCCTGTTTATCTGTTGCAAGATTCACTGATCCCTAAAACATATAGGCACTACAATATTTGGCTTGATGAAAAAATGTTAAACTCTAGAAAAATAAATGCAATCAAAACAAGAAAGATGCCGTTATGTAGCTATAATATTAGCCAATATTTAAATAAATTGATAAGCAATTACTAATCAAAATGAAGGGAATCAGGACCTTTCTTTATAAGACTGGTAAGAAGGCAAATTGATACAGTATTTTCTGTGGACAAATTTAGGAATTTTTATCAAGACCTTACAAATGTTTATATTCTTTGATTCCATTTTTCTCTTTCTGGCTATTTAACCTTAGAGAATAACCAAAAGCATTCATGATGATTTTTTAATGTATTCTTCATACAGTGTTATTATAATGAAAAATTGAGAGCTACCTGAAATCCATCAACAGATATTAGACATACGTTGATTCACAATTAGGAAGAATACATGTGAAACCAAATTATTTGATAGAAAATATTTAATGACTTGGAATAATGTCCATTATATTTTTAAATAGAAAATAATATGTGTACTACAACACTAGATTTCTAAAAATGTATCTGCATGCACGGAAAAGAGTCAGTTTCCTTCCTCTATAAAATGGGGATAATAATAGCATGTATCTCATAGGATGGTTATAAGAATGAAATTTAATGAGAACATTCATATTCCAATGCTCAGCATAGTGTCTAGCACATTTAAAGCATTCAGTAAATCTTTAATTATTGCTATTGTTGTTGTCAAAGGATATACATCAAAATGCAAGCTTTAGTTATTTTTGGGTAGTGGAATTATGAGTGATTTTCATTTCCTTAAATACGCTTTTCTTTATTTTCCACAATTAATGTGTTTTTATTTTCTATGCAGGGGGGGAAAAAGGCATTACGAGAAAAACATTGACTTTCTCCAAGCAAGATAATTCTACTCAAGAATTATTCTCACTTCCTTGCCAGAGAGAGTTGATAGCAGATAAAGATGTTGATATTTCCAGAAAGGTATCCTAAACTTTGCTACCTTCTCTTTTGATAAGAGTAGAGATGAAAGCAGTATCAGACAACTTTTCAAAAAAAAGAGAGAGAGAGAGACTTCCTATTAGGTCAGCTCTCTAGGATATTTCTATTCTTAGGTATGAAATAAAATTTGGAGAGCAGTGCTTTAGAAGTTAGACAAGAATTTTTAAAAGCCACAGATTACAACAGTTCAGTTCAGTTCAGTGACTCAGTCACGTCTGACTCTTTGTGACCTCATGGACTGCAGCACGCCAGGCTTCCCTATCCATCACCAACTCCCGGAGCTTGCTCAAACTCATGTCCATCAAGTCAGTGATGCCATCCAACCATCTCATCCTCTGGGATTACAGCAGAGGTCACTAATTTCAAATCAATCAAGCAATCAAAGTTGGATTATGTCATTCTCCTGCTAACATATTTTACAGCATCTCTTTGCCTAACTTAGAAAATATACAATATTCAGCCAGACCTTTGAAGCCATTTCAAAGATAATTTGCAGAGTGAATTAAAGCATTTTTTTCCTAATCTAAGTTTTGGAGTTTCCTGCTTTGCACTTTGGGATTTTAATTTCACACCCAGAGATAAAAGTGTCAAGAGAAAATTCCAAGAACTCTGTTCTTTGGATGTCACTACCACATACGTAGTTGAAAAGAAAACTCGGAAAACTTTCAGAGAAGGATTCTTCTATTTAACAATCTTTAGATATGGTGAGAAATTCTTGGTCATGTAGGTTGGATGGGATTGGTCCCACTCAGCCAATGGAGGGCTCCTACTCCTCAGCCATAGTGATTGGTATAGTGGTGGGCAGGTGACTCAAGTTAGACCATCGGTTCCTCAATATGTGGAGGTGAGAAATGATGGGAAGTAAATCATGCCCTGGTGCCAGTGTGCAAACACTAGATTAAGCTCAGCCTAAAGGAGTCTTGCTGGAATAGCCTGTTTAGTTGAGTTATTACCTTGCACCCTGTTTTGGGGTAGCATATTAGCAGGGCAAAAGCTAATAGAGTTTTGCCAAGAGAACGCACTGGTCATAGCAAACACCTTCTTCCAAAAACACAAGAGAAGACTCTACACATGGACATCACCAGATGGTCAATACTGAAATCAGATTGATTATATTCTTTGCAGCTGAAGCTGGAGAAGCTCTATACAGTCAGCAAAAACAAGACTGGGAGCTGACTGTGGCTCAGATCATGAACTCCTTATTGCCAAATTCAGATTTAAATTGAAGAAAGTAGGGAAAACCACTAGACCATTCAGGTGTGACCTAAATCAAATCCCTTACGATTTACGGTTCGGTTCAGTTCAGTTTAGTCGCTCAGTTGTGTCCGACTCTTTGAGATCTCATGAATCGCAGCACACCAGGCCTCCAAAGTGAGAAATAGATTCAAGGGATTAGATCTGATAGACAGAGTGCCTGAAGAACTATGGACGGAGGTTTGTGACATTGTACAGGAGGCAGTGATCAAGACCATCCTCAAGAAAAATAAATGCAAAAAGGCAAAATGCTTGTCTGAGGAGCCCTTACAAATAGCTGTGAAAAGAAGAGAAGTGAAAGGCATAGGNAAGTGACAAACAGATTCAAGGGATTAGATCTGATAGACAGAGTGCCTGAAGAACTATGGACGGAGGTTTGTGACATTGTACAGGAGGCAGTGATCAAGACCATCCTCAAGAAAAATAAATGCAAAAAGGCAAAATGCTTGTCTGAGGAGCCCTTACAAATAGCTGTGAAAAGAAGAGAAGTGAAAGGCATAGGAGAAAAGGAAAGATACCCATTTGAATTCAAAGTTCCAAAGAATAGCAAGGAGAGATAAGAAAGCCACCCTCAGTAATCAATGCAAAGAAATAGAAGAAAACAATAGAATGGGTAAGACTAGAGAGCTCTTCAAGAAAATTAGAGATACCAAGGGAACATTTCATGCAAAGATGGGCTCCATAAAGGACAGAAATGGTATGGACCTAACAGAAACAGAAGATATTAAGAAGAGGTGGCAAGAATACACAGAAGGACTATACAAAAAAGATCATCATGACCAAGATAATCATGATGGTGTGATCACTCACCTAGAGCCAGACATCCTGGAATGTGAAGTCAAGGGGGCCTTAGAAAGCATCACTATGAACAAAGCTAGTGGAGGTGATGGAATTCCAGTTGAGCTGTTTCAAATCCTGAAAGATGATGCTGTGAAAGTGCTGCACTCAATATGCCAGCAAATTTGGAAAACTCAGGAGTGGCCACAGGACTGGAAAAGGTCAGTTTTCATTCCAATCCCAAAGAAAGGCAGTGCTAAAGAATGCTCAAACTATCACACAATTGCACTCATCTCAACACACTAGCAAAATAATGCTCAAAATTCTCCAATCCAGGCTTCAGCAATACGTGAACTGTGAACTTCCAGACTCTCAAGCTGGATTTAGAAAAGACAGAGGAACCAGAGATCAAATTGCTAACATCCATCGGATCATGGAAAAAACAAGAGAGTTCCAGAAAAACATCTACTTCTGTTTCATTGACTATGTCAAAGCCTTTGACATACAAACTGTGGAAAATTCTGAAAGAGATCAGAATACCAGACTACATGAGAAATCTATATGCAGGTCAAGAAGCAACAGTTAGAACTGGACATGGAATAACAGACTGGTTCCAAATCGGGAAAGGAGTATGTCAAGGCTGTACGTTGTCACCCTGCTTATTTACTTATATGCAGAGTACGTCATGAGAAATGCCAGACTGGAGGAAGTACAAGGTGGAATCAAGATTTCTGAGAGAAATATCAATAACCTCAGATATGCAGATCACACCACCCTTATGATAAAAATCGAAGAAGAACTAAAGAGCCACTTGATGAGAGTGAAAAACTTGACTTAAAACTCAACATTCAGAATACTAAGATCATGGGATCCGGTCCTATCATTTCATGGCAAATAGATGGGGAAACAATGGAAACAGTGACAGACTTTATTTTCTTGGGCTCCAAAGTCACTGCAGATGGTAATTGCAACCATGAAATTAAAAGATGCTTGCTCCTTGGAAGAAAAGCTATGACAAACTTAGACAGCATATTGAAAAGCAGAGACATTACTTTGCCAACACAGGTCTATCTAGTCAAAGCTTTGGTTTTTCTAGTGTTCATGTATGGATGTGAGAGTTGGACTATAAAGAAAGCTGAGCACCAGAGAATCAATGCTTTTGAACTGTGGTGTTGAAGAAGACTCTTGAGAATCCCTTGGACAGCAGGGAGATCCAACCAGTCCATCCTAAAGGAAATCAGTCCTGAATATTGATTGGAAGGACTGATGCCAAAGCTGAAACTCCAGTACTTTGGCCACCTGATGTGAAGAATTGACTCATTGGAAAAGACCCTGATGCTGGGAAAGATTGAAGGCAGGAGGAGAAGGGGATGACAGAGGATGCGATGGTTGGATGGCATCACTGACTCGATAGACATGAGTTTGAGTAAGCTCTAGGAGTTGGTGATGGACAGGCATGCTGTAGTCCATGGGATTGGAAAGAGTTGGACACGACTGAGTAACTGAACTGAACTGATTAGCGTTGTTGTTATTCAGTTGCTAAGTTGTATCCGACCCCATGGACTGTAGCCCACCAGGCTACAAGGGTCCATATAATTAGTCTATGGGGTTTTCCAGTCAAGAATTCTGGAATGGATTGCCATTTCCCTCTCCTGGGGATCTTCCTGACCCAGAGATCAAACCCAAGTCTCCTGCACTGCAGGCAGATTCTTTACTTTCTGAGCCACCAGGGAAGTCTGTACTTCCCTGTACAGGAAATACTGTAGATTATAATTGAATGTCATATGCAACTGTTTAGTGCTTTGGTCATGCACCTATTTCTTCACTGTGGCTCACTGGACAAGATGCTGTATCTCAAATAATATAACATTCCTCTTTTAAATCTACCCTTTTGCCTTGTTTTTAACTTAATGTAGGATTCATCTTGCTTCACCAGAGAATTTTTTTTCAAATGTCAAATGATGAAATGACTATTTGAATAAAAGAGGCCATTCTAAATCGAGTTACCTTGAATTAGAAGAGATAAGAATCAAATAGAATTGAGCTAGTTGAAACAAAACATCTTCAATGTAAGGTCAAAAGAGCTGTTTTGGATATCTTTTCATCACTGATGGTGATGAAAAGAAAACACGATTTAAAGATAGCTGTGTGTTGGGGAATATCAGTCGACACCATGATCTATACAAAATTATTAATGCTGCAAGCATCATGACCTCAGAAAATGTAAGGGTTTTAGAATAAAGATGGATGAAAGATTGACATTTTAGGGAACAATTATGAGGCACTTACATATTATTGTGTTTAAGGTTTATTTATTTTTGGCTGAGCTGAGTCTTTGCTGCTGTGCAAGGTCCCCAGTTGTGGCGAGTGGGGGCCACTCTGTTGCAGTGTATGGACTGCACTGCAGTGCCCACCATCCCCCCTGCCCGTTGTGGAGCACAGGCTCCAGGTACAAGGGCTCAGTAGTTGTGACACAAGGGCTCAATAGTTGTGGTTCACAGGCTTAGCTGCCATTCAGCATGTGGGATCCTACCAGAGCCAGGATCGAACCCTTGTCTCCTGCATTGACAGATGGATTCCCAACCACTGGACCACTCGGGAAGCCCTATATAGCCTTACATGATGGTCAGTGAATATGGTGTTGAAGAGAAAAAAGTACTAAGCCTGCAACTGGAGTTTTTAAAGATGATTATCCTTATCTCAACCATCTGAATATCTCCATCCCTGCATGTTTATCTTGTTCATTTATGAGTTGACAGTGTTTGTATTCCATTGTGTCTGTCCAATTTGTCTGTAAATGTGATTGAGCGTCAGCCTGTCTGCCTTGGACTGTAAATTGTTAAAGAGAAGGGGCAAGGCTTAGCTATTTTTCTCTGTGAATCATTGAGCCCAGCATAGCACCACATGCAATTAGAGATTTTATAAATGTGTTTATCATGGCCCTGGGAAGGAGGCTGAGTCCCTTTTATTGCCTTCTTGATCCTGCCGGCCCTGGTCAAGAGAATGGGGAAAGTCGACTTGATTTGCACTGTCAGCCTGGAAGCAAATGCTGAATGTGATGCCATATCGCTGAGGGCTCTCAATGATATCTGCTGGTGAAAGTCTGTGCAGTATAATAAATACGTTTGGCCTTTATCCCCAGGTTCATGGCACAGAGAACTTAAAACCCTTGGAATTTCATGAATGATCAGGGTATCTTGTTATCCCTAGGAGCCCCTTTTGAGCATATCTGAGCTAATGAGGGGTCTTAGGGTGGGGTCCCTAGATGGAGCTTGGTCACCACAAAGATCAAATGATTAGAGAGTTGGGATTTTCAGCTGATCTTTTCAAACTGCTCATGGGGTTCTCAACGCAAGAGTACTGGAGTGGTTCGCCGTTTCCTCCTCCAGATTTTCTTTTCTTGGGCTGCAAAATCACTGTGGATGGTGACTGCAACCATGAAATTAAAAGACGCTTGCTCCTTGGAAGGAAAACTATGGCAAACCTAGACAGCGTATTAAAAGAAGGGACATCACTTTGCCAACAAAGGTCTGTATAATCAAAGCTATGGTTTTTCCAGTAGTCATGTATGGATGTGAGACTTGGACCATAAAGAAGGCTGAGCGCTGAAGAATTGATTCTTTCGAGCTGTGGCGCTGGAGAAGGAAGACTCCTGAGAGTCCCTTGGACTGCAAAGAGATCAAACCAGTCAATCCTAAAGGAAATCAACCCCGAATATTCACTGGAAGGACTGATACTGAAGCCGAAGGTCCAATACCTTGGCCACCTGATGTGAAGAGTTGACTCATTGGAAAAGACCCTGATGCTGGGAAAGATTAAAGGCAAAAGAGAAGGGGGCAGCAGAGGATGAGATGATTAGATAGCATCACTGACTCAATGGACATGAACTTGAGCAAATTCTGGAAGATAGTGAAAGACCGGGGATCCTGGTGTGCTGCAGTCCATGGAGTTGCAAAGAGTTGGACATGACTTAGTGACAGAACAACAACCACCACTGATCTCTGGGGAAGTGAGTGGGACTGGAGATTAAGCTCTATAAAAATTCTTGAACAAGATTTGATGAGCTTCTGGATTGGTGAACATATCTGTGTTAGAAGGGTGGCATACCCCACTTCCATGGGAACAGAAGCTCCTGTGCTCAGGACTCTTCTAGACCTTGCTCTCTATACCTCTTCATCTAGCTGTACATCTGTATCTTTACAATATCATTTGTAATAAACTGGTAAATATAAATAAATATGTCTCTGAACTTTGTGAGCTATTCTAGCAAATTATCTGTCCAGAGGAGGGGAGCATGGGAACCCCAGTTTATAACCAGTTGGTCAGAAGTACAAGTGACAATGTGGACTTGCAATTGGCATCTGAAGTGGAGGCAGTCTTGTGGGACTGAGCCCTTAACCTGTGGCATCTGGTGTTATTTCCAAGTAGATGGTATCAGAATTATGTTAAATTTGTGGGACCTCCAGTCAGGGTCTACTGAAAATTGAAGAGTTGGGTGGTGGTATTGGAAAACATTCCAGTCTGAAATGTTATGTTTTCACGTTGTTTTTTTTTTTTTTCCTTTTGCTATGCTGCATGTCATGTGGGATCTTAGTTCCCCAACCAGGGATCGAACTTGTATACCCTGCATTGGGAGAGTGGAGTCTGAACCACCAGATGACCAGTGAAATTCCTCAATCGCAATATTTTATTGCCACAGGTTGGACAGGGGTGACTCTACTGGATGGGGGCCATACATCCTTGGCTGTTAAAGGCCAGGGATGCTGCTAAATATACTACAGTGAGCAGGAAAGTCCCCCCGCCCCCCAGCAATGTTTTCAGTTCAAAATTTCAGTGGTGCTTGCATATTACTGGTTATATTTTCTAGGAGGATTGGCCTCTTTATCGTTACATAATATCCTTTTTTATTCGTGATAACTTTGCTTACTTTGAAGTCTGCTCAGTCGGAAATTAATAGAACTCCTGCTTTCTTTTGATTAGTGTTAGCATGGTATGTTTTCTCCATCTGTGTACTTTTAATCTATATTTGTGTGTGTACTTAAGGTGAGTCTCTTATAGGCAACACACAGTTGGGCTGTGTTCTTTGACACACTCCAACACTCTCTTTGAGTTGGTTGGTGCATTTGGAGCTTTGACATTCCAAGTGATTATCTGATCTGGTTGGATTAATATTTACCCTATTTGTTACTATTTCCAATTTGTTGCTTCTGTTCTTGTCTTCCATACCTTCTCTGCCTTTTGTGGTTTCAGTCAAGCATTTTTTATTTCATTTTCTCTGCTTTCTTAGCATATCAGTTGTACTTCTTTTTTTTTTTTCTTTTACTCTTTTTATCAGCTGCCCTAGGGTTCGCAATATACATTTACAACTAATCCAAGTCCGCTTTCACATAACACTATATCACTTCATAGATATTGTGAATACCTTCTATTAATAATAACAAAGTAACCTAATTCCTTTCTCCTTCCTCATGTCATTGATGTCATTAATTTCACTTACATATAATTATACGTAAGTGTATATGTAATATACAATATGTAAAGAAGTATGTATAATCAAATACATTGTTGCTATTATTTTGAACAAACTGTATCTGTTGGATTAATAAAGGAAAGTAAGTTCTTATTTTGCCTTCACTTACTCCTTTTTTTTTTAATATGCTCTTCCTTTCTAAATGTAGACCCGTTTCTAACCTATATTATTTTCCTTCTCTCTAAAGAACTTTTTTTTAAATATTTTTTGCAAAGGAGGTCTACTGGCAACAAATTCCCTCAATTTTTGTTTGTCTGAGAAGATTTTTTTGAAGAATTATTTCCCATGATACAGAACTTTAGGTTGGTGAGCTTTTCTCTCAGCACTTTAAATATTTCATTCCATTCTCTTCTTGCTTGCATAGTTTATGAGGATAAGTTGTATGTAAGTCTTTTTTAAAAAAAATATTTATTTAACTATAGTGGATCTTAGTTTTGGTGTGTGGTATCTAGTTCCCTAATCAGGGATCAAACCTGGGCCCCCTGCATTGGAAGAGCAGAGTCTTAGATGCTGGACCACCAGGGAAGTACCTGGATATGTCTTAACCTTGTTCTTCTATATGTAAGTTGGGTTGTTTTTCCTTTTTAACCTCCCTCTGGCTTCTTTCAGAATTTTTTCCTTGATTTTTCTGAGCTTTGACAGTGATATGCAGAGGTGTAGTTTTCAGACATTTATCCTGCTTGGTGTCCTCTGGGAGTCCCGTTATCTGTGTTTTGGTGTCTGACATTAGTTTAGGGAAATTCAATTCTAAGTCCTTATTGTTCCAGATATTTATTCTGCTTCTTTCTCTCTTTCTTCTCCTTCTGGCATTCTCAGCATGCATATGTAACACCTCCTGCACTTGACCCACAGTCCTTGTACAGAGTTGGTGAAAAGTTTGTTTGGCTTTTTTTCCCATACGATGTAATGGAAAAGCCAGAATGAAATTTTTGGCCAACCCAGTATAATCTACTCTGGTTTTTTAGCCTTTGTTTTCTTGGCCTTTCAGTTTTAGATTCTGTTGCGATAGCCTCTAACTCTTTCCTCAGCTATGTCCAGTCTACTAATAAGCTCATCAAAGTCTGTCTTTATTTTTATTGTAGTGTTCTTTAGTATTTTGGGTGTTCTTTCTTAGGATTTCCATCTCTCTGCTTACACTGTCCATCTGTTCTTGCATGCTATCTACTTTATCCATTAAAGCCTTTACTATATATATATTTTTTTAATTTTTGGCCACACACCCCAGCATGTGGAACCTTAGTTCCCTGACCCAGATTGAACTGGCGTCCCCTGCATTGGAAGGCAGAATTTTAACCACTAGACTACTACCAAGGAATTCTAGAACCTTTACTACATGAATTATAGTTGTTTTACATTCCCCCAGTCTGATAATTCCAACATCTCTGTCATGCCTGGTTCTGTTGCTGGCTTTGTATCTTCAAATTGCTTTTTGCCTCTTGATACGCCGTGTAATATTTTTCTGATAGCCAGTCATGATGTACCAGGTACTTGTAGTACGAGGTGTGGGGAAAGGAAAGCCATCTATAACCCTATGTCTAGGTCTCAGTCTTTTAGTGAGCCTGTGCCTCTGCACTGAGAACTTCATGTGTTTCGAACTTCAGAAGTGTTTCTCAGTTTTTTCTTCCACCTCTCAGGATGGCCAGAATGGGTTGGAGTTGCCTGTTTCCCTTCTCCAAGTCACTTAGGCTCTGATGATATACCAGTGGGGTAGGCTCTGGTTAACTAGTTTGTCCTGAGGGCAGGTCTTGTTAAAAACAGTGTTCTGGCTATTTCAAAGTGGTTCCTTTTCCTGCCTGAATCCCGAGGAGATTCTTCTTTGATGTTTACTATGGGAACCTTGTCTTTCTCCTGGAGGTAAATTTCATGATATTATGGGTTCCCCACCCACACCCCTGACTGGAATTTCCTGGAGTCTTAAATTCTCAGAATCAGTTATAGTTCAGGCACTGGTGCCCACTGGCCATTTCTCTTGAGTCTCTGCTCTGGGAAACCAGCCTCATATTTTCCCGTATGTCACACTTGGAGGCAGTGGTTTGCTTTGTGCCCTCTCCTCTCATGTGGATTCAGAGAGTTGTTGATTTTTCAGTCCCTTCAGCTTTTTGCTTGTCAACATTCAGAAAACTAAGATCATAGCATCTGGTTCCATCACTTCATGGCAAATACATGGGGAAACAATGGAAATAGTGAGAAACTTTATTTTGGGGGGCTCCAAAATTACTGCAGATGGTGACTGCAGACATGAAATTAAAAGATGCTTTCTCCTTAGAAGAAACGCTATGACCAACCTAGACAGCATATTAAAAAGCAGAGACATTGCCAACAAAGCATTGACTTTGCCAACAAAGGTCTGTCTGGTCAAAGCTATGGTTTTTCCAGTAGTCATGTGTGGATGTGAGAGTTGTATTATAAAGAAAGCTGAGCAACAAAGAATCGATGCTTTTGAACTGTGGTGTTGGAGAAGACTCTTGAGAGTCCCTTGGACAGCAAAGAGGTCCAACCAAGCAATCCTAAAGGAAATCAGAACTGAATATTCATTGGAGGGACTGATGCTGAAACAAGCTCCAATATTTTGGCCACCTGATGCAAAGAACTGACTCATTGGAAAAGACCTTGATGCTGGGAAAGGTTGAAGGTGGAAGGAGAAGGGGACGACAGAGGATGAGATGGTTGGATGGCCTCACTGACTCGATGGACATGAGTTTGAGTAAACTCCAGGAGTTGGTGATGGACAGGGAAGCCTGGCATGCTGCAGTCCATGAGGTCGCAAAGAGTCAGACATGATTGAGCAACTGAACTGAACTGAGGTAAAATAGAGTGACAACTTCAAGCTCCTTAGTTGCAGAACTGGAAACAGGAAATTCCACTTATAATATTTTGATAGCTATCTTAGTGCTTAAATTGCCAACATCCAGGGAATCATAGAAAAGGCAAGAGAATTCCAGGAAAATATCTGCGTCATTGACTATGCTAAAGCCTTTGACTGTGTGGATCACAACAAACTGTGGAAAATTCTTAAAAAGATGGGAACACCAGACCACCTTACCTGCCTCCTGAGAAATCTGTATGCAGGTCAAGAAGCAAGTTAGAACCAGACATGGAAGAACAGACTGGTTCCAAACTATGAAAGGAGTACGTCAAGGCTATATAATGTCACCTTGTTCATTTAACTTACATGCAGAGTACATCATGAGAAAGGCCAGGCTGGATGAAGCACAAGCTAGAATCAAGATTGCCAGGAGAAATATCAGTAACCTCAGATATGCAGATGACACCACCCTTATGGCAGAAAGCGAAGAGGAACTAAAGAGCTTTTTTGGTGAAAGTGAAAGAGGAGAGTGAAAAAGCCAGTTTAAAACTCAACATTNTATCTCTTCTTGCTATGCTTTGGAACTCTGCATTCAGATGCTTATATCTTTCCTTTTCTCCTTTGCTTTCCGCTTCTCTTCTTTCCATAGCTAATTCATATATTAGGACCCACAAAATGGAGACCACTCCAGTGGCCCAGCCCAAATCACAAACCTAAACAAAGTCAGTCAGGTATTTATGGGAAATACCTACCAAGAAAACCTAACATATACCAATTACAATCCTCTAGCTCAGCTTTAGCTAGTTTAACTTACCCTTGAAAACAGGACCTGCTAGCCTTATAAGGAAATTCTCACTTTCTAGCCATTCAGGTCCTGTTTCCACGTTGCTGCTTGTATTAATAGCAGCTCTTATAAAATTCACTCTCACTCAAAATCCTTCGAGATGGTGCTCCACAGCTTATGAGGGCCTGTACTCCCCCAACCCATGGATTGCTTTCTCTTGAATTAGGGACATTGAACGCATTACTGAATTGTCTTAGTTTTGTCATTTGACAGTAGTCTAAAGGTACACACCTCCAGTTATAAGTTCTGGTAATGTAACTAAAGTACAACGTGGTAACCATAGTTAACAATACTGTATTCTGCATTTGAAAGTTGCTAAGAGAGTCAGGCTTAAAAGTTCTCATCCAGAAAAAAAAAAAAAGTAACTATGTGAGGTGATAACTACTTATTGTGATCATCATTGCACTATATATATATATATATATATGGATCAAATCATAATGTTGTATACCTTAAATCAATATAGTATTACATGCCAATATCTCAAAACTGGAAAACATAAAATTAGAAATGGGGAGGAATTCCCTAGTGGTCCAGTGGTTAAGACATGCACTTCCCTTGCACGGGGCACAGCTTTGATCCCCAGTTGGGGAACTAAGATCATACAAGTCAAGCAGCACAGTGAAAAAAAGAAAAAGAAGGAGAAGGAAATGGCAATCCACTCCAGCACTCTTGCCTGGAAAATCCCATGGACGGAGGAGCCTGATAGGCTACAGTCCATGGAGTCGCAGAGTCGGAGATGACTGAGCGACTTCACTTCACTTTAATAAGCAAAAAGAACAGAAATGCCAACCAACATAGGAAGCAGTAACAAGACAGAGTTGCCCTAGGGGTCAAATGTTACTATTTTTAAAAAATAATGGAAAGGTGGGGAGAAAGCAATTAAAAAGCTAAAATAAAAAAAATGAATGTGACCTACAAGAAAAAAGTCAATAACCTTTTAATGGGAGATTTAAAAATGGTAAATGAATACATACATACTCCTGCAAGATTTCTTCAATTAATGTGTGGGTTTAATGCAAATACTAATAAAAATTCCAATGTGATTTTTTTAATTAAAAAGAAAAAGAAATGGGAAACTGACTTTTTTTTTTAAGTGTTTGTTTTTAAACTCTGTTTAGCATAGTATTTTATTTTGGTGGGCGTTCCGATTTAGTGCACTTAGTACAGAGCTTGCTATAAGTAAGCAAACCAAACTTTCTTAAAACTTAGAAAGGCCAAGAAACACACAACCAGAAAGAGCACATGGAATGAGAGAGGTTTTGCATATGAGGGAAAGTTGTGCCCTAACACTCTGGTCTGGATATGGCTCCTCTTCAGTTGGTGAGTGACTGTATTGTTTTCATGCTCAGTGCTACCATTTCACATAAGTTTATTACTGAAGACCTTAAACATAACAGTCACCAGGGCTTCCCTGGTGGTCCAGTGGCTAAGACTCTCTACTCCCAATGCAGGGGCCATGGTTTGGTCCCTGGTCGGGGAACTAGATCCCACATGCCACAGTAAGGATCAGGGATCCAGAGTGCTGCATCTGAGACCCACACAGTCAAATATTAAATAGATAAATGTGTGTGTGTGTTTTAAAGTAATTGTCACCACCTGATGATGTGACTGTAGTTAGCTGAATCATCACCAACCACTGTTTCTTTCCAAACCCATTGTTCACCCCTCTCTGTTACCCTTCCGTAAGTGTTCTTGGGCCTTTTGTCCACTGAGTTTCACCTGAAAGCATTAGCTCTGATTTTCAAAGAGCAGAGAGGCAGAGAGATAGTTTTGTTCTAAAGATTAACTTCTTGGGCTTCCCTAGTGGTCCAGTGGTTAAGAATCCACCTGCAAAAGCAGGGAACCAGTTTGATCCATGGTCTGGGAAGATCCCACATGCTGTGGGGCAACAAAACCTGCGTGCCATAACTACTGAGCCCAAATACTCTAGAACCTGTGCTTCCCAACAAAAGAAGCCACCACAATGAGAATCTCACACATCACAGGAAGAGTAGCCCCCACTCACTGCAACTAGAGAAAGCTTGCGCTCAATAATGAAGATCCAGTGGAGCCAAAAATAAAATAATTTTTAAAACCCCAAACCGTGAAAGCAGACAGTGACATAATGTTTACCAGGGCCTGGGGTTGGGGTGGGGAAATGGGAGAGGTGTGCCAGTTCCTGTGAGAGGCCATGGGTGATAAGGAAGTAATTTAAAGAGAGGAGAACTTTGCTCTCAGATTAGGCTTCCCAGATGGTTCAGTTCAGTTCAGTAGCTAAGTCATGTCTGACTCTTTGCAACCCCTTAAACTGCAGCATGCCAGCCTTCTCTGTCCTCCACTACCTCCCAAAGTTTGTTTAAATTCATGTCCACTGAGTTGGTGATGCCATCCAACCATCTCATCCTCTGACGCCCCCTTCTCCTGCCCTCAGTCTCTCCCAGCATCAGGGTTCTTTTCAATGAGTCCACTTTTCACATCAGGTGGCCAAAGTATCAGAGGTTCAACATCAGTCCTTCCAATGAATATTCAGGGTTGATTTCCTTTAGGACTGACTGGTTTCGTCTCCTTGCTGTCCAAGGGCCTCTCAAGAGTCTTTTCCAGCACTACAATCTGAAAACATCAATTCTTTGGCATACATACTTGCAAATGGTCTATAAGTAAGTTCTGGAGACCTAATACACAATTCAGTGATTGTAGACAATGATTGCATTATAGACATTAAAGTTGCTAAGAGACTACAATGCTTATTGTGTAGAATTTCATCTTAAAGCTAGAGAAGGAACATTCAGTAGAATACTGAATATATTTTTCTCTTTCTTTAGTAGTTTTGCCTTGTATAGGGGGTTGTATAGGGCCCTTCCACAAGATATGTCCACCCAGAACCTGTGAATGTGACCTTATTTGGAAAAGGACCTTTGTAATTAAGTTGAGGATCTCAAGATGAAATCATCCTGGATTATATAGCTGAGCTGTAAATCCAATGACAAGTGTCCCTTTAAAAAAAAAATTGAGGTATAATTGAATATAACATTAGTGTCAGGTGTATAGCATGATTTGATATTTGTTTATATGGCAAAATGACCACAATATGTCTAATTAATGTCCATTACATACATAGTTGCAGAATTTTTTTCTTGTGATGAAAACTTCAAAGATTTACTCTCTTAGGAACTTTCAAATATACAATACAGTATTATTAATTTATAGTCACCACGCTGTACATTGGGTGTGTAGGTGGTAAGTTGCTTCAGTCGTGTCTGGCTCTTTATGACCTCATTGAGTGTAGCCCGCCAGGCTCCTCTGTCCAGGGGATTCTCCAGGCAAGAATACTGGAGTGGGTTGCCATGCCCTCCTCCAGGGGATCTTCCCGACCCAGGGATTGAACCAGCATCTCTTACATCTCCTGCACTGGCAGGTGGGTTCTTTACCATTAGCGCCACCTGGGAAGCCCCATGCTGTACATTACCCCCCCATGATTTATGTATTTTATAACTGGAAGTTGGAAACTTTCACCCATTCCACCCACTCCTAACTAGTGTCCTTAGATGTTGTGCACCTGAAACTAATACAATGTTACATGTCAACTACTTCTCAATAAAACTGAGGGAAAGGAAGACAGGAGACCATATACAGAAGGCCATGCAAAGACGGAGGCAGAGTATGGAGGGACGTGGCCACTGTCAGGGAACATCTGGGATTACCAGCAGCTGGAGGAGGAAAGGAAGGGTTCTCCCTGAGACCCTTTGGAGGAAGCATGAGGCCCTGCCATCACCTTAATTTAGGATGTCTGGTCTCCAAACTGTGCGAGAATACATTTTTGTTGTTTTAAGCTACCAAGTTCATGGGGTTTGATATGGCAGCCCCAGGAAACATAGATGCCACTTAAGAAATTTCTTTCTCTCATCATGGCCATTTAAGCTCCATGAGGAGAGGCTCTGAGTCCCTCTTTTCAATGCTTGGCACATAGTGGGTGCTTAATATATATTGAATGATATATCAATACCAGTGGGAAATTGTACTGATTCTACATTTCAGTGGTAGGTGAATTGTTTCCCCAGTACTGTATGATGTCTATGAAGAGGTTATATGTGAATGCAAATCTAATGTACAAGAATTAACTTGTTTTTCAAGGTCTGTCTCTTTATTAGAAGAATAGTAATACAGGTGAGTATAATACTGGGCTGGGAGAGAAGTCTTGACAACTATTCTAACTTTCATCATGTCCTCAGGAGCCTCAGGCAAGAGGGTTCACTTCTGTGGCTCAGTTTCCCAAGCCATGAAAAGAAAATCCTGTCTCCTTTCTACTAAGGAGGATCATGGGGGATTGGGCTGCGCGGGGCGGGGGAGCCTGTAAAGTGCTCCAGCTTACTTTTTTTTTTTTTTTTGATGTGGGCCATTTTTGAAGTCTTTATTGGATTTGTTACAAGATTGCCTCTGTTTTATGTTTTGGTTTTTTGGCCGTGAGGCATGTGGGATCTTAGCTCCCAAACCAGGGATTCAACCTTCACTCCCTACACTGGAAGGCAAAGTCTCAACCACTGGACCAAAAGGGAAGTCCCTCCAAGCACTGGACCACCAGGGAAGTCACTCCAGCTTAAGAGAAGTATGATGTGGCCCTACATTATTTGATTTACTCTCTGGGAACAGTTTTAAGTTCTGTTTCTGTCTTACTTTCTGTATCTGTATTCTTCAACCATTTAGCAAAGTGGAAGACAATAGCTGCCCAGTTAATAATCTTTTTTTTTTTTAACAGATGGAGAAATTTAAGGCAGAAGCATGTTCAAATCAGCAAAGTAATTCACCGAGAGAATTCCGAAAAGATTCTGTGAGTCCAGAACAAAATGATTTTGTGGAGCCATCTGTTCGCCAGCTGCAGAGATGGTTTGCTAAAGTGCAGTGTTGTTGGAACCATTTTGACTGTAGCAGAAGTCAATCAGGATTCAGATAAGACCCAAATTAAGCATTCCAGTGAAGAGATGCTTCTTCATTGTACAGGTGAGCAAATTTTATGACAACTTTGGCATGTGCAACTTTCTCTACAACTTTGGCATGTGCAAACTCAGGTTAATAGAGGATCGAGAGTCCTTGTGGTCTTTTAAGTCACGCAACTTAAGCAGTGACCACAAAGAAGATGTATTATCTTGACTGGGTGAAAGAGTTATACTGTATTTGTGAAGGTGACCAGTGATAAACAACACAGATCCAAGGCTCAGATACTTTTGTTCTCAGATACTTTTGGCTCATATCTAGGCAACAGAGTCATGCACTAATCTTATGATGCAACTTAACTCAGATGGGGGGTGGGTGGGGAGTGGGTGGAGAGATGCGAGTGCTGGAGATGAGACAAGAATGGCAGAATGTAGAGAGTTGTTAAAACTGGGTGATGGATATATGGGAGTTCATTACACTATTCTATTTACTTCATCTATGTTCAAAATTTCCCCAAATAAATGCTTTAGTATAGCAAGTTGCTAACTAACATTGCAAAAGGCTCAATATGGTCTTCTATGACTTACTGTCTTTGAGACAATCCATTGCTAGAATAAAAACTTCTGTCCTTTACTATATTGTCTAAAGAGTACACTTGCTGTTGAACCATTTATTCAGTAACTTTTAAACATTTTAATAAAACTTTGGCTGCTTCTTGAATTTGAAAAAGGTTTTGAAATTATGTAATTGACTTAAGAGTGCATTATGAATTCAATAAAAGAATTCTTTTGTGGGATTAAATAAAAGACAAACTCAGAGAACAGCAAGTAAGTTTAGCTGCAATAAATTACCCCACATGTCTTGGGAATACTTTTATTCTGAAATACAAAGTGTTAGGCTGTTGATGGTTATATCAGCAACAGACCACATTTTCCTGAACCCTAATTGGTACAATTAATACACAATTGAAAGAAGGGTATCATTATACAAAGTTTGAAACAAAGAAAAAATTTCAGTCACATAATGTGTCTCTTTTATTGAAAAAGTATGATGTTGAAGCACAGAAATGCCTCTCAGGCTCTCAGGCTTTCAAGTATTTAGCAACTGTGAACTTGTATATACCCTCTTTACTTCCTTTTTTAAAAAATGTTTTTATTTGTTTCAGTGTTATATTCCTTCTCAGTCTTCCAGAAGAAAGAACTCACTTAAACATTTATGGGGAGCTTTGTTTTAAGTTTGGCACAGAAAAAGTTCATCCTCAAGAACTGGAGTGTTAAAATGGTCTCAAATACAATCTCTCCCTACTATTGTTTTAATTGCTTTTTCCTGGTCACTCTTCAGGAAACTGCATTAACTTTGTGTGTGTGTGTGTGCTTTGCTTCTCAATATCTTTATTATCATGAAAACAGCTTTATTGAGATATAATTCACATACAACTCACTCATTTAACTGGTACAATTCAGTAGTTTTTAGTGTATTTACAGAGTTTTATTGAGTTTGTGCCTGGATCATTTAGAAGAATTAATACTTTCTCCTCCATTGAGATTTAGCTGCCGCTCCCATATGGTGAATGAAAGTCTTTCTTTGAGTTTTTCCAAAGAAAATCCAGGACTATAGAAGCTAAACTGTATTATCTGAGCAGTGCTTTAAGCCAGAAAAATAAGTAAGCAAGTACAAAATGAGTATTACTGCAGTCTAAGTGGGATGGCTTTATGTTTTAATCTGACATAGTACATATAAGCAAATCGATTCAAAAGCAATAGACTAGACTTAGGTCCCCATGAGAAGAACTGACATCTCTATATCTCTTTCTCTACTTAAATATTTAAGCACTGGTTAGAGGGGAGAGGAAGAAGTATAGGAAAACCTACGGAGTGTCATCAAGTCAGGCTGAAGAAATCAGTCCTTTAATTTACAAACTAATTTTCTCGGTCCAAATAAAGTCAACTCCAAGGATTCACCTTAATTCTCTCACCGTGCTAGGATTTGGTTATTTTGAACATCACTCTAAAAGAGCTGTTGGGATCTGAGAACCGTTGGTTCTTCAAGTGTTTTCAATAAAACCTTGTTTTTTAAAGTTGAGACCTTGCGTGAGCAGCAGCCACTGCTCAGTGGACACTCCAGAGAGGAGATCTGAGGTCATTAGCGAATGTGAGAGGCTTGACCGTATGGAGAAGAAATCTGAGGCCCTGCTTTGACCGTTATTATAACAAAAACCTTCCAACCAAACCGGCTTTTTCAAATTTACCACGCCCCTTCCCGCCCTCACCTCCTGAAGAACTTGACCACCCAGCCTTAAAGCCAAATCGCTGCCCCACAGATTCTTCAGGGGACGCTGACTCCGATTTCAGCGACCCAATGAAGAAAACCTCTGGGAGCGTACCTACCGGCACCCCGCAGACCCGCCTATCTCTGCCTGCGGCAGAGCTAGAGGCCCCGCCCTATTCCCGCCCCTTTATTGGCTTTGGGGACCGGCCCCCGGACTGTCGGCTTCGGATTGGCCGACTCGGCCGCCACTCGGGGCGCGCAGCGGGCGTGGCCACGCCCCTTACGTCTGGACGTTGGGTCGCCTAGAAAGGCCCCGTAATCGCCGCCCAGAAGGAACGAGGGCGGTTGTGCTAGAAGCTGCTATGGTGCTGAGTTCCCTGGAAGAGCCGACCCAGACGCGGCGGTCGCGGCCATGAAGGTGAGGGGCCAGTGGGGCCGGGCAGTCCTTCCTCGTCTCTCCTATTTCGCCAGGGCGCCTTCTTTTTCGCCTCAGTTGTTACCCCGCCGGCACCACGGAGAGCTCCGCGGAGACCTGGGGCGGCGGGGAAGGGGGGACCCCGACCGGCGTCTGGGGCCCTGACCCGCAGGTGGGTGTCCTGGGCTGTCGGCCATTCCCAATTACCACAGCGCTTCGGACAGCGAGGCCGAGGCCGGGGGAGAGGCCGGGCGCCCCCCGCCTTCATGCTTGGTGGGCCCCTCTCGGCGCCGGGCCCTGTCCGCGTCCTTGGGGGCCGGAGGCAGACCCACCGGTGCTTACCTCACCCTCTGTGCCTTTGCCTACAGCGTGCCCTCTCCCGTCCCGAGTCCTTGAACTAACCCAAATGTCGGGAGCACCATGGGACTGTCGCAGGACGGCAACTACAGGACGAAGGGAAAAGGAGTGGTGCGGAGAGTCGTAAAGGCTCGGGCTAGGCTCCGTGTTAGAAATGCCTCAGGGCGGGGATCCCAGCCTGAAGGATCTGTTTACAGGCTTAACACTGGGGCCGTGACCTAGAGCGCTATCAAACCCAATGTGTCTCCGTCGCCGCTAGGTACGCAGCAAGTAATTTGACAGCTTGAGTCTTCAAGGTGGGTGTGAGAGCGTGGGAGCATCGCTGAGTGAGAAGTTTAGGGGAAGGCGGGGAGATTCTGGCCCACTTTTCGGAACTGATTCTCTCAACTCGATCGCTGAGAATTCTGAAGAACTCTGGGTACAACAATCAATTCAAATATTGATTCAAACCAAGTGGGATGAGTCATAAGGTGATACTCTTTCAGACCTAGATGGTTTTTTTAAGTTCCGTGAAGAGATGTGATTGACAGTGGGTTAAGAAAAATAACAGTGAACCTCTAGCTTAAAACTCTACTTTCACAAAGCCCCAAGGAAATATTCTGTTGAGCATTTCCCATACGTTAGCTAAGAGGAATATTTCATGCATAGAAGTAATTCACAATACAATCCTATCCTTTGGGAGTTTGCCAACCAAAAGAGAAGAGACATTCTCAAGAGACCACATTCTGAGGGAGAATTTGATGTAAGGTATCAAAAATGCAAAACCCTCAGGAGAAGAAAGCATTTTTTCTGGCTATAGGAATCAAGGAAGATTTTTGGAATAGGTAACTTCTGAACTGGATGTTAAGTATGAGTATATTCAAAGAGCTTATTTTAACTTCCCATTTCAGCTATAAAATATTTCAACTTTGAATTTACCTATTAAGATATCTAAAACTAGCTTTCTTTGCTGAAAACCATCATCTTGCTGTGTTTTATTAATAAGATCCAAAAACAAAGCAAGAATCTTTATACATAACTCCTCAAAGAATGTTAGTATCTTTATTAGTCTTAAATTTGTGACCTACCAAGAAACAAGGTGTCAAAGGAGAGAATGAGGGGCAAGTCCAGTGCTGAAATCTTTTCAGCAATGTTTTGAATTTAGGTGGAAGATGCTGCTTTCTGAGTTGAAGTTTTAAAAATCAAATTGGATGGGATTTGAAAATGTAAAAAGACATTTGTGAAACATATTATAAAACAAAGTACAAACCTGATAGACCAGTCTGAACAAGACAATTATGAAGATTCTGTTTTCCATTTAAATTTCTGTGAAAACTGGATTCATAAAATTTAGAATTTGAGCTGTTTATTAACTTTGTTTCTCACTAGGATTAATTATGTGGTGTCATCTATAGATTTCTGGGCAGGATCATTGATTCCTGATGTCATGAAATTCTAACATATGAATGTTCGTCAAAGCAAGTACTTCTTTCACTGGAATTAAAATTAATTTGAAAGTCAAACAATCAGATAAATACATCTTCACACAGACCCAGGAATAGGAACTGGTTTTAGTATATGTATGAAATGGGTATTTACTTTCTTTAATTTTGGGGGGGGAGTCTAGAAAATGTTTTGAAATAGGTTTATGTCTCAAAGATTCAAGTAACTGTTTTACCTTAGAGTAGTATCTAATTAACTTCCTATAAGTGGTTTTAAGAAAATACAAATTAGTGTCGTATGTTCAGTTCAGTCGCTCAGTTGTGTCTTTTTGAGACCCCATGGGCTGCAGCACACCAGGCTTCCTTGTCCATCACCAGCTCCCAGAGCTTGCTCAAACTCATATCCATTGAGTTGGTGATGCTCTCCAACCATCTCATCCTCTGTCATCCCCTTCTTCCTGCCTTCAGTCTTTCCTAGCATCAGGGTCTTTTCATCAGGTGGCCAAAGTATTGGAGCTTCAGCATTAATCCTTCCAATAACTATTAAGGACTGATTTCCTTTAGGGTTGACTGGTTTGATCTCCTTGATGCCCAAGGGACTTTCAAGAGTCTTCTCCAACACCACAGTTCAGAAGCATCAATTCTTCAGTGCTCAGCTTTCTTTATGGTCCAACTCTCAAATCCATACATGACTACTGGAAAAACCATAGCTTTGACTAGACGGATCTTTGTCAGCAAAGTAATGTCTGCTTTTTAATATGCTGTCTAGGTTGGTCATAGCTTTTCTTCCAAGGAGTAAGCGTCTTTTAATTTTATGTCTGCAGTCACCATCTGCAGTGATTTTGGAGCCCCCCAAAATAAAGTCTCTCACTGTTTCCATTGTTTCCCCATTTATTTGCCATGAAGTGATATGCCCAGATGATCTTAGTTTTCTGACTGTTGAGTTTTAAACTGGCTTTTTCACTCTTCTTTTACTTTCATCAAGGGGCTCTTTAGTTCCTTTTTGCTTTCTGCCATAAGGGTGGTGTCATCTGCATATCTGATGTTACTGATATTTTTCCCTGCAGTCTTGATTTCAGCTTGTGCTTCATCCAGCCTGGCATTTCTCATGATATACTCTGCATATAAGTTAAATAAGCAAGGTGACAGTATACAGCCTTGACATACTCCTTTCCCACTTTGGAACCAGTCCATTCTTTCATTTCTGGTTCTAATTGTTGCTTCTTGACCTGCATACAGATTTCTCAGGAGGCAGGGAAGTGGTCTGGTATTCCCATCTCTTTAAGAATTTTCCATAGTTTCTTGCGACCCACACAGTCAAATGCTTTGGCTTAGTCAGTGAAGCAGAAGTAGATGTTTTTCTGGAATTCTCTTGCTTTTTCTATGATCCAGCAGATGTTGGCAATTTGATCTCTGCTTCCTCTGCTTTTTCTAAATCCAGCTTGAACATCTGGAAGTTCTCGGTTGACGTACTGTTGAAGCCTAGCTTGGAGCATTTTGAGCATTGCTTTGCTCGTGTGTGTCTTATGTTAGTTTGATTTAATTCTCCTTCCTGTTTTTTCATATTTTTATTGACTTCCCCCTTAATTGTACTAATAATGTTCATTGTTCCAAATTCAAATGAGACATCAAGAAGAAAGTAATCTGTTTAATGTAATTTCTTTTTTTCCTTCTCTTTTCCCTGAAAGGTGGGGGAGTAGTGCTAAGGGTTAAGTATACTGTTTAAAAAAAGAAAACCCAAACAGTAAGAAGACAACATTTATGATCTCCAGAACACGTTATTGTAAAAATCAATCAATTTGGTCAAATGTCTTGCATAAAAATATTACATTTTTAAGACCAGCATTTGTTTTTGCAGGCTGCTTAATGTTCAAATGGTATGAGAGAAAGAACTTAGGATGCAAAGTTTCCTCCTTTGCGGTATACGGTCTAATACTTGGTCATTAAGGTAGCAGAGTTGCTGGCGTATTATATTTCAGTTGAAGCACCAGTTTCAGTAAGAAATCCTTTGACGTTTTAAGAAACTGTGTTCCTCCAGTGGCTCTAAATAGGGTAAAGGTTTTTGCTTATTATCTTAACAGTTTCTTCTGGTTTACTTTTAAGTTCTGTAGGGAAGTTTAACCTCATTAAAATTAAAACTGTAAAACTTATTCTTTTGTATCATGGGTACTGAGATTTGAAACACCTTTGCTTATTGTTAACACAAGGACACTGAGTTTCAGCAAAGAAGGTTGTTCAGAGTTTAAAGACAGAGTTTTTGATGATTGAGTTCTCTGAAGAAGCTTCCATTAGTGGAAGAACTGAATTCCTGCCTGGTCCTTATAACTTCTTACAGCCTACAAGAAAACTAATGTTTCTGAAATGGAAACTGTTAGGTTTATCCTTAACTGTGTAAATTATTACCACATTTAGAGTTAAAGCAAGCAATGCTTAGGAGGTGGCTTCATGATCATCTAGTTTAGTCAAAAGCAAATGATTTAGACTATGATCATTTAGATTATTTAGCTTTCCTCGTAGCTCAGCTGATAAAGAATCCATTTGCAATGCAGGAGACCCTGGTTTGATTCCTGGGTCAGGAAGATGCCCCTGGAAAATGGGTAGGCTACCCACTCAAGTATTCTTGGGCTTCCCTGGTAGCTCAGATGGTAAAGAATCTGCCTGCAATGCAGGAGACCTGGATTTGATCCCTGGGTTAGGAAGATCTCCTGGAGGAGGGCATGGCAACCCACTCCAGTATTCTTGCCTGGAGAATCCCATGGACACAGGAGCCTGGTGGGCTACAGTCCATGGGGCTGCAAAGAGTGGCACAGGACTGAGCAAGTAAGCACAGCACCTATGATCATTTAGTTTTTTTGCTGTTTTCAAACCCATTAACTCCCCTGCTTCCTGATTTAGTCTTCATGGAAGTCAGTATAGCCTTTCTTATTCCTCATTCTAGTTTGCCTGGCTACTATTACATTTGGTGGACCCATTAAAAGGGATCACATCCTGATATAGTTTAGAAGAGGATTCAAAGTTTGTAGTGAACTTTTTCTGAATTCTCTCAGTTGGGCATTTTAGAAGTCTCCCCCGCCCTCAACGCCTAGCTATTCCAAAAAACACGTAAGGACGCACACACACAGGCAACCACTGAACCTTGAGCCACTCAAAAACTCTGGCATTGTGCCAGAAAGAAGGCTGAGCTACTGCTCTCCCAAAGAAACAACACATTTCCTCTTGCCTTTGTTGACTAAAATGATGATTCAGAATGGGCCTCTATTGTGACTCTGACTGAGGAACACGAGAGTGCTTATAAAATTGGTAGTCTGTTATTGTTGTGGAAATAAGTGTCACAGCACTGGAAACTGTTAGTCCCACTCTCCTGCAAATTGTCTAGGTTTGTGAATAACAGTCCCTGCCCCTCCTCTGCACTACTCTGGAGCAGAGGGACTTTCCTCTTCATTCTGTAGGAAGAAATAACACAGGAGGAACACTTTCAGCCTTTCTGCCACTAGAAAATAAAGAGAAACTTCTATGTTGGTGATCTTAACAAAGGAGCTAAACATGCTTGACTCAGTACTTTCCTCGGACCTTCTCAGATCTCACTTCTTTTGGTTGGGATGACACTGGTTAGCTGGATGGTAAGCTGCTGTTGGCCAGCTGTGTAGGTAGTTGGGTGACATGTTATCAAGACCAGTTGGCTGCAGAGCTAAAGTCGTGTTCTCCTATTGGTGTTACAAGTAAAAAAGCAAATATTAAATTTCTATTTGTCTTATCTCTTTACTCAGTTTTAGAATAGGAGTGACCAAAAAAAAAAAAAAAAAAAGATCATGTTATTGGCTCCCTAAGATCTTGGTGCACTGGCTTTGGGAAAAAAAAAATAATAAGAGCTGGCCTTGGAAACCAGAATAACATGAAGAGATCTAGGTGTCTGGGGCAGTTCAGATAAGAAACTTTAAAACTTAATTTCTTACTGTGGGTCATGTAAGTTTTTAATATGATATCTGGTTCTTAACTGATGCCAGGCAGGCCCTGGTTCTGTGGCTAATCTGTTCAGAAATAATTTTAGTCTAACAGGATGTGTAGGAAAGGGATTAGGTTTATCAAGAAAGTCATTTATTTTCAGTAGTCATTGATGGCTAGAAAATCAGCTGCAAACAGCTAAATTCCCTGAGCTAGGAGTTTTGTGCCAGACATAAGTAGATGGTTGCCTTATTCAGTTATTCTCTATGTTGTTTTTGAACTATATTCATGACCAAGAGAGGAAATGTCACCATCTTTACAGATTATTGTTCCTTCTAACCTCTTGGGTTCATGTGGTTTAGTCTGTTGAGTCCTGCTGTCAACCATGGTCCCAAGTAAGGTTTAGAATTGTTAGTCACATATACCCAGATCATAGTTTTAGTTTTCAGAGATCCAGACTTTGTCATTTTTCATGGAAGGGTAGTAGGTTTTTTTTGTTTGTTTTTAACAAAGTAAGCAACTGGAAGATGGGTGGTGACCTATATTTAGGTGACACACCTCTTTGTACTGAGGCACAGCAACAACTTGAAAACTAAAGAGCTGTGTCTTGTGTACTGTCTGCCTAGAAATTGTTTGCTCAGAATATTCAAAAGAAAATGGAATAGTTTGGAAAATATGCTTCAATCTTACTATCAAAAGATGAGCAGAGTGTAAATAAAAGCAAAATAAGAGAATGCAGGCCGATTAAACTGGTAGAAGATCTTAGAGGATAGGGCAAACAGAATTGGAAAGAACGTGAAGTTGGGTCTCTAAAGCTCTTCGAGGGAGGGCACAAGAAAGAGGGCTTTTTGGTTATGACTCCCCTAGATTCGGTAACTGGGCTCCAAGAAAATGTAGGAGTCAGAGAGTCAAAAGCTTAGAGAATAAATTCATGTTCCCCTACCTGCCCCCTTCCCAAGAGCACACATTCAACTCAGTTGTTGGAAAAATGCTCTCTTAAATTGTTCCTTAATTGCTTTTGGAGATTCTGTCACTTGAAAAATGGGACTGTTAGTGTATGTGTTCGGAGAGGGCAATGGCACCCCACTCCAGTACTCTTGCCTGGAAAATCCCATGGGTGGAGGAATCTGGTGGGCTGCAGTCCATGGGGTCGCTAAGAGTCAGACATGACTGAGTGACTTCACTTTCTTTTTTCACCTTCATGCATTGGAGAAGGAAATGGCAACCCACTCCAGTGTTCTTGCCTGGAGAATCCCAGGGACAGAGGAGCCTGGTGGACTGCCATCTATGGGGTCGCAAAGAGTCGGACATGACTGAAGCGACTTAGCAGCAGCAGCAGCAGCAGTGTGTGTGTTGTGTACTCAGTCGTGTCTACTCTTTGCGACCCCATGAACTGTAGCCCTCCAGGCTTCTCTGTACAAGGATTCTCCAGATGAGTACTGGAGTGGGTTGCCATTTCCTCCTCCAGGGAATCTTCCCAACCCAGGGATCGAATTCCCATTTCTTGTGTCTCCTGCATTGGCAGGCAGATTCTTCCCTGCACCATCTGAAGCCCTGGAACTGTAACATCAAGTAGTAACAGAAGTTTGGATAGATTTGAAAGGGAAAGATTAGTATAGGACACTTCAAGTACTATTAACTGAATGGCAAGGTAACAGTTGTTAGGGAACAGCTGTTTCCCTTGTGCCCCGAGGGAACATCAAAAGAAATTTAGGCAATTAGGACTTTAAAGGAAAGTGCTAGAAGATGAAACATACTAATGGAAGTCAGGGAGATGGAGCCTAAGCCTGGAAGCTTCATCTTTTGCGTGGATCCTTCAACTTAGAGGTGAGGAATGACAAAAATAGTTTGCGCAATGGCTGTTTTTGATGGACGTAGAAATCACTCTTTCTCCCAATACTGGAGATTGCACACAAGAAAAGGTATAGAGGAATAAGTTAGAAAATAAGAAATTTGGGCCAAAAAGCAAAGAACAAATGAAGGACAGCATCAAACTTCAGCCTAAGTTCCAGGCTAATAATATGTGGTAAAGGAGAGGAACTAATTTTAAGAATCAGAGTAAATTGTTGAAAACCCAAGCTGAGTCTTTCTGAAAGAATTAGGGGAAACCATGGAGGGAAAGGAAAAACAGAAAGCATATCCCACTACTTGGGGCCTGGGGATGGGACATGGGGTGGGGAGTATACACAGGTCGTGAGGAACACGTGATGGAGGTGTTGGTCCTAGAACTCTAGAGGCACAGGCTTCAGAAGTAACTGCAGCCCCTTCTACTTTGGAATCTCTGAGTGATTCTCCAGCTGAAATGATGGAGGCAGGAAGGAGAAATCTAGACTCAGCAGGTGTTAACCATTTAACCTCGACTGTACGTGCATATCACATGGGGAATTTTTTTTATAGTTGACTTTTTTCTCTTTATTAAAAAAAGTTTTAATTGGAGAATAATTGCTTTACAGTGCTTTGGTAGTCTCTGTCATACATCAACATGAATCAGTCATATATGTCCCTTCCCTTATGAGCCTCCCCCACTCCATATTCCATATTTCACCCCTCCACATAGGGAATTTTTTTTTTTTTCCTTTTTAGTTCTGATGCCCAGACTAGTTAAATCTGAGTCTTGGGGCTCAGTATTTTTTACGGCTCTCCTGGCCAGTCCAACTACTGTCTTAATGGCAGTTTCACTGGCCTAGGCAACTCCTTAGTGAGAGGCAGTGACAGCAGCCCCTGTAGTACAGGACTAAAAATACCTGCTCTAAAGAAGTGGGGGAGGTTGAATCACTAAAGAGATCACTTTCATTTCAGTACTGGGGTGCCAGAAAACACAGTCTTAAAGGGGAAATAGAAATGAAGTTTTTAAGATACGCTGGATGGTAAAGAAATGTACCTGGAATAAAACTGGTAACTGGGCTTCCACTATTTCAAATTTCTGCACTTTTTGAGAAAGGCTGGAGTATCTCCAATGCTCCTGTCAGAGAGTGACAGTACGCACAGGTAGATTTACCCTTTAGCGGGATGCGAGGAATATTCTCTTATTGGGAGATTATTCTCATTTTGGGAGATGTTCAAAATTGAGTTCACAGCTCTAAGGAAGCGGAAACAGATTTTCAGTGTTTCAGATTTTTCTTTTCTTTCCCCTCTGGTATGGTCTTTGGCTGATTTGTACCAAATATTATGTTATAGCAGCACATTTTTGCCTGAGACAGTGCTCTGGGAGTTGGCTTGGGCTTTGTGTTTTAATTTTTATTTTATAATGAAATAACTGAAAGATAGAAGCATTCTTTCCATTATTTTACCTTCTGGGGAATGAAGAGGAAATTCTCTTTCTTTATAGAAACCTGAGGAATTGGGTGAAATTGTTACCTTCCAATATTGATGTCTACACAGAGATTCAGTTGTTTTCCCCAAAACCAATTCTTCTATTCCCTTCATCGGAACTGTGTGTATTTTCAATCTAGAATTTTAATGGTTGTACTCATTAACATGGTTTGAAAATTTGTATCCTTCCTTTACTCTTGTTGTAAAAGTGTTTCGGGACAGAAAGAACAAAATGTGCAACAGAGCTACTTTTAAAAAGGGAGTATCATTCATTCTTTTGGCCTGCAAGGTCAGAATTTTTTCCATCTTTATTACTCTTTCTTAGCAAGACACAATTTGAACTTTTTAGGTAGCAGGAAAAATTTAATTACATTGCCTTTTTTTTTTTTTTACATTGCCTTTTTAAAGAAGTATCATAATGAAAACTTTTACAGAGTTATTTATCAGTTAGTCATGGTGATGCAGCTATATGCTGTTGAGGAAAGAAGTTCTGTTCATGAGGAATTTTTACTAGAGTTAAGACACTATCACCCAGGAATTAAAAGGGTGCTAACCACAATTTAATCATTTAGAAGCTAGGTCAGCAGGAAGCTAAAGCTTCTCAAAACTATACTTCTTTAAACTCTTGGAATGAAAAAAGTTTCTCCTGGTGGTACTTTCTGTAGTTGAGGTATTCCCCCCAAAATATTATGTGCAAATAGAATATTTTGAAAACATTCTCAGTTGTTTTAAGAGCTCACTGTTTAAAGCACTGCGGGCAAATCCTTTGCTAAAAAAACAATCGCTTTAAATGGACTGTTAGTAAATCTGGATTTTTATGCTTTTATGTTTAAACAAATCATGGCTCTAGGATCTGAGGTATGTATTTATTTAAAGGTATGAACTATTAATTATAACTTAACCAGACTTTAAAGGTATCACTATTTCTTGAGAATTATAGGGTTTGAAGCCATATAATACTTAAATCAGTGACCCTGATGCTTAAGACTGTTTGAAACTTGTATTGTGGTTTCATGTTTCTTTACCTTCTCTTTTCCCGGTATTTAACATAGCATACTACTTCCGGTGGGCTTCTCGAGTGGCGCTAGTGGTGGAAACCTGCCTGCCAATTCAGGAGGCGTTTCAATCCCTGGGTCAGGAAGATCCCCTGGAGAAGGGAATGGCAACCCATTCCAGTATTCTTGCCTGGAGAATCCCAAGGACTGGCAGGGTACAGTCCATGGGGTCACAAAGAGCCAGACACAACTGAGCACTTGAGCACACACACACACTACTTCTGGGTAGTAGCAAGAATGGCATGATCCTTCTCTAACATTCCAAATAACCTTTTAAGACTGTTTATAAAAAAGTTTTAAGAGCTCATTGGACGAACAGTAAATGTTTGACAGATTTAGATAATGAAGGGACAGTGTACTGTTGTCATGTTTGCCCTTTTAACTAGTAAGACCTCACCTACCTGGAATTCCATTACTTATCACATTATCTAGAGTCTAGAATGTGC
Organism: Neotragus moschatus; assembly: GCA_006410615.1. NCBI lineage: Eukaryota > Metazoa > Chordata > Mammalia > Artiodactyla > Bovidae > Neotragus > Neotragus moschatus. The sequence continues at coordinate 1,881,648 of SJYA01002329.1, forward strand.
TTAATCAGGACAAGGGGCAAGAGCTCACTGGTTACAGACACTGTAGCTTTTAGTTTTTAGCATGAGAAAATGCCTAAAGCCCTCACTGAAAATACATTTTTATATACACTTCTAACAAGCTTGGTTATCAGGTTTCTGAGTACAGTAAAGAAAAGAAGTTGCTAGAGGTAGCTATAGTGATAGCAGTGATGATTCACAGAAAGGGAAGAGATGGGAGAAAACATAAAAGGCATCATATTAGTTTCAAGCCACGTAGTGGTGTAGCAAATAGCCCTTAGACCTCATAACATCACTGTGGTTATCGAATTATCAAAAATTGTGTTCAGTATTCTGTTTGCTTGTAAAAATTTTCCTTAATGTTTATATATATATATATATATAAATATTTATTTATTTGGCTGTGTTTGGTCCTGGTTGTAATAAACGGGATGTTCATTGCGGCATCCTGGCTCTCTAGTTGTGATGTGCAGGCTCTGGAGGACTCTGTGACGGGCTTCGTTGGCCCGTGTCATGTGGGATCTTAATTCCCCGACAAGGGATCAAACCTGCGTTCCCTGCACTGCAGGGTAGATTCTTAACCACTGGACCACCAGGGAGGTCCCTAATATTTTCTTTATAAAGATTTGGAAAGCAGGGGAAAACTCCAGAAAACAAATTATATGAGATCTACATGATAACCTAGAGAGCACCTCAGTTGGCATTTTGATGTTTTCCCAGTCATTTTTTAAAAAATCAAAAAAGTATTCATATGCCATAGTTTATTATGTCCACTTATAAATGAGAGGACCAAAGTTTAATGAAATTAAATAATTTGAATTTATATTCTTTCTGCTAAATGATAGGAAAATCTGCTTCAGCCTATAGAACAGTGCTATCTGTAGTCACCAGTCTTTAAGGCTGTCAGGTAGAATACAAGACACTTAATTTAGAATTTTAGATAAAGAACAGTTTGGAGGGGGGATAAGCATTAACCCCAAATATCACACAGCATGTACTTCTATCCAGTCTTTTTTTTTTTTTTTCTGTGTTGTGTGCACATACATCTCTAAGCATTTATGTGTGGGTTGTCTTTTTTTTTTTTTTTTTTTTAAATGAAATTGGGTTCATGTTGTATCCTCTCCTTTAGTTAACACTGTATCATGAGTATCCCCAAAGCCAAATATTCTTTGTAAATACCAGAATATTACCCACTGTCAAATAGCTTAAAATTTTGATGCTAAAAAGATAATCTCGATGGAACTTCCTTGGTGATCCAGTAGTTAAGACTCCATGCTGCCACTGCAGGAGGTACCAGTTCAATACCTGGTCAGGGAAGTAGAATCCCACAGGCCAGGCAGTGTGGCCAAAAAAAAAACCCCTCACAATCTCAAAATTATTTAGGGCAAACATGCTTCTGCAGAATGGCATTCCTTAATCCAAGAGAGCCCAGGTTCCACTCAGCTTTAAATTGATGCCTGTTTTTGTTCCTTTTCAGGCGGGTGCTACGTCTATGTGGGCTTCGTGCTGTGGGCTACTGAACGAAGTCATGGGGACTGGAGCTGTCAGGGGCCAGCAATCTGGATTTGCAGGAGGCACTGGTCCATTCCGATTTACACCAAATTCTGATTTTTCTGCTTACCCACCAGCATCTGCAGAAGGGCCTAATATAGTTTGCAAAGCCTGTGGACTTTCATTTTCAGTCTTTAGAAAGAAGGTGAGTTGCATGAAATGTTATATACTAAAAACTTATGGGTCAGAATTCTCAACTGTATGTTATTTTGAATACTTTCTCCATTTCTTCTTATGCATGTCAAAAACTTAGTCCTAATAACCATTTCCCATTTGGAAAGGTACTAAGTTGAAGGGGCTGTGTATCATCACTCAGTTTTTCTGACTAGACACTATTATTTCTCATGATGTTCAGCCATCCTTTCTCCTGGATTCTGACTTTGTTTATCCACTTTGATTCTTCCTGATGCTGCTTATGTTCTGAAGCAAAGGATTTAATTAGTCAATGATCTGTTCAGAGATGATTTATTATAGCTCTGACCTCAAGTTTCAAAAAATGTGTCCCTACCCATATGAACTCAAGTGAAGAAGTGAGTATATTAATATTGACTATTGTTTAAAGATTGAACATCCACACTTGGGCTAAAACAGTTTTGTGTTTTTTTTAGGACAGAAAGTCATTTTTTCCGAGAACCATCATATTGCTAGGTCATCTCCTAGTCTGTCAGTTCAGTCCTTTAAAATACTTAAGGAACAAGGTGTTAGGAAGGGTTGGTATTCCTAACCCCAAGCGGAAATGACCACCTCTTAGTATCTTTAAGCTTTGCTCATGGAATGGCTTTGATTGTGATTTAAGGTTCTGCAAAGAATAGCAAGGTGAGATAAGCCTTCCTCAGCGATCAATGCAAAGAAATAGAGGAAAACAACAGAATAGGAAAGACTAGAGATCTCTTCAAGAAAATTAGAGATACCAAGGGAACATTTCATGCAAAGATGGGCTCGATAAAGGACAGAAATGGTATGACCTAATAGAAGCAGAAGATATTAAGANCGATGAACGTGAGTCTGAGTGAACTCCGGGAGATGGTGATGGACAGGGAGGCCTGGCATGCTGCGATTCTTGGGTTCGCAAAGAGTCGGACATGAATGAGCAACTGAACTGAACTGACTGTATAAGTCATTAAAAGCTGAGGTTAAGAACTTCTAAACTACATACTGATGGAGCATGGAGCAGAAATCCTCAGCTAGTAAAGGTCAGGGCCACAGAGCGTTTATAGGCAAGAGAAAAGAATTCAGTGGTGTTCAGACTGACAAATATTATGTTCTAGTCTCAAAAACAGTCCTCCCATCATTAACTTTTTATCATCTTGAATTTTTTTCTTTAAAAGCGGGTTATAACACAGCATTGGTTGATAAACAGGTCTGTGCCCAGAATATGCAGAAAGCGTTTTGGCACACCTGTTTCTGAGATGATGCCACAATAGTAGACACAGGCATGTTAGTCACTGGAACCTTTAGAGGCTCACGTGTCATCTTATTCCATGCACGCTTTCTACCCACTTTCCAGTAGTGGTACGGGCCGAGAACTAGGACCTCAGAGGACCAAAATTTCTTGACATGGCAGTGTTTATTTCTCTTAAATCCAGAGACTACTGGCTCTTGGAGCTTGGATTCCTGTTTGGGTTTTCTAACCTTCTTCATGCTTCCTATTGAGTCCTTCTGTAACCTGTAGAAGGGGAAACCTCACTGTGCAAAGCTCTGTGGCCAAATCTCAGGCTGCAGTGAACTTTTTAAACTCATTCCACACCTTTCTTGTTCAGAACTAGAAGGTGCCTTTTGAGTAGACAGACCCCAACAGTATTATCATAGCCAGAAACACAGATGAATTTCAAGATGCTTCCAAGCCTCAGTGGGTGCCTTCCCCCAGTGACAGGCAACTTGATGTATGATGCTTTAATAAACTTTCTTCACGCTTCTCCTCCAGAGATGAGGCTCTGGAGTCTGTGACTTTCCCAAGGCTACCTAGTTGGGCCGGAAATTCCAGTCATGTTCTGACTGAGGCTCCTGTATCAGCCAGCCTGGGATTTCTTCATTTTTATTTACAGAAGCAAACCATCATTATCACAAAAACCTTATGTACACATATAAAATAGAATCGGGGGTCCCTAGGTGGCTCAGTGGTGAAGAATCAACCTGCTAATGCAGGAGACACTAGTTTGATTCCTGGGTCGGGAAGATCCCCTGGAGGAGGAAGTGGCAAGCAACTCCAGCATTCTTGCCTGGAGAATCCCTCGGATAGAGGAGCTTGGTGGGCTACAGTCCTTGGGGTCACAGAAGAGTCGGATACGATTTAGCAGCTGAACAACAGCTACATAAAATAGCATTAAATAGCTAACATTTGCTAGGCACATCATCTCTGGCCCTCAGCTTAGCATTTCTCACTTATTCTTCACACAACCCTACAAGGCGTCCTTACTGTCATTTCTAGGGGAAGGAAGCAAGGTGTGGAGAAGTGGGGACTGCTGCTCACAGTGGGGTCACTGGGTCCCTCCGCGGCCGTGCCCGCCACCCCAGCCCTCTGTTGCCTTTCAGATGGCGAGCGGCTGCAGCTGCAGGACGAGGAGGACGACAGCCTGTGCCGGATCTGCATGGACGCCGTCATCGACTGCGTCCTGCTCGAGTGCGGGCACATGGTCACGTGCACCAAGTGCGGCAAGCGCATGAGCGAGTGCCCCATCTGCCGGCAGTACGTGGTGCGCGCTGTGCACGTGTTCAAGTCCTAAAGCCCGCCCCCAGGGCTGAGCTCGGTCCTAGACATCTCCGTGCACAGAAGGGGACTGGAAACTTCCTGTTCAAAAGCTGAAGCTATTTTTAAAAAATTACTTTCACTCCTAACTGGGGACGGGAAAGATTGATCCTGAGTTGCGGCCACACTGGTCCATGCTGTACGCCCGTCAGCCTGAGCACGGGCTCAGTTTCCCAGGTTCTGCTGGGTTCCCCTCACAACGCCTCTGAACACTCCTCGCTCAAGTGGACTGCTTATGGCATCAGCTACTGCTCTCTTTGCAGGACATTTCTCTTGTTCTCTTGTTTCTCCTTCGTCCTATTTTTAACTCAGATGTTTGAAACTTCTGTTCTCTTTGGATGAGATCACTGTCTGCAAATGGCTGACATGGTACACGCTGAGCAGTGGCACCTCTGAATGTTCATTTTATTAGTCATGTATATTTTAAATGCTACTATTTGATGAATGTAAGTTTCCACATTGTTGCTCTTTCTGCGTTTCAACATCATTGGGAACAACTGACATTCTATAGTCAACTGCCAGGGCCTTAGACTAAACATGTCCATTTTTGTTCAGGTACAGCTTTTACTAGCAAGGGCTGCATCTAGCTTCCTTCATTAGAGAAGTGTGTGTGTTTGAATTCTTCATTAATGTGTAATCTGTTTACACTGTTTTGTATAGTGAAAGTGTATTTTCAGTGCTACCCACTAGCTAATTTGAACTTTAGGAATAAAATTAGATTTTAAGAAGTGTTTTTATGGACACTTTTCCTGGTCAGTTCCTAATTCATTTGGGTCCACATGAATATGTGTCCACGCCTGGTCCAGCACCTCCTTCGGTAGAGCAAGAAGCACCTTCAAAGACGTTGCCCCCATCTACCCTTGGCTGCTGAGTTAATGGTGAGTTTAACTACATTTTCACCGTTTACTGTGACCAGGTGTGCCAGGTGCTGTGTAGTTATCTCCAAATATATATTACCTCATGTCACAGTTGGGCAACTCAAACTGAGAAATTAAAAAACTTGTCTAAAGTCTGTTAAAAAGTCACCACAAGGAATTCCCTGGAAGTCCAGTGGTTAAGACTCTGTGCTCTCAATGCTGAGGGTTGGGTTCAATTCCTGATCGGGGAGCTAAGGTCCTGTGAGTCATATGGTGAGACCAAAGAAACAGTTTTTAAATAAAATAAGCCCCCACCTCAGAATTTGAACCTAGCTCTAATGTTTTTTCTTAACTCCTCTAATACCTGAGATGATAAACCTGAGAAACTAACTTGTGCAAAAAAGGTTCTTGGGATATTAATGATCTGAAATCTCTCTCCTTTTAGATCTAATTCTGATCACGGTGGTTGAGTTGAGATCAACTGTGGATTCACTTCCACTGCTTGTGAGGAGGTATGTTTTTGGGAAACTATGTAACTCCTTGGGGTGAGTCCTGTGGGTTTCTGATCTTTTGACTCTGTGCAGTGGGTAACACGTGCCTTCAGGTGCTCAGGATCCAGAAGTCAATGAACAAGACCTGAAAATTACAGCAAAGGAGGTAAATAGTCTTCCCCGCTGTGCTTAAGGCTGGAAGTTTGGCTAGCTATGAAATAAAGTTGCCTTTCTATGTTTTCTTATAGTGAGAGTCAAAGCATGTAAACAAACGCTTTGTGGATACTCTCAAAACCTCTTCTATTTGCTTGCAGACCCAAAGCTCAGCCCCTGCTGAAGCTATAGGTGCACTTAATCTGTACTTCTAGTCAGACAGTGAACTCTAGAAATCCAACATTACCCACAAATCACTAATTTGGTGGAGGGGTCTTCAAATCCAGGCTAGTGGGTGAGATAGTAAACACACCTAAATAGAAGCCAAGCAGCAGGTATTGGTGTATCTGAAGTTAAATTAGAAAGTTGAGATTTGTTTGCTCATAGTCTCAGCTGAAAACAGCTTATTTACTGTTTCCTCTTGGACTTATATATAGTATCAGGTGCTTGTTTTAGCAGTGAACAAAAACTCCTAGTGGTGGATCTTCTTAGGTAGCATTTTCAAACAACCTTGGCTTAGTAAGAAGCAAACACATTTTCAGCCTAATAGGTTGGAATAATAAGGGACTAATTTATTTGGCAGAGGGCAAACATGTCTCTCTGGAACCTGCATTTTCTAGCTGCATGCCATGTCTCTTTTTCTGAATAGGTAACCTGTCATATGGATCCACAAGGGAATAGTGACATCTCTTTATCCTCAAGGTATGGAAAGATGTCATTCGACAGGCCATGGTATCTCCCTTTGTCAAGGTCAGCATCCCTCGAGGAAGGAGGGTTGGAGCCTCTCCTATTTCCTGGGTTAAGATGCGGTCTTACCCAGGAAGTGCGCCGTTATGTTTTATGTGCCTTCCATTACTTCATCAGATATAATACTTGGGCTCTGAATAGCTGTTTGCAAGCATCTAGCTTGGCCCAGCCTCATCTAAAGCTTATTCTAAGGAATAAGTCTGTACTGGGTTATTCTAAGTACCTTGACATAATGCACCTTCAAGGTGTGAACAGGTGTTCACACTTCCAGTCATGAGTTAGTTCACATACCTGGCACACACAGTCATGTGCATGCATCCTCTACGAGTGGTTGTGTACTTCACAGTACTGTAGAGAATAGTGTTTATTTCAAGCCCAGGATGTCTGGAAGCAAGTGTTAAAGCAGCAGTGATGTAGCTGGTACTGTACTTAAAGTCTGTACTAAAAGATTAGAAATGTGCCCAATGTATTATAAACCTGTACAGTTCTATATATCTGATTGCATTAGTTAGGTATCTAGGCTAACTTTGTTGGACTTCAGAAAAAGCTGAACTTAGGACTGTGCTCTCAGAACAGAACTTGTTTGTGTGTAGGGGACTTACTATATAATCTTAACTGGATTGTTTGGTACACCTGCTGCTAAGTTGCTTAAGTCGTGTCCGACTCGGTGCGACCCCATAGATGGCAGCCCACCAGGCTCCCCCATCCCTGGGATTCTCCAGGCAAGAATACTGGAGTGGGTGGCCATTTCCTTCTCCAGTGCGTGAAAGTGAAGTTGCTCAGTTGTGTCCAACTCCTAGCGACCCGATGGACTGCAGCCCATCAGGCTCCTCCGTCCGTGGAATTTTCCAGGCAAGAGTACTGGAGTGGGGTGCCATTGCCTTCTCCGTTGGTACACATAGGGGATGGTAACCTGTGACCAGCGCACTGCAAANGTGCGTGAAAGTGAAGTTGCTCAGTTGTGTCCAACTCCTAGCGACCCGATGGACTGCAGCCCATCAGGCTCCTCCGTCCGTGGAATTTTCCAGGCAAGAGTACTGGAGTGGGGTGCCATTGCCTTCTCCGTTGGTACACATAGGGGATGGTAACCTGTGACCAGCGCACTGCAAACGTGACCGGGAAACAGGGTTAGTTTCTAATGCTGAGATTCTACATGGAAACGACTGTCATCCTTCAGTACCCAAGGAAGAAGATGCCTTTACTGGATTGTCATCCTTCAGTACCCAAGGAAGAAGATGCCTTTACTGGATATCAGGGTCAGTCTTACTCAGAGGTTCGCAGCACTCAGGCTGCCAAGAAAACTGCAGCTTGACTTCTGATGTGGGTGCTCCACAATGAGAGATCAGGCTTGTTAAAGGTAAGCCACATTTTAATAAATAAACCATCATGTGTTAAACTAATCTTAGGTCTGTCAAATGCATCCCCTGAGTTAAATTCCAGGGTGCAGCAGCTTCAGATGTCTCCAGTTTGAGTCAGAGGGATCTCTGGATTTAAATGAATAGGAGGCATAGACCTAGACGGGATCTGAAACCATTTCACCATGGAAAAAACAAAGGATTGGGGGTAGTGGTGTGAGTATGAAATGACTATTAGTGGGAAAAGCTAGTCCCATGAGACCCAAGTCTGATGGTGCTGTTGATGACTAAGGAAGAAAGCTGGTCTACCTTTATTTTCAGATGACTAGTTGCATCTTTCTGTGATCTCAAGTTGACTTCCCACCTGGGGTTATCTTCTAGCTAAAAGGGCCTCCAGCCACCCCAGCCCCAGGTCACCAGTGCAGGTTGTGGTCTCCTTGAATTGCCTCCACTGGAGACTGAGCAAGTGGACCCCCGTTCCCCATCTCTGGCAGTGGAAATGCCAAGTGGTTGTGGAAGTTATTTTATATAAGCGTGGTCAGAGGCAACAGCACAGGTAAGCCACTCTGCCCCTTAAAGCAGTTCGTATCTAATTCTTACTTGTGGACGTACCTTATTAGCTACGAACGGCAAGATCTCCTTCTGAAGACGGAAAAATGTACCAGGGGCTGCTGCATTTCTCCAGTGACTAAGAAATGATACCTAGTCTGGCTTCAGCATAGCATACACTGGTGTCGAGACTATGGCCTCTGGACCTCCCAGTCAGACTTCTAGTCCACCCCAGAACAAAAACCCTCAAAGTCCAAGAGTGGGTTTTTTGTACAATTGTTTATACAAATCCAACAAAGGTAAAACCGCATCAGGGAAGGTCTAGGAAAACAACACCTTACAACAGTGGCACTTAATGAATGCGTGACTTTACAACTGGGCAGCAGCCATGTGCTAAACCTCACATGAGAACTCGGCTCACTTCAAAGGAGAGAAAAAAAGAAAAGAAAAGGCTGTGTTGGGTCATTTATTCTATTTCTTGACTCACTGTATAAATTAGATCTATGTAGAATATAAGAGCTCATGCTGGAGCAAACCCCTCCTGAGTGCAAAGGCTGAAGTCTGAATTTCAAATTTTTGAGGGGAAAAAAAAAAGGTGAATTCTATACAGAGGAAATTTAGCAAAGTGTCTCTCTCACTTTGACTATAATTTACATATATCGACATCATGCTTATGCAATTTCTTGCATACAAAGCAGGCTCTCAGCTTCCAGTTAGACATGCTTTTAACTAGAGGTCTTAGCCTGCTTTGCCAGATCTGGGCACGTGTATAGATGGGTTTGTATGAAGTACAGGAAAAGTTCTCTCCTACCTTAAGGAAACCAGGAAAGTTGGCAATCTCAAAATAATAGAAACACTGGTATGCATTCAAACCTTGCATAAATAACTTTTAAACAATTTGTACAAAAATAGTTCTGCATAATGTAAGATGTAACAAAACCAAACAAACATGTTGAGACGGCAGATGTGGTGTGTGGTCCACTTTATGTTGACACCAAAACCCCCAAGTTGTCAGGAGCAAGGTGTCCAAAACAAAAAAACACCACCACCCCCCCCAAAATTTCCTAAGCTCATGCTTCAGTAAGAGAATGTCACCCAAGTCCATCCTCCTCTCTAACGGGAATGTCTTCTCGGTAAAGGCTGCCTGAGCAATGGTCCAGAAAGCAGTGTGGTTTTGATTCAGAAAGACCAGAGGAAAGCACCAGGCTCGCTCATCCCCCAAACGGTGGCGGACTGGCTTTTCCCTCGGCGAGACTTGCAAAAGGGAATCGTCTGGGGTTTGTTGTTCCAAGTTCCAAATTGAAAATATTTAAAGGCCCTAGTTTTTGTAAAGTCTTTCCCCTTCCCCTGGCGTCTCCCCTCCCCTCCCCTGCCCCATATTTACATACTTGTCCTTGGACTAACTCAGTTTTTGCAGGAGTTTTTCTTCCACTTGCCCAAACTGGACACTAACAGACATTTCGGCTATGAACTGCTCGCAGCCTTCCTTGGTAACTTGCTTGCAGTACCTCAGATCAATGTGACAGATATTCCCGCAGCGTTTGAAGAAGGACAGGCACTGGTCAGTCACCTTATTGCAGTCTGGAGGGAAGAGGACACAGGTGAGGTGGAGGAGGCGTGGAACCGAGAACCCCTCTCCCCCGAGCAGCTCTCCTGTTCAGTCTCCTCAGATGGGGCCTGGTTTCCTCTGCCACTTACAAAGGTTCACACGTGCCTGAAAAACACCCGCAAGTTCCGAGTGAAACTGCTCAGGCTCGTGTCCCATGTAAGAATCTTACATGTATACACTCTCGCATCAACAGGTCCTGTCCATGTTGTTTTACAGATAAGATTCACACGACACACGAAAACAGCTTGCTTTTCATGTCTATACCCCTGCTGAGGAACACCTCTCTCTGCACACTCTTTGTGTGCTTACCTGCTCATTACCAGGGAAGAGATGCTGGGGAGTGAGGATACTGGTAAGGCCATCCTGGGACCCTCCCGTTCCCCTGGACACGGGCGCTTTACTGCAAGGCCCCACATGCTTGGTCCCCTTCCATGGAATGTCTACCTCAAACCCATGCAGGAAACCAATGCATTAGAAATGGCTGAAGAGATTCTATCCACAGAGAGCAAAATCGGAACTCCGAACCCTCAATCGAGTATTTCTATCAATGTGGACTTGGGGTCTGTCCTACTCTTTTCTTAGAACTGAACCCTCTGTCAATGAGCTGCAGTGCCAGCTCTCATCCAACTGAGGCCAAGTCCCTACCCTGAGCCCGGAGATTCCTTCATCTCAGTGGTATTACTGACCTTTGTTTGTCATTGCTAGTATGCATACTTTCAGTAAGGGCAAACTGCAATAATGCCTATATGTCACAGTCCCTCCAGCTTAGGAGGTGGTACAAAGAAGTCACATCATAGCACCCCATGAGTCACCAAAGAGCACTCTCCTCAGGTCTGCCCAATATCCTTGCACAAATGCTCAGAGTCTTGGATACACATTCTAGACAATGTCAACAAAATCCAATCCTGAACAATGAACTTAGAACAACTGGTGATGGAAAAAAGCTGAGTGCCTCCCATGCTATCCAGGCAGATGGGAAAGTGACAAGGATGCTGCCAAAGAGGTGACTTCGAAGATTAACACCTCAGATTTTCCAAGGGTATCCCCTTACCTCAAAATCTCTCAAATATCTGCCCCCATAATCTTACTGTAAAAGTCAAGTGAGAAAGGATGATGTATAAACCCTGTAAGGGGAAGAGGTATAAAGCTGGAAGACTTTATACCAGAGTTTGTCTCTGGGCAAGAGAAAGGCTCTAGACTCTAGACCACCACTGTGGAAGGCAGGAGGGCCCACTGAAAAATGGGTGTTACAGGGAAATCTACCTGCTGACTGTTGAGATGCCCAGACTCCTTTCCTGCCAATCCCTAGAACACCAGCAGCCTGGTCTGAACCCTTCAGTTGGGAGGTCAAGAAAAGTGTCCTGGGGCAACTTTGACCAGCTTAAGAGGAAAGATGGATGGATGTCAAGTCTGGATTTCCCCAAAGAAACAACCCATGCTGACCACCCAATGACATCTACAGTCAGCTCCCACCTTGTCCCAAGAGCAGCCCGTCAGCTGAAGGGAAAACCACATGCTGAAGACAGAACTGAGAGGAGCCCCCAGGCAGGCCCACCGGCCGCTCCTGAAGGAACGCATGGTCTATGCGGAGAAGAGGACACAACCGCCAATATCCTTAGGATGGACAACACCTGGATCCAAGAAACAAGAACAGGCCACTCCCCAAAAATGCTGAGAACCGGAGCTGTCAAGTTAAAATACAGGCTAAACCATGTGAGAACTGCCAATATGTGACTTTCTGACCTACATAATAAAACAGTTTCATATGTCTGAAATGAAAAATTCACTGCAGTTGATCCTTGAACAACATGTGTTTGAACTGTGCAGGTCAACTTACCTGCCCATGTGTTTCAATAGTAAATACTACAGTGCTACAAATTTGTGGTTGAACCTGAGGTTATGGAGGACGTGTGAATACCAAGGGCCAACCATCAGTTATATTTGGATTTTCTACTGCAGAGGGCTCCACCCCTAGCACCTAAGTTGTTCAAGGGTGAACTGCCTATGAACTGTGTAAGAAGTGGGGGGAAACCAGAGAATAGAGCAAAAAGACAAGAGGTGGAGAAAAAGTAAAAGTATCAAGACTACTAAGGAAAGAAAACAGAAGGGAAGGAGACTAAATTCAAGGAAAATTTCCAGAACCACAGAACATATATTTCCAAGTTGAGAGATTGATTATACCTTATAACATGAAGGTATAATGAAACCATTTCAGAAACAGAAGGTCTGGATTATGTCCTCCACCAAATGAATAGATAAACCAAGAAAGAAGATACAGGACCAAGGAAAGAGGGGCCCCTACAAGAGACAGAGACCAAGGAAATCCTTGGAAGCAGACATGCAGATGGCAGAGGCAGTCAAGTTCAAGTGGGGGCAGGAGGAAAGAGAGCTAGGAGGGTGGTTTCCTACCAAGACTGGTTAAGGGCCTGATGAGTTCATGAGGGTAAAGAATAGTACTCGAGTCTGTTGTAGAGTCTGTTCAGAGACTGAGCAAACAAAAAGGAGGCAATTATTAACTCTAGGGAAAACAAAAAAATTGTGCAAGAAACATACTCATAATACACACTTTGGCTCAACAGTGGACAATACATGCATGGCCATGTACTGCAGTAAACAGCAGGGACTTAACCACATAAACTGGGACTATTTGGGGGTGGGGGGAGGCGGCAGTGGAGAGAATTTAAGAACAGTCATCCTTATGCTCTATAAGGCAAGTTAACAAAAAAAGCACCTGAGTAAAAAATAAACAAAAAATAGCAATGTAAGCTGTTAGGAAAAGTGGAGGTAAACAGCAAGAGCTCAAAATTTGAAGGTGGCTCCTCCAGGTGAGAAGCAGGGGAGGCAAGGCACCAAAGTGCCTTCACTTTTGCTACTAGACCTGATCTGACCACACTGAAGGATGTGGCAATGTGTCAAGCGCACTCCTTTCTGTGGCAGAGGCTTATTTTACCATTAACTAGTTACACTTACAGGAAGAGAAAACATGTTCAAAAGAAGGGAGTATAGAAAAGACTGGGTATGGAGACAGGCCTTCATGCGTGTCACAGCTCTGAACACAAACGGGGAGACGCGCATGCAGGCTCTGAGACGAAAAGATGAGGCGAGTGGACTGTGGCGGAAAACAAAATGCAAAAGATGACTCACACACACACATATCATGGACATCCTCTCGCTGCAGGGGAGCACGGGAGGGGATTTAAACCACTATCCCTGCTATATACCCTAGTAACCCAGTCAGAACAGGGGAACGAGTTCATTACTACCAAGCACTCAGAACAGGCTGCCTCCCAGGACCTTCTCCACGGGGCAGCCCAGCATCACTTCAAGACCAATAGCTGAGGTCTTGGTGGAAGCTCACCTCAGTGTGGCTGTCTGTTCACTGCCTCCTTGGGGGGCCACCATCCCACTGCCACCCACCACTAAAACTCCCTGAGGAGGCGGGAGGGGCTTCTCAGGCACTAAGATACAGCTTTAGCTCATGTGAGCCAAACCTCCCCGCTCCTAGTCGGATGGGGTATTAGCAACAGGAAGGAGTTTCTCAGGAATGAACACAGGCTGAAGAGAGGCAAACAGCAAAACAGCGTGTGAATGCTGACCAAGCCAACAGCAGATTACTTGCTAATTTCTGGAGGGAAAAAAAAAGGTTGGTTTTTTTTTTTGGTCTCATCCAAATCTCCCACACCTAACCTGACCATCCCGAGCCATCAGACCAGTGCAGGATTATTGGCTGGGCTGAGAATGGGTGGCGTCACCTCGGTCCACCTCCCTGTTGGTTGTGTCCCAAGCTCTTAGGAACTAACTCCAGCCCCATCAGTACGTAGAGGGAGTGAGGACTCCACTGTGGGGTTTTCTTGTCAACAACAGGCCCCTAGATAGCAGAGTCAGGAGGGGGACACGTGAGCAACAACAACAATGGTAGCCATCAAGCTGGGCACTCCATCCACCTGGCCTGGCTGCACTGCCAGGCACCCTCCCACACTGGCTGCTGCCCGGCACTAACTCATCCACTGAGCCCGGGGAAGTTTTTCCAGCCCTTATTTGGGTCAAGAGCCACTGCTTTGTGCTCATGTGCGCTCACTGCTACTGGCACTAATTTTTTGTAGCAATTATTTAAAATCTAATAATGCTAATTGTTTAATGTGTTTCCCCACTAGACTGGGCTGTGTGTCTGTCTTGTTCCCTGGTGTGTCACCACACCTAGGACATGACCCTATAATAAGAGGCAAACAAGTATTTCCCTACAAATGTGAAATGCCCCCCCAGAACCATAGGGTCCTGGACAGAGCCCTGTGGGTGCCCCTGACTGACCTGACAGGTTGATTTCGGTTAAGGAGTCCCGGGTGGTGGTGCCCACAGCAGTGAGCAGGTTGATGGACTGGTCAGTGACGTGGTTACAGTAACTGAGGTGGAGCTTGGAGAGCAGGGGCATGTGGCGGATGATAAGCCGTAGGGAGGCATCCGTGATGTCCAGGCCGGCCAGACGCAGCTCCACAATGTTCCGGAGCTTACTCCGATTGTCCATCTGACCTGGGGGGGTGGGGGTGGTGGAAGAGGCAACATGTCACCCGGACATGACACTCTACAAGGCCCACCCGCCAGATGGGACACCTGGGTTTCATTCAGCCGTGTCTCCCCTAAAAGATCAGGACTGGTGCCAACATTTAAAGACTGGCATATTCCACATCAAGTTTTACATTTGCAAATTCTTTAAAAGTCAGAAGATCTACAAACACCACCTGCATTCCACCCTCAGTGCTTGGCCAATTAAAGCACAGACAGCACAGCATCTCTGGGTCAGCAGTTTTCTCTTTGAAGGTATGGGGGTGGAGCAGTGAGCCCTGCAACCAGTTCTAGAGGGCTCCATTCCTGAGGCCCTGCCCGGCTACACAGACTCCGGATGCTTCTGAGGCTCAGAGCTCAGAAGAACAAGTGAGCAGCAAAGCAATCAGACCATGCAGAGCTCCCAAAGTGGCATGATGGGAGCTGCTGCCCTCTCACGGATCCCTTCTGCGCCCATAGCTGACTGAGAACAGAAGGCCCAAGGCCAGAGAAGGCTTGAGGACACAAGCACCAGATGTGTCTGTGGTGAAAACCAGACCCACCTACACAGCTTGGTCACACTACCTTTACCTGAGCCGTGTGGGCCTGGCCACTCACCTGGCCTGTTGTCTGTAGGCGGGGACAGGAGGTCCCGCATCTGGGCGTCCTTCAGCCCTTCTACCCACTGGACATCCAGGGTCCGGAGCAGTGGACAGCTGGAGCTACAGAGGGCGGAGACTGCGATCCACGAGCAGCCAGACAGCACCAAGTCTCGGAGCCCTGGGGGGGACAGAGGGGACTGCAGGTCAGGACACGCCCCCAGTCACCAAAACTGCACTCTGGGGGGGGGTCCCTGGTCCAGTGCTCACCAGGCAACCGGTTGATGAGCCAGCTCAGCTGTTTCTTGGAGATATTGGTCCAGCTGAGGTCCAGGGAGACAGGCTGTCGCCGGATGATGCCGCTTAGCATCAGGGGCGTGATGGACTTGCAGTGGTTCAAATCGATGCGGGTCCATAACCGCTTATCGCAGCACCTGGGGGCCAGGCCCAGCAGAAGGGGCAACATCAGAGTTGGGAGCTCACTGGGGGAGCCTCCTGCATGGCTGTGGTCAGTCTTCCACCTCTCGAGCCCAAGGGGAGGCTCCTTAACTTTGCCCTCTGGACTCTAATGTTTCTATCTCATTCTCACCTAGAAGAGGCTGCTCTGGGGTCACAGCCCTTTCCCCCCCAGCCCCCATGGAAAGTACCAGCACCTATAATGTATTTACTGGGGGCTTTATGACACTTTCCACAGATCAAATCTCAAAATAACCCGGCAGCATGCCTGTTCACTGATGAAGGTAAGTAACCTGCCAAGGTCAGAAAGCTGGGGACTCTCAAAAGCAGGAACACCAGGAACTGGTGAGGTGCCCTTAACCAGGGCTCCTTTTTTTTTTTTTTTTTTTGGTGCCCTACTACTTGGTATATGGGATCTTAACTTCCTGGCCAGGGATTCCTATGCCCCTGGCAGTGGAAGCACGGATTCCCAACCACAGGACTGCCAGGCAAGTCTCACCTGGGCTAACTCTTAGAGAACAAGGATACCACTTGGTTCTTAGTTCACCTCCCAAGGAGTTAAGCCAAGAAAGCAAATAGGGTTCACCTCTTTCAACAAGACCACACTGACAGGACTCTGGAACTCTCTGAAGATACTGAAGCTGGACTGACTTAGAAGGGGAGAGCATCACAAGTGACTCCCTGTGGGGATGCCCCAGCCCACCCGGGTCTAGCAGCAGCCTGGCCCCCTGGTGCCTCCCTGTCTGAGCTCGGCCCCTCACCAGCGGTTCCAGGTCTTGCAGACCCGCATGCAGACACACAAGTCTTGGTGGCTGAGGTAGCTGAAGACGGCCATCCACACCTCCCTGTGCATGACGTGGGCTGCCCCATCATCCAGGGGCAGTGAGTCGGGCGGGGGGCTGATGGGGGGCGGCCGGATCACATGTCGCTCCATCTGGATGCACTTGGGAGGAGACATGGAAGGAGGGGGCCGGGAAATGACTCGGGGCGGGCTGCGCAGGCCGGGCCCCAGCTGGTGCCGCAGCTCCCGGGGGGTGCCATTGAGCCCCTTGCTGAAGCGGTGGGGGCGCTCGCAGAGGCCCAAGGGCCGCTTGGGCTCCTCATTCTCGCTCTCAGGCTCCGACTT
This sequence comes from Neotragus moschatus, assembly GCA_006410615.1. Classification (NCBI taxonomy): domain Eukaryota; kingdom Metazoa; phylum Chordata; class Mammalia; order Artiodactyla; family Bovidae; genus Neotragus; species Neotragus moschatus. The sequence continues at coordinate 1,898,423 of SJYA01002329.1, forward strand.
GATAGGCTGGTGATTCTCCTGGGCCAGGCTGCTCTCGGTCTTCTGGATCTCCTGGTTCAGCTCCTTGCTCAGCTCCTTGCTCAGCTCCTTGTTGGGGAGCCGCCGCTTCCGGCGCATCTTCACCTTCTTCTTCTCCTCGGGACCCTCCGCACCCTCCGTGCTTGGCCCAGCAGTAGGGGAGCTGGAGCGCGAGTGGTCGCTCTCCCTGGTCTTGGGAGGCGCCTCGGGCAGGTCGTCCTCTGGTTCCTGCTTGAACCGCCGGAGAGGCTTGTTGGCCAGAGTTATCCGGTCCTCGGCGTTCTTCCAGGACCGCCGCTGAGGAAGTGGAGCACAGGAGTAAGCCCCCAAGCCTGGGGCTGCGCCCACCCAGGCCCTCCTACCCTCCACCCTAAGACTACTGCCCCAAGAGACGTTCTGGGACAACGGGAGGGGGGGGGGTGGTGGTGGTGGTGGGCTGAGAGATGGTACCTTTTTCCTGAAAAGCTTATCTTCTTTGCCGGGTTTTAGCTGTCATCGGAAAGAAAAGATGCAAAGCTTGTTCCCAGGGGTTGCGGGATTTGGTCCCCTCCACACCCAGCCCCACCAAGAATCCACAATCTACAAAGCAGTGGCTGGGGGGGGTCACCTTCCCAACAAACCCCCGTCTCCTCCGCTCTGGGTGGGCCCTGCCTGCTGGAAGTGGCGGAGGCTGATGGAACTGTCCCCACCCAATTGACCTCCCACCCCTGGACAGACCCAGGGATCCGCAGTCGCCCATTCAGGTCGGACTTGGCTCTGGGAGCCAGGCCTGGAGGCAGGGTCTGCAGGATTTCCCTGCAGATTCTTAATGGCTAAAGCTGGGAGAAGACAACCGGGCGCCACCTCGTGGCCGATGCTGGAAGGGCCGGTGGGTGGAGCAGGGCCGCCAGGATCCTCCGAGGTTCCCCAGATCCACAGGGCTTCCCTGCGGCAGCTTCAGGTTCCCAGGCCCCACGCCGGAACAATGAGCCGGCGACCCGGGGCTGGGGCCTGGGAAGTTGGTGTCTGGGAGCCTCTGCGGCAGTGGGTTCGAGGACCAGTGGGGCGGGAGCGGGGTGGGAGTGGGACGCGGGGGGGGAGTGGGGCGCGGGGGGGGGGGCCTGGGACCTGT
>SJYA01002329.1:1899611-1941244 GCA_006410615.1 Neotragus moschatus
GTAAGTGAGACTGGATCTCCACCAGGGGCTGAGGCTGCTGCCTAGAGGGGGCCTCGGCGAGAGGTGAGAGGAGGAACCGGGGGACGTTTGAAGCGTCGAGGCCTAAAGGGGTGGGAAGAGGAGTGACTCGCTGGTTTTCCCCTCCTTTTCTCTTGGGCTGGGCTCTCAGGACTTCTGTGACTTGCTCGGACGGCCCGCTGCCCGTCCCCGCCCCCGCCCGCGTGCCCCTGCACCCGGGACCAGCCAAGCCACCCCTCGCTACCCGCTACCCGTCCCCTGCCCCCCACCCCTAAGCGTACTCGCTTCCGTCCACTCAGCTCCTGGGGCTTCTCGTATTTCCGCTTCCGCCTCAGGTGCACGTCGTCAGACTTTCGGCGCAGGATACCGTCGGGGGGCACCTTCTTGGGGTGCTCGTCGGACCTGCGCCGGGGCGCCTCCTCACACTCACTCCTCCGCTTGGCAGGCTCCTGCCCTTCCTTGTTGTCCCGGTTCATCTTCTGCTCCTTGAGCAGGGAGCCAGGCAGGTTGGAGGCGTACTTAAAGCCAGGGCCACGCTTTTGCTTGTAGGCCAAAAACAGAGAAGGAACACACCAACTGTATATCTTTGGACTTGCCCCTGCCCCCGAGTCCGCAGTAGCCCCTCCCAGCCGACATCGCAGTGGCGGGGAAAAGCTGGGTCTGGCAAGGCCAAGGTCTACCCCTCCCAGGCTGACCCCTGGGACTTGGAGCCCAGCACTCACTTTCCCGGTCTTGCCGGCGTGGTTACACTTGGGACACTCCCAGCAGTTTGGAAGCTCATCGTTGACCACGCCCTCTGACTCCTTAATCTGGGAGGGACACACACCAGTCAGCAAGCAAGGAGGTGGGGAACAAGGCCAGCTCTGCCCCAGAAATTGACACCCGCCCCCCAAATGCTATTTCCATACCACCTTTGACCAAGAAAAAACAAGAGTAGTAGTTAAGACCAGTGGCTCTGGATTCAGGTCAGGATTCAAATCCTGATTATGCCTCTTCCTAGCTCCATGATCCTGGGCAAATTGCTGAGGGTATGTGGACAAGTACCCTCAGCCATAAATGGAATGTGCCTGTGTCCCTGGAGTTATGTGAGAATTCAATGAGGTAACCTAGTGAAAGCAATTAGCTCAGGGCCTGGCACCCAGCAAGGACCCACAAACTGTTCCGTCATCTCAGCACCATAATGGGTGCTTGGTATCAGCCCGTCAAATGTGCTGTCCCGGTTCTGGAGATTCAGATCCAAGAGAGAGAGAAATGACCAGGGGCTGGGGGAAAGTTTTAGCACCCCTTTCAGATGGGAGGTGGGTGTGTTGGGGAAAAGGGAATAAGTGTCAAAACAAACCTTCACTAACATCACTGAGGGAAAGGGGACAGACACCTCAGAGTCGAAGCACCCTTTGAGGCGGGCCCACTGGCAGACCCACCCTCATCTCTCTAAACAGAGGTACACCTGGGCTGATGGGAGGTACCAGGTATGACGACATTCACTTGAGACGGAAGGTGTGAGGTATGTGCCAGCCCAGAGCAGTAGCTTCCTTTCAAAGTTGGAACCGGCTGCCTAAGGGCAGGCCCAGCATGACAGTCCCCAGGAGAAGGCAGGCCTGTCCTGGGCACACTGAGGGAACAGGTTCCTGGCACAAAGGACAGGAATGCAACCACCTGTTGTTACACGACCCGCCCTCCCCTGGCCCAGGCCTTACTTTCCCAGAAGCCCCCGAAGCAACCCAGCTACCCAGTCTCTCTGGCCCAGGTGCAAGGCTCTGGGAGCTCTGTGGGTCTGAGGTCCTGGCAAGTGGAGTGTGTGCATGTGCATGCATGCGTGTGTGCAAAGACATGGGTGTGTGCAAGGTCTGAGCTAATCCAGGCCCTTCTGCTCTCAGGTCATCCTCGGATGCACAGAATCCCCCAGACTCCCAGGTCTTCCAGGGAAGGAACTTACTCCCCTCCACCCCTACCACCCCCAGCGTCAGCACCACCAGAGAGAGCCTGGGTCAGGTGTTGAGCAGTGCAGCCCAATGCCCCCAAGCCTGCTCACCTTAAGGCATCCAGGGTGGATGATTTCATTGCAGATGGAGCATTCCATGAGCATGAGGTTAAACTTGCCTTCTTCCTCTTCCACTGTGTCCTCTTTTCCCGCCTCGCCACACACCAGGCACACGGCAGTGTGAGGCAGCACGGGCTGCAGGGTGGGGAGAACACAAGGGAAGTCAGCATGGCTGGGACCCCCTGGGGAACAGATCAAAGGCAATGAGCTCCCCTCTGGCCTTCCAGGAGCCCTGGGAGAACCAGCCCAGGGCTGCCACCGTTCATTCATTCATTCAAATCCTTATCCATGTACTACCTCCACACGCCAGGTACAGTTCCAGCACTGAACCAGGCAGACAGAAGTCTCTGCCATCCTGAGCTTACATTTTAATGAAGAGAAGCAGACAAAATGAAGAGTCTGTTAGATGATAACAAAGGAAATGGAGAATAAAGCAAGGAGGGCCAGGCCAGGGGAGAGATGAGGGAAAGGAGGGCTGACCTGAAACACAGAGGTCAGGGACCGCCTCACACTTGAGACAAGACCTGCAGGGGGAGGTGGGGCACAAACTAAGCCTGGATGTGTCGGGGCTGAGGGTGTATCTCTCCAGTGGCCATCAAAGCACAGACCGAGGATTCTGGGTCCTCAGGACTTTAAAGAGAGGTCAAACTATGTTCAGAATACCACCAAGACGTCATCCGCTTTTTTCACTGTGTGGGTGAAACCACTGGTGTCGGGCTCCAATATGCCTGGGCAGTCACTGGACCATTCCTGGCTATACGCTCCTTAAAGAAATGGCCAGTTTCATTTAAGGATATCGTCAATAAAGCAGCAGAAATGACTAATTTTATTAAAAGTCTGACCTCTGAGGTCACATCCTGCATGACAAAGTAGGAAACAGCCATTAACTATTTTAGCTGAACACCAAAGAATGATGGTTATCTGAAGGAAAAGCACTTGTGACCAACTTGTGAGCTGAACTGGCCACTTTCTCCACAGAACATCAGTTTTTTTTGGAAAGAATGACTGATTTAAAAAAAAAGGGGGTAGATGTGGGTAACGGCACATTTTTTCAAGGATGAAAATAAGTGAGCCTGTCACAGAAAAATAAATGAAGGCATTTGTTGCAGATGATGAAATACAAATTTCCAAACAAAAACTTACATTAACCATCATGAAATAGACAACTTCCCAATACTTAAAGACATTCTGGAGGACACTAGTGTGGTGTTCACACGTGTGTTTATTCATTATTTTTTTAACACTGTAAAAACACTATTTGCCCTGACTTGGAAAATCTGTAAAAACTAAGTGAGCCAGTATTTTCCAAATATCCAGTGTCTGATGTTACAATATTATGCAGGAATAAGTGAGGGGCAAGAAAGACTAATGAATTTTAATGTAACAGTATGAAAAGTGTGTTGATACAGTTTCAGATTCCACACTGCAACTAACCCTTGAGCACTTGCCACCTGTCCCGTTCTGGTGGTGGATCAGAATATTCACAATTCCCTGAAAACACTACTGTAAAAGACTACTCCCTTTTCCAACTATGTATCTACGAGCCCAAATTTTCCTCAAAGAGTTCTTCTGAAGCATTACCACAAGAGAATACAGGAGCATACGTGAAAACCCAGGTCTTTTCTAATGAACCAGGCATAAAAGATTTACAAAAACATAACAATGCTACTTTTCCTACTTATCCCTTTTGCTTTGGAAGATGTTAGTTCTCATAAAAATGTTGTTTATGCTAACATATAGTGTGGGTTTCTTGTCATTTTTAAATGAATTCAAAACATTTTAAAAAATTATTAATGTTAATAAATAGCCCACATAAACAAAAGCTCTTTGGGGGTTCTCATAATTTTTAAGAGGGTATCCGGAGACCACAAAGTCTGAGAGCTGATGTAGTCCTAGACTGTAAACCCCTATGGGCAGGCTCTCACTCTCTCCTCCTTATACCTGCCCACCTCCCAGTACTCAGGATCCAGAGGAAACACACGGCCAATTTTTAGCAAACTGAGTTAGAACAGCTTCAAATAAGCTAGGATATACACTCCACCAATAACCAGTAAAAGTCTGTAAGATGACAACACATTTCCGTTCAAGTGAATGGAATACTGAAGACAAAGGAGTTCGCGTTCGTTCAGGTGAGGAGGGGCAGACTCAGAGGCCAAGCGAATGCAGAGACCCAGGAGGGGAAGCCCCGGCCCAGGTTTGAGGGAGAGGGTGCTGGGAAGGGATCAAGTCAGTTGGGGAAGCGTCCTTGAGAGAGGGTAGAAGGGAAAGCTGCCAACAGGAAGAGGCAGACCCACACTTCAGGGAAAAGGGCCTGGAGAAGCAAGAGGTGGTGGAGGGTCTGCCTGGGTCACAGGTGGATAAAACATGACAAGAATGCCCCAACAGATGAGGAAGGCTGGAAGAAGAGGACAGAGGGCTGCACTTAGGCTGCCTTTGCCATCAGTCCCAGAAACGTCAGACTGGAGACACACACAGAGGTGAGATTTCCTACAACCGACAATCCCTTTGCCAGGCACCAGGTCAGACAGCAGGGCTGCAAAGAAGAGGTGACGGCAGGGACAGGTTCCTATAACTGGGCCTGGTTCACTGGAGGGAAGGCAGGGGTGAAAGAAAGCACAGCCAAAGAGGAAGAGACCGTTCTGGGACCATGCTGACGGGCCAGGGTTTAGGTGACACCGTTCTCTAAACCCAGAGTCCCTACAGACAAGCTCTCTTAATTTGTGACAGAATGCAACAGGTCATGGACCCTCACTCCAGAAAAATGCACACACACTCATGCACACAGATAACAATCTGTATTTAATTTCAGGGGAACGTTCAAATTCCCTGAAATCCATTCCAATGGTCTGGGTACAGGTCATAAAAACACAAGCCATGAAACTTTAAAACTCCTGCACAGAAAAGAAAAAGACTAGGCAATAGAGCGAAAAGGTAACCTACAGAATGGGAGAAAATATTTACAAACCATGTATCTGATCATAGTCTGTTAATATCCAGACTATGTGAAAAACTCCTACAACTCAAGGACAGAAATGCAATCCAATTTTAAAATAGGCAATGGACTTCAACAGATATTTGTACAAAGAAGGTCTACAAATGACCACCAATCACATGAAAGCATGCGTGACATCAGGAATCAAAACCACAATGAAGTAGCACCTGGCACCCACTAGGAATGCCCATTATCATAAAAAGGAAGACAGCAAGTGTTGTGGAAAATAAGAAGGAAATGGAGAAACTGGAACCCTTGTGCACCACTGGTGGGCAGGTGAAACAGAGCAACTGCTGTGTGAAACAGTATGGAGATTCCTCAAACAATTAAAAACAGAACTACCAGACAGACGATCCAACAACGGTACTTCTGAGTAACTATCCAAAGGAATCCAAAGCAGGATCTCAAAGGGATATTGGCATGCTCATGTCCACTGCAGCATTATTCACAATAGCCAAGAGGTGGGGGCAACTTAAGTGCCCATCAACACATGAACAGAAAGAGAAAATGCAGTGTATCCATACAGTGGAATATCAGTCAACCTTTACAAAGAAGAAAACCCTGGCAAGGATGAGCCTCAAGAACATTAATGCTAAGTGAAATCGACAGACCCTGCCCTATTCAACTTCTAAGAGATGTAAGAAGTAGTCACAATTAGAAACAGAAAGTAGAAAGGTGGTTGCCAGGGGCTGGGGTGGGGGGTGGGGGGAGGTGCTGTTCAATGGATATAGAGTTTCCATTTGACAAGATAAAAAAGTTCCACAGATCAGTTTGCATTAAAAAAAAAGTACACTGGTAATATCACTGACATGTACATTTTAAAATGGTCACAGAAGTTCTTGACCACAATTAAAAACAGAGACAGAAAATACAAGCAGTACATGTAAGAGGAAGAGGAAGGTGCCCCAGGCTTGAAGAAGCAGGGACACAGGAGGAAGGCTCCCTTGATGCCAGGCTGGGCCTGCAATGGGCTCACCTGGGCCGGAGGCCTTGATCCTCCCGCTGAGCCTGCTGTCCCCGGGGAGCAGGGAGATCGCCACTCCCTCCCTGGGGCTGGAGGCACAGTGCCCTACGGAAGGCAGAGTGCGTCAGTGTGTGCAGGGCAGATGCAGGGCAGAGCTGGGACCCCCGCCGAGTGGCCAGAGTCGGTGCCCACCGTCCAGGGGCGAAGCAGGAGGCCAGGTCTGGAGGGGCTGGCCAGGCTCTCCAGCAGCCCATTCCTGGACCCCATAAATCAGTCCTCTTTCTCTGGGACGGCCCCCTCAGGAGGGGCACTGACCTTCCACCCAGACCTCTGACTTTGAAGGCAAGACAGGAAGGAAGGGAGGGCCCACAACCATCATGAACTGGACCATAAATGTTGGCAAGGAGGTCAAAGACAGGACAGGCTGCCCCGACATCTTTAATGGCTGAGACTTCAAAGTACTGGGTCATCGAGGGAAGGAAGGAGTTATAAGACCATCGGACTATGAAGAAAAAGGAGCCGCGGCACATGGTAGAACCGTCCCGGAGGCCTGCAGCCAGCAATCTGAAAACAGCACTAGGGCCCCCCTCTCTTTCCGGGAGGGAGCACCCCTCCGGAGTTTTTGCTGTGGCCACATTGTCTTTCAGCGGAGGGACTGCAGAGACCAGCCCCACGTGGAGGAGGTAGGGCCCGGATTCCACGGTGCCAGTGCGGAGGAAGGAAGGGCGGCCCCTCCGCGAGGCGGGTCGGGGAGAAGCGCGGCCGGGCGCACTCACCGCGATGCACTGCCTCATGATGCAGCTCTGCTTCATCCGCCCGGGGCCCCCGAACTTCTTCATGTCCTTGCAGAAGTGGCACTCGCCGCACTCGGTCCGCAGGCAGGCCTCGCACTTGCGGCATCGCGTCCGGCGCCGGCGAGCTCCCGCCGTGGTCCGGTTGGCGGCCAACTTCACCGCGGAGGCAGGGCCCAGCTTCCCCTTGGGCCGACCTACCGCCCGGTTCTGCGGAAGAAGACACGGGCGACTTGGTGAGACGGCCGTTAGACGGTGAAGTGTGCCCCACCCCCCAAAGACACACTGAAGTCCCGCCCCCTCGACCTCAGAATGCGATCTTATGCGGAAACAGGGTCTTTATAGAGGAAATCACTAAAATAGGGCCTGAAGGGGGACGTTGCTCCATTGGGGACTGGTGTCCTTGTGAAAGGGGCACGTGGACGCAGCAGAGAGCTTTTATGTGAAGACGCGGAGAGACGGCGGAGAGACGACTGGAGGGCCCCAGTCTCCCCGCCAAGAAATGCCAAGAAAGCCAGCGGACGCCAGAAGCTGGAGGACGAGAGGAAGGGTCCGCGCCTAGAGCCTTCAGAGAAAGCAGGGCCCTCGCAACACCTTGACTTCCAACTTCCAGGCTCCAGACGGGATCCGTTGTTTAGGGCTTCATTATGGCAGGCGCGGAAAACTGCGGGCAACATCCCCTGCTTTTGAGGGCAGCTCAAGAGCCGCCCGTGGCCCCCACGCCTCAGGCCAGGCTCCTCAGGCCACCCGTGTCTCCGCGGGGAGCCCATCCGCCAGGAGCACCGCCCCCTCTGCAAACCGCCCACCCGGCTAAGGCCACCTCCAGCTGCAGGGCCCCGTCTACACACCGCCTTCTCCCGGCCGCCCTCCCTGACCGCCTGCTCCGGCCCGCCACAGCGTAACTGCCCGTCCTCCTGTGAGAGTCTTCTCGAGACAAGAGCTCGGGAGGCAGTTACGGAGGGTGCTTGTCGCCACTGTCCTTCCACAAGGCGGCTGACACCTGGCATGCGCTCAATAAACCAGACCCCGGGAGGAGACCGGAACCCCAAGGAGCTGATTTCTGAGACCTTCTCCACATGTGCTCCAAACCCTATCAGAGAAACACAGGTGACCAGAAAGTGCTGGCGAATGCTCAACAGGGCACGAGCCAGCCACATGTCCTGCTCTGAGACCCTTACGACCTGGCCACCAGCTCCAGAGCCTCTTGCAAACCAAGATCAGAGGCCACCTGCTGGGACACTGTCCACCCGGGATAAGATCTGGGAGAGACCTGGATGGCAGGGAGAGTCTGTCCCACCTGGGGCAGCTTTCTATCTGCTGGAAAATGGTTCATCCCTTGGTCAGGGAGCCACACTCTCTTCCCAAAACTATCTAATTGGCATCAAACGCTTCAAGCCATTCTTAGCCAGCTTCAGTCCATCCCAGCCTTTTCATTTTAGTTGCTTGCCAAACTTGGATCCCTTGGCAAAATCCTGCCCCGCGCCAGCTCCCATGCCAGTAGTGTTATGATGTACCACAGTGCAGAGAAAGTCTTCCTTCCAGGGATCCCCTCCCCAACAATACACACTTACAGTCTCCTCTCAAAAAACTTACAACCACATCAGCAAATCCACGTTTCTGAGAATCACGCCTCACTCCCACCATCTTCTCTGACTCTCGATCCCTCTCAACTTGCTCTCAACTCCAGAGGGAAGGAGACCCAGCTCCACGGGTCCCTGCGTCCTCACTGCCCCTGCCCTGACTCCGCCACTCCCGCCAGACCACGCCAGTGTCCCCAGGTGGGGTATGGGGCTGCCCTTACTCCTCCTGCAAGCTGTGGAGGGCATCCTTGCACACCACACACAGCCCAGGGAGGTGTGGGGCAGGGGGGTGGGGGCGGGGGCGTGAGTCATGCACGGCGGGCAGTCCCACAGCCCTGGCAGGCACCTTTAGAGGGATATGTCAGCCTATGCATCACTTGTCAATTCAGGTCAGTTCTTGCTGCCAGATGAGTAGTGAAAAAAAGAAAAATCAGTTTTCAGAGTCTCTAGATTTGAGAACAGCCAGTAAGGGATCGTGGACCTGAACACAAAGCAGCAAGCAGCCATGACAGGGACTGTGACCACAGTGCAGGTGGGCACTTGCTGGGGGCCTGGCATCCTGCTCATCACTTCACATAGGGCATCATCTAATTTCCCAGTAACAACCCTGTGGGAGATGAGGAAACTGCTGCTAGAGGGTAAGTGACCTGCCCAAGGTCAGGGAGCCAGCAGAGGATGTGGGTACCCTGCAAGTGTGTGTAAACACTATAAACCAGAGTGATGTGCAGGCTGAGCAGAGCGAGCACCCCCAGATCCATGGGCACTGACCACATGCCCTGGAAGGGCCCATAGCTAGTGCCTCGACGCCACTAGTGGAATGGAGGCCGACACGAGGTGCAGAGGAAGACATCCATTTCCAGAGAAATGGAGACCAGGAAGGTTTTTCCCTCTATTTACAGCCCAGAAGACTCTCTGGTACAAAGCCCAAGTTCAGTTAGCAACTCACTCCTCAAATCCCTGAAACATGGGAGATTGAGAGCCATGAGTCAGGTACAGAGAGGAGAGCACACGGTCCAGCCCCACAGACAAAACCAAGGCCAAAGGTTCACACGCTGACCCTGGAGCAGGAGAGTCTAAGGACTTAGCTTCTTTGATGAAGGGAAAAAATTCCAGTGTCCAAAACTGGCTTCTGCCTCCCACTCAGGAGCATCAGCTATAAACAGCTGCTGAGCGCCCCTGGCCTCACTGCCCACTTGGAACTAAGAGAGTTGGGTCAAATCGACCAGAGTCATAAAGCTCATAGTTGACTCTGAAATAAACCCACTTTCCTTTGATTCCCAAAGTTCATTTTCATCTGAAGAAGCACTTTCCAAGGCTATGGGAAAACCAAATCTGTCTGGATCTCAATGGCAGCTGAGACATCCTGGAAAATGACAAGAATCAACAGTGGACAATGCCTCGAAGGAAGAGGTTTAAGGGTGGCTGCTTCCAGAGACCTTGATTCAGGCCCTCTTTGCCAGGCCGCCAGATAACCAGAGAAGCTCCTGCCACCTGCAGCTTCGTGGGCCAGGGGGAGTCAACTGCTTGGGTGTCAACTGAGCAACACCTGAAACGCAGGAGCCTCATAAAGACCACTGATAAAATCAACAGGTAAGATCAGAAGGTCTCTATTAGGGAAGGTGACGCTTCTATCCTAACCTCTTTTGGGTGACACCTAAACGCTCCCAAACTTCTTTTAGTCCCAAACTTTGGTGTCTGACTCTGTGACCCTGTGGACTGTAGCCCGCCAGGCTCTTCTGTCCACGGGATTTCCCAGGCAAGAATACTGGAGTGGGTTGCCATTCCCTTCTCCAGGGATCTTTTCTGGATCTTCCCAACTCAGGGATCAAACCCGGGTCTCCTACACTGGAGTTGGATTCTTTACCACTTGAGCCACCAAGGAAGCCCAAACTAATACTCCATTCTACTCTATCCTACCTGTACCTCTATTCAAATTACCCAGGATGTTCCTTTGTTAATTTCAGCCTGAAGTGTTCTCAGCAAAAGGGAATGGTAGCAACCACTGACTTTCACATACAAACCAGCCTCCCAAACCCCACGGTTTGTTGATTTTATCAGCTCAGGACTCATAGTCTCAGCTCCATCTGGTTAGGAAAATTGAACCCACACAAATCTTAAGTATTTCAACACTTTTCCCCCATCAACATCTCATAAGTATCATTCTTAAAAGGAATGTTATTGATAAGAAAGTTTTAAATAATGAAATTTAAAAAAAGGAATACTACTGAGATAGTTCATTCATTCCACAAACATTAACTGAGTGGCTCCTATCAGATCCTATTCTCCAGAATATTCATGGGCAGAACCTTCAATCCCTCATCTCTAAAATACTGGGAGTAACATTAGTTGGATTAACCTGAATTAATAAACCAGATGAACCTGGTTCATCTGTAGAAACTGAAAAGCTGATTCTAAAATTCATGTGGAGGGACTTGTTGGTGGTCCAGAAGTTAGCACTCCACATTTCCAGTGCAGGGGGCAGGTTGGATCCCAGACTGATTGGAGAACTAAGATCCCACAAGCTACACTTCATGGCCAAAAAAAAAAAAAAAAAAATCATGTAGAAACACAAGGAACTTGAAAAACCAAAACAATCTTGAAAATGAAGAACAAAGTTGGAAGACTTACACTTCCTGATTCCAAAACTTACTTTGAAACTACAGTCCCCTGATAGCTCAGTTGGTAAAGAATCTGCCTGCAATGCGGGAGACCTGGGTTCGATCCCTGGGTTGGGAAGATCCCCTGGAGAAGGAAAAGGCTACCAACTCCAGTATTCTGGGCTGGAGAATTCCATGGACTGTATAGTCTATGGGGTCGCCAAGAGTCGAACACGACTGAGCGACTTTCACTTCACTCACAGTAACCAAAACAGTGTGGTACTGGCATAAGGACAGATATACAGATCACTGCACTGGAACTGAGAATTCAGAAATAAAGCCCCACAGATACAATATTTATGACCAACGGATTTTTGGCATATGTGTCAAGACAATTCAGTGGGGGAAAGGACAGTCTTTCCGACAACTGGTTTGGGGATAAATGGATATCCACATGCAAAAGGATGACGCCGAACTCTTATATCACATTACATACAAAAACTAACCCCAAAATGGATAGGAGACCTTAATGTAAGAGCTAAAACCATAAAACTCTTAGAAGAAAAAATAAGGATAAATCTTCATGACCTTGGGTCAGGCAATGAGTTTTTGAATATGACACCAAAAGCAGAGGTGACAAAAGAAGATAAAACTGGACTTCAAATTTTAAACTTATGTGCTTAAAGGGCACTATCAGGGGTTTCCCAGGTGGTCCAGTGGCTAAGACCCCACACTCCCAGTGCAGGGTTCTGGGGTTCGATCCCTGGTCAGGGAACTTGATCCCATGTGCTACAACTAAGACCTGATGCAGTCAAAAAAAAAAAAAAAAAAAGGCACTATCAAGTAAGAAGTACAGAGAGTGGGAGAAATTATTTGCAAAGTATACATCTCTTAAGGGGCTAGTATCCAGCAGGTATAAAACAGCAACAACAGAAAGACAACTATCTTGGGATTTCCCTGGTGGACCAATGGTTAAGACTCTGCGCTCCCAATGCAGGGGGAGCTGAGTTCGATTCCTGGTCAGGGACCTAGATACTCCGCGTTGCAACTAAAAGCCCAAGTGCTGCAACTAAAGATCCCAGACATAGCAATGAAGGTCCTGCATGCGCAACCAAAATACCCAATAAATATCTCAGTTTTAAAAGGGGCAAAGGATTTAAGCAGCTACTTCTCCAAAAAGAGATATAAGAAATGAGCAATAAGCGCATGAAAAAATTTCTCCAAACTGGGCCAATAAAGCATGTGATCTGTGCCAGAGACTCATTCATTAACCCCCTCACATTCACAACCACCCACCTACCCACTCAACTGTCTTCTGGCTGTGAATGATATACAGACGCAATGCTAGGTGCTGGGACTACAAACCTGAGTAAGGTGTGTTTGTTCCCTACTCTCAAAGGCACTAGTCTAGGGGGAGAAGGATATGTTACTGCATAAATGCACTGCAACACAATGATGATAAAACCAAAAGCTAACATTTACTGAAGTAGCACTCTTTTTCAATATTTGTATTGAATCTATGGGGAGGAATTATTATCTTTCCAGGTGGTTCTGTGGTAAAGGATCCGCCTGCCAATGCAGAACACGTAGGAGACACAGGTTGGACCCTGGGTCTGGAAGATCCCCTGGAGGAGGAAATGGCAACCCACTCCAGTATTCTCGTCTGGAAAATTCTATGGACAGAGGAGACTGGTGGGGTTGCAAAGAGTTGGACACGACTGAGCACACACATCCATTTAGAAATAAGGAAACTGAGGCACAGTGCAGTTAAGTGATCTCCTTAATGTAATACTGCCCATAAACGAGAAGCCAAGATACCCAGGCAAGGGCTCTACAGCCTGGACCCTGGCATGCTGACCCAGAAGTGCCTGATCTCACGAGGAAGAGAGGCTGAGACAAGTGTCACATATAGTGGCTGTGACTAAACTGAGTTTTAGAGAGAAGATAGGCTGCTGCAGGCCAGGAGGAGGGGTGGGGTTCAGGAGTGAATATTCTAGGCAGAAGGAAGAGTAAGATAGAGAGAAGCAGCTAGATGACTCGTACAAGGAATAGCTTGATATGGCTGCTGGAAAACAGCCCTGAGGTGGCAGGAGCCTAAACCTGCAGGGCCCCACAGACCACATTATGGTGTTCTGCATAAGAGCAGTTAAAGGGCTTTGCGTGCAAGAACAAAACGATTGTATTCTGGCTACACTGTGAGAAGTGAATCTTTTGGGTGGTGGGCAAGATGAAAGACAGGGATATGAATTGAGGATGCTACAGCAGTGAGGCCGAAGGTTGTGAAGGCTCAGGTAGAAGCCACAGAAGGAATGCCAGAGAGGGAAAGATTCAGGGGTGTTTTAGAAGCAGAGCCAGTTTAGATGACCAAGCAGGCTGGCTGCAGGTGGGGCTTACAAGCAGGAAGAGTCCTGGAAGACTCCGAGGTTTCAGGCTTGAGCAACAGGAGAGACGAGAGAACACGAATCCGCTGTGGACACATGGAATCCGAGGAACCCATGAGACATCCAAGGAAGGTGGCCAGTAGCAAGCAGCCAGGAGGGACTGGAGCTGAAGCACACGGCTGGGAATCAGCATCGTGTGGTGCTGAACTACTTAAGTCCATAGCGTTGTTCAGGGAGAATGGACAGCATGGACCACAGGGTCCTGAGCAGTACCTTCAGGAGAGAAAACATCCAAGGGCTGGGTGACAAAGAGCACCCTACTGAGGAATGGCCAGAAGGGCAGGAGAAGCAGCAGGAGTTGGTGGCATCGCAGACGGAAGCCAGAGAAGAGCTTCAAGGAGGGAGCAGGCCAAAGTTTCAACTGTCAAGAGGAGTCAGTCAGAAGAACAGTAAATGTGGCTGTGTCTGTTTGTATGATTTGGTGTTCCCCACCAAACTGCCCCAAACAGCAGCCCACTGACACCTGGCCCCAAGAAGGGTAGACAGAGCCCCCAAACAGCAGGGAAATCTTTGTCATGCTAACGTTACCTTCAGTTGTATAACAGATTTTTTTGAACATCATGTCTGTCCCCAGATCTTCAAGCATAATGGACATCCCGGGAAAGGCTGGTTTTGAGCTGCACTGCAGGCTCCTTAACACACACCTGCAGACTCCAGGGAGGGTTTAGGTTTGTTTATATATCAAGAGTAAGGAGCAAGAGAATAAAACACAGGAGCTACCAGAAACCCAGGGGAGGGGCGGGCCTCTGGAGAATCAAGGAAAGCTGAAGACCTTTATCCCAGAAAAATGCACACATACACAAGGTCATAAAACTTTTGTATGTAATTTGGGGTGGGTTCAGAGACCCATATGAAAATGTCACTCTTAGTATTAACAGTTACAGAGAATAGTGCAGTGATTATAGCCATACAAATTTCTGAGATCTTCTTCATCATAATTTCCTAAAATTCTTTTTTTGGCTGTGCCACGGAGCATGTGAGATCTTAGTTTCCCAACCAGGGATCGAACCCGTGTTCTCTAAAGTGGAAGCACAGAGTCCTAACCACTGGACCACCAGGCAAGTTCCCCTAATTAGTATGTTTAACAAACAAGCAGTAATCATATTTAGTTAAAAGGAAAAAAAAAAAAGGAATAACAGTATTTACTCTTCAGCAGTTTAAAAACAAACAAACACAAGATGGGCTTCTCCTTACTAATTAATAGCCCTCAAACTAAAAAATCAGAGCTGAAAAGAATCTTCCAGCACATTCTGCACTGGAGAAGCAAAGGAAGTCCATGGGAGAAGACCCAACCAAGGGTCTCTCCCATTGCACAGGCCAACACTGGGAGCAGGGGAAATCCAGGGTACTGTGGGAAGGTACGGGGCAGAAGGCCAGCTTGGCGGTACACGCGTAAGGAAGCCTGATGCCGCCCAGGACTGTACAGCACCCTCCAGTGGGGACCAAGGAGCAGGCAAAATTCTGATCAAGGGTGAGGGGCCAGGCTCAGCTGCAGGGACAGACCAGGTAACAGAAGCTTCCTGACAGGGCCTCCACCGGGGCCCTTCACACAGCAGGTGGCGGAGCATACCTGCATGCCCACACTCCAAGACTTCTGCCCCTCCTTGAAGGAGACTTCAGAGGAGAGCGGGGGTCTACAGTCTGTGAGCTGCAGATTCCATCCAGAGACTCTGGCTCCCATGTGGAAGACACAATTGCCTCAGAGGAAGCCACTCTTCTCAGATTCAAGAAATCCTGGGGCTGAGGAAAGAGTTGTGGGTGGGAGGGCAAGCAGCAGGGAGCCATGGCCTGGAGGGTTGGCAAATGCAGGGTCTGTGCCTGACAGCCAACTTCTCTGTTGGGACTCTGGGGAAAACCTTCTGCCCACTGGCCTGGCTTACAGGTCATCTCCCTCAGTGCTCTTGAGTGGTAGCATCATCTTAAAGCAAACACGGCAACCTGGAGAACTTCTGTTACTAACAACTCCAGAAGTGCCACAGTCAGGCTGATGTGAGCAGGAGGGGAAAAAAATCTGCCTACAGGGAGTATGGGTCCTCTCAGGAGTGGCAAAAAGGTGAAAACATGATTTAAGCCCAGAGACGTACCTGTCCCATGTAGTGTCTACCATAGGGTGTGGCCAAATTAAAAAACCAACACAAAACAGGTAACAGGAACCTCACCCGACACACCAAAACACAATCAATACTGAATACAGGTGTCTTATGAGTGACCAGATGCAGAAAGGGTACGGTGTTGGCAGGGATTAGGCAGACCCACACTGAACTGAAAATTTTCAGAGGAAGAGCTTTAGTATGAACTAAGCAGCAAGAACTGAGAACCTCACAGACTGTGCTTCTGCCCTGATGAAAGTTCCAAGGCAAAACCACTTGGGTTGTCTCTGGGTTCATCCGATCTAGAAGACAAGTGAGATTCAGGAACACATCATAAGATACACGATGAGCCTGAAAAACGTCCAGCAAAACTGAGAAAATGCACTTTAACTTAATCTCTGTTACATAAAACCACTTAATAATATGTGTTACGACTTAAGTGCAGTATATAGAGTACTTCCTCAACCACGCCTGATAGAAGGGGAAAAAACGTTCCTACATCTTGGCCTGAACATTCCAAAACATCTTTATTCCACTGAGGAAATGCACCCGGGATTATAAGTAAGCATCTTATTCACCTAGTCTCATGCCCACATGATAACTCAACCCGTCAATGCTTAATTCCTCAGACAAGTCTACCAAGCCGGTGCCCTGTTTCAAATACCGTGCAGATTCTACTTCGTAAAACCTCAACTTTCTTTCTTCCCCTGCTTCCTAAACACAAATCTCCCCGGAGTAAATTCACGCCGTAAACACACCCAAGGCTTTGTTTTATACAGATTTCAACCCCCTGGTCCCAAGAGAGGTTGCTTTCCCTTCTAGATCCAACCGAGGCCAAATGCTGCCATCTGGGGTCACGGCTTCCTCTCGCCGCTGCCGCCGCCGCGGAGCGGACTCGCTGGGTTCCGGATTCCCCGCGCCGGCCCGAGCCTCGTACCCCTTCCTGTCTCCGTCTGCCCACGGCAGGCGACCAGCGCGCGACGCCCAGACAAAAGCTCGGGCCGTCGGGCCCACGGGCCCCGGGCCGCNGACGTTGCCCTTAGGTTTGCCTTTCCAGGTCGCGAGGGAGTCAGCGTAAAATGCGGCGTGGTGGTACAGGCGGGAACTGTACGGACTTGGGCGGTTGCCAGACAGAACACCATGAACGCACTCTGCCCTGAGGTGGGCGCCCTACTGTCTTTGACGGGATCCTACCCATACCCCGCCCTTTCGTGAGATGCCCAAGGGTCGTTCTCGGAAGGGGTGAGGGCAGGCCAGAACTCAGTCTCATAGAAGCCTTGCAGTGCCTGAAGCTGGCCCAGAAGGTGTGGGTTTCTAAATTCTTCAACTGGAAACATTTCTAATGCTTACTTCTAAAGCAGCCCACTCCTGTAGAAAACTGTTACTGGAAGTCCAGATTGAGATTGATTTTAAAGAAAGAAAAAAGTCTAGGGGGTACTTAGGCCAGCAGTCCTTACTCTGAAGGAAGAGCTCAGTGACCATTAGCTAGAGTGAGCAATTCTGTTATTAGCATCAAAACCACAGCCAAACTCAAGCTAAGGACCAGACTGACTTAGCTAGGTAGCTGGCATACTCATCTAATTAGGATGTCCAAGGTGACACTGAACATGTATACACGCACCCGTTTCTTCATCTGAAAGGGGGAGGGTTTGCCCAACCAAGGAATCTGAGGCTTTCCCAAGAAAAAGCTCATTAGCTGTGAAGCCTGGTGACCAATTCTGCAGTGTTGTCCAACTGTTATTCATGCCCAGGCCATGGGCCATGAAATCCACTCTGAGAACAGAACAGACCCACAGGCAGGTCATGCCCTGGGCTTTCAAGGAAGGCAAAATGAGTGATGGATGTAAAACTCAGGAGGTTTCTATCAGGGAGTCGGGAGGAGTGAATAAACAGGGATGTCAGTTTTACTGAGTGGATTTTAAAGTCTGAAATTTATACAACCACTGACACTTACAGGGGAAAAAAATCCCAGCCAACTTGCTCTTTACTGAAACATACCTTTTCTGAATTATCTTTCTCCCTTCTTATATTTTTCACAATTCACTCAAGGTTAACAACGAAAATATCATTTTGAAAAGGATACTCCCCCTTTCATCTCCATCCACCCCCCAAAGTCTCAGCCTTTATAAAACTACTTTGTCTGGATTAAAGTCTCTATCTGATGTAGTCCATGAACTCTCAGGGGCAAACCTAGTAGGAAGTCCCTTAAAGAAAGAGGAGGGGCTGGAAAAAAAAAGCTAATCATGCTTTCACTTCACTGTAATTGGTCAAAACTGCCAGGATACAGAAACATACAAATAGCACAATACATCAAGAAAGAGGTATGGAAACAGGACTTTTTCTCAAAGGTTTTTCTCATTACCTAGTAGGACTACAAGATTATTTAGACCTGTCTTTGAGCTGATTTCTTTTGAGAATCCTCAAAAGCTCACTTCTGTATTTAAGGAAGTAAAAAGACAGTTCTCATGTATCATGGTTCGAAGAAGAGAAAGGGAAAGTGTTAATGAACACAAGCTGCAGCTAACACAAAACTTCCTTCCTTCCGTCACATCATTTCTGAGCTAAAAGGGGCCTCACCGAACACCCTCGTCCCTGACTTCACAGGTAAGGAAAGCCCAGAGAAAATTGGAAAGTAGCTCTAAAGCCCAGGGTTCCTTATAAAACACCATCCAGAGACCTCCTCTAGGGGTCCAGGCAATAAGAGGAGCTAATGTTTACTAAGCATGATTGAAGGGCTAGGTCCCATGCTAAGTGCAGTGTAGATATATCTCATTTATTCTTTTAGACAGCCCCATGAGGTATGTTCTACTGTTCACCCATTTCACAGATGAGGAAACTGAGACACATGGCTGCTAGGAAGTGAAACAACCTGGATTTGAACCTATAAGCAGCTGGAGCCTGCAGCCTGGGCTGTTAATAACACTGCACTAATGCCAGAATCAAGACAGGAGGATGCCATGTGAGACCAGTGTAATAATCCAAGTGAAATACTCAAGATTTATGTGGAAAATTAACTGTCCCTTACTAAAGTTTGGAAATTCTGTGTTCTCAGTTCAAATTCAATTTCAGGACAGGTAGGTATGGTTTTGGTAACCAGATTGCTGCCTGATGGATCTGTGGAGGTTGATGTGAAAGGAGGAAGCCAGGATTAAGATATGACAATGTGGTGGGTCCTCTCCAAATTCTAACAAGGCTCATGCCAGCAGCCACTGCCCTAACTCCTCTTAAAAATTCCTCTTCTGACACTTGAAAAGAGCCTTTTAGCATCTTTACCTCCTTGATCAAAACTTCCTTTAGTTAACTGGTACACACAACTACTCAACGTTTCTTTTGTATTAATAGTGTACTGGACTATATACAAAATATATTATTTACTTGCCCAGAATTACCACCTTAAAATTTAGCATTTATATTGTGCCTTAGGCTCGTCCTTTCTCCCTTTCAACCTCCTCTTTCAGGGACCCTAAGAACTGAACGGTCTCCCAGCTCCACTTACCCAAGGTTTACTTTCTTAGAAAGAGTTCCCCAAAGCTAATGCCATCAGGGCAACTGGTGCTTGCCCTGAGCCAGGAGGGTCCAAATTTTTCACCAAGTGAGGAAGGAAGAAATAAAAACTGATGGAAGCCAAGCCTGCCTCGGTCACAGGTATCACCCACTTCTTTGCTTTCTCTGAATGTCATTTAATTTTCTGGTTTGCCTATTAGATCATGAGACTCTAGGAGTGATCCCAGTCTGCCCAGAGATTTTGCCCAGACTTAGCCATCTGAGGGCACTGCAGGCTGTCCCAGGGCAGAAATGGCAGTGACCTAAGGTAGAAGGGAGAGGGCAGCCGTCCTTTCCATCCTCCCGTCCAGGACCAGTAAGAAAGGGACAGATTGAATAAATGCCCCCTGGACTCTGGGCTCCCTAGAGGAGGGTCTCTCTGGCATGTGCCCCATTTCCTTGTATCCATGTCACAAAGGGTATGGCTAAACTTAGAAACAGTCTTCCAGAGGATCAGGACAGGGAAAGAGAATGCATTTCCTGTGTCCAGACCAGTAACTGGCTGGCACACTCCTGAACCAAGGGACACCATTTGTAAACATGCCCCTAAGGAAGGAACAAAAATGACTTGGAGGGTTGCTTCCTAACATACGTAATAAGGTATGTTTAATAAGCAATAAAGAATGCATGCTTCAGTTATTTTACTATTATTTTACCACTTGTCTCTCTGTTCTTCAATGGGTTGTTCCCCATTCACAGCCCAAGAAGTACGTCTTTTGGAGAGTTATTTTTCTAATAAAACATAAATAAGAAAAATTTTTGCATCGTGTCACATAGAAATTTAGGACTAATTTCAGAGCTGCCTGGATAAAACTATGGTTCAAAGAGTCACTGTATGACAGACCGAGGGCTGCACGGATTTCGGTTAAGGAAATTACTGATGTTAATTGCTTTTTATTTTGCCCCTGGAGAATCATTCCACAAGCATTTAAAACCCACATATATCTGTCAGATGGCTCCTTTAAAGAGACCAAGCTTTCTCTTAAATAGAGTTCCTCTCCTAATACTGTCTCCTTACATTACAAAGATCAACCAATAAATATTTACACTCACTGGAAGATTTGTGACTGTGCACAGGATTTTTTATTTAAATTAACTAATTTAACAGGTGACTAGCACTGATCTGAAAAATGTTTCCTGCCATCCATCTCATTTCCAACTCAATCACTGACCTTAGAAAGTTACTTCCCTTCTCCATTCATCTCCCTACACAAATCCAGGTTAAGGCTGAGGCTAGGACAATTCAGACAAGATTAACAGATTCACTTTGCAATCCCATCTCCCACCCCAGAAAATAGGGACTAAAAGTACATAAAATGCCAGCATAATTTGGGCCGACAACCAGGACTTTTTATTATTATTTTTACTGTTTTTTTGCCGAACTACTTGATATGTGGGATCTTGGTTCCCCTACCAGGGACTGAACCTGCATGCTTGCAGTGGAAGCATGGAGTCCTAACTACTGGATCACCAGGGAATTCCTTCATGCAGGACTTTTGTAAAGTTTTTTTCCCCTGTCTATTTTGCATGTGGGATTTTAGTTCCCTAACCGGGGATCAAACCCCTGCCCCCTGCAATGGAAGCACTGAGTCCTAACCACTGGGCCAACCAGGGAAGACCCCCAAATATTTTTCTCTTTTTTTTTTTAATTTTAATTTTTATTTTTTCATCTCAGAACAAGACCAAATCTTGCCCTTGGTTTCCTTCGTAGTCAGAGCACCCCTCACTGTCCATCCCACCATCCTTCAAAGAAAGACCTTGGAAGACCAGGTTATAAAGACTTAAAAAGACCAAATACAAAGCTTACTTAAAATGGGACGATAAAGCAGACAGTGAAGAAGCAAAACAGGAGTAAAATTAGCAACTCTGTTCACAATGGTCAAGTGGCGGAAACAAATCAAATTCTGTCCATCAATGAAAGGTAAACAAAATGTGGTATATCCACACAATGGCATGTTATTCAGCCATAAAAGGAATGAAGTAGTGACACAAGCTACAATGTGTTGAATCCTGAAAACATGCCAAGTGAAACACACCATATCGTATGGTTCCATATATGTAAAATGTCCAGAATAGAAAAACCCACAGGGACCAAAAGCCAATTCATGATTGCCAGGGGCTGGGTGGGGATGTGATGGGAGAATGGAAAATGACCCCCTAATAGGCACGGGGTTTCTTTGGGGAGTGATGAAAATATCCTGGGGTTTAGAAAGAGGTGATGCTTATACAACACTGTGAAAATACGAAATGTCGCTGAATTGGTACTTTAAAATGGCTAATTTTATGCTAATTGAATTTTACTTCACTTTTAAAAATTATGTATNTGGGAGAATGGAAAATGACCCCCTAATAGGCACGGGGTTTCTTTGGGGAGTGATGAAAATATCCTGGGGTTTAGAAAGAGGTGATGCTTATACAACACTGTGAAAATACGAAATGTCGCTGAATTGGTACTTTAAAATGGCTAATTTTATGCTAATTGAATTTTACTTCACTTTTAAAAATTATGTATTAGGGAGTTTGGGATGGACATGTACACACTGCTATATTTAAAATGGATAACCAACAAGGTCCTACTGTACAGTACAGGGAACTCTGCTTAATGTTTCGTGGCACCCTGGATGGGAGGGGAGTTTGGGGGAGGATGGATACATGTATATGCACGGCTGAGTCCTTTTGCTGTCCAGCTGAAACTACCATAAGATTGTTATTCAGCTATACTCCAATATAAAAATAAAAAGTTTTTAGAAAGTATATCTGTATATATACACACATGTGTTTGGGTATATATGTATATATACAATATTGGTATATATATTTGTATTTATATCTAATACAAATATTTGTATATACAAATATACATATACACACACATATATATACATGTATATACACACACACATAATTTTTTTTCCTTTTCATCAGTTATCATTTAAGAGTGATCTTAGTTCCTGTTCCTGAAAGGTAACCTGGTTAGGAAATGTAGCCACTCAGCCCTGGAGCAGGTTAAAACTTACAAACCAAGGTGATAGTTGAATCACCTCCTAAATGAGCTGCTAACAGTCACCATGGGGGTCTGATGGGCTTTGACAGCACTTGAAAGCCTTTTACTTAAGGACGCCTAACAAATGCGAATACACACTGGTTGGTATGGCTGGGAGCAGGGATGGGGAAACAGACAGACAGACAGACAGACAGACAGACAGACAGACACACACACACACACACACACACACACACGCTCTCTCTCACACACATACTCTGGCTGCCTTCTTCACGTACATTCTTGCTTTCCTTCAAAAATGGCTCCACTCCAGCAGGCCAATTTGCCTCTACAAGCCCCTTGGATCTATGAAAATCCATGAGTTTATCAAGATACTCAAAATAGAAAAAGTCTGACAAAACTCATCTGTCACCATTTGAAGCAACCATTATACCAACTCCTTAGGTTGAAAATTGGTGTTTAAAGGGAAAGAATTAAGCATGTGTGCAACCTTTTCAGGAGGAAGTATATTCATGGGAAGTGCCCATTGATGAGCGAAAACTGCAGAAAAAAAGCCAGCTAGTGCATAAAGGAGGGATGATAATACTTCAAAGATTCATTTTCTTTTTTTTTGGCTGTGCTGTGTAGTGTGGGGGATCTTAGTTCCCAACCAAGGATTGAACCCATGGCACCCTGCAGTGAAGTGTAGAGTCTTAAAGGCAGGACTGCCAGGGGAATCCCAAAGGTTTATTTTCATCTCCTGAGACAATTATTGATACAGGAAAAGAATGATAACTGGTGTTGAAATCATCAGTGAGTGGGTTAATGGAAGCAAGGGCCTAACATATTCCCTTCCAGATTATTCTCTGGAGCAAAGAGGGATGAATGTAATTGAATGATGAGGGAATAATCAGACCACCATTGCTTTAATCCACTACCTATGATATTTAACTTCAATCTAACCAAACCTTTAGAGCTAATTTCTAATTTACAGAAATTACAAGAGATAACGAAAAAGCTAAATATCAACACAAGGAAGCAATCAGACAAAGGCATAAAGTGAGATATTCTTCAGGACATGGTTCCATCTTCTCTACCAATCAATATTCTGAGAAAGGTCAAGATTAAAAGTGAATTAAGAACAGATTCTTGGAGTGGATCCCGATTTGAACAAAGTAGCTGTAAAAGATAATTTATATGACCCAGCATCAGGAGGAATTGTCAGTTTTGTTAGGTATAATAATGTTATTTCAAGAATGGAGATAAATATTATTTTTCAGTGATGCAAACCTAAGTATTGAGGGATGGAATTTCATGATGTCTGTAATACTCTAAAGAATACTTCAACATAAAAAATAAAGTTAGTTGAAAAACAACAAACCCATTAGGAAGGCTATTATGAAAAACAAACAAACAGAAAATAACAATAGCCAGGATGTGGAGAAACTGGAACCCCTTGTGCACTGTTGATAGGAATGTTCGATGCAGTCACTGTGGAAGACAGTATGGCAGCCCCTCCAAAATTAAAACATAATTATTCTATGATTCCAGCAATTTCATTTCTAGGTATGTACCCAAAAGAACTGAAAATAAAGAATTGAAAAGATTTTTACTCACCTCTGTTCACAGCAGCATTATTTATAACAGTCAAAAGTGGAAGCAAACCAAGTGCCCATTGACAGATAAATGGGTAAATAAAATGTATATACATACAATGGAAAACCATTCAGCTCTAAAAAGGAAAGAGATTCTGGCACATGCTACAGCATGGATGAAGCCTGAAGACATGCTCACTGAAAGGAGCCAGTCACAAAAAGACAAATACTGTATGATTCTACTTATACATGGTATCTAGAAGAGTCAAATTCACAGAGATAAAAAGAGCAGAGCATGGGGGAATGGGGACTTAGTGTTTAAGGGATTAAGAATTCCAGTTTCAGATGATGAAAAAGTTCTGGAGACGGACGGTGGTGATGGTTGACAACAATGTGAAGGTACTCAATGCCACCCAAAATACACTCAAAATGCCACTCAAGTACACCCCAAAATAAATGACATAGTCATTTTTATGCTGTCTCTTTCCAACAATTTAAGGAAATGTGTTAAAAGATAAATAAAAAGATGGACCTAGAGATTACTGTACTAAGGGAAGAAAGTCAGAGAGAGACAAAATTCATCTGATATCATTTATACGTGGAACCTAAAACATGGTACAAGACATGGTACAAGCACACTTATTTACAAAACAGAAACAGACTCACAGACATAGAAAATCATTTTATGGTTACCAAAGGGGAAATGAGTGGGGAGAGATAAGATTCAGTTCAGTTCAGTAAGGTCTCTCAGTCGTGTCCGACTCTTTGCGACCCCATGAATCGCAGCACGCCAGGCCTCCCTGTCCATCACCATCTCCTGGAGTTCACTCAAACGCACATCCATTGAGTTGGTGATGCCATCCAGCCATCTCATCCTCTGTCGTCCCCTTCTCCTGCCCCTAATCCCTCCCAGCATCAGGGTCTTTTCCAATGAGTCAACTCTTTGCATGATGTGGCCAAAGTACTGGAGTTTCAGCTTTAGCATCATTCCTTCCAAAGAACACCCAGGACTGATCTCCTTTAGAATGGACTGGTTGGATCTCCAAGATAGATTATGAATTTGGAATTAGCAGATACAAACTACTATATATAAGTAAACAACAAGTCCTACTGTATAGCACAGGGAACTATATTCAATATCATGCAACAACCTATAATGGAAAAGAATCTGAAAAATGTATAACATTTACTATACAAAAATGAATCACTCTGCTGTACACCAGAAACAAACACCACATTGTAAATCGATTATACTTCAATTTAAACAAATAAACTAATAAGTAAAAAGAAATAAAAGAACACCCTACCCCAGAAGAATCAATCAACTAGGTACACTCAAACCAACAAGTTTCCCCAGAGCAGTCCCCAATACAACCCTTCCTGCCATCTTGTCCCATAAATATTAACTAAGAGAGAAATGAATTTAAATACCTCCTCCCAAAATCATTCTTTTAAGGGAGATTATCTCTGTATTCCTGCAACATGCTTTGCTGTTTAGTCATTTACATTCATTGAAGAAGGTGAGTGACTTAGAGCAGGTTTTACTAGAGCTTTCACTTTCTACCTATTTTCTTTGTATATAATTAAAGATCCCCTTGTCCCAACAAATGGACTTCCCCTTCCCCCTTTTGTAACACGAAGCAAACTTAAATAAAGCAAATATTTCACCTGTATTCACTTAACTATGCCCCTTTTTTCTCTAGATCACCTACATTTGGGGAGCAGATTATCTGACAGCATCACTTGGTTGCACACACATCCATCTTCCTGATAAAGCCAGATTAGATATGCAGGGGTTGGGGTGGGGAGGGCTGTCACAACTTACTGCCAATGTCAGTGATCAAATATCCTCCTTTGAAACAGGAAATATACAATGCCATTTGATAAAAAAGAAAGGAAAAGCCTGAAGGATAGACCACTGTTCTAGAAATAAAACCATGATAATGGCAAGCAATCACTTACAGTGCCAGCCAGGCCTTCTAATTACTCCACCAAAGGCAGGAAAGCCCTCAGTATCTCAAGTGCTTTCCAAGAATTTGTCTTTGGCATTATTAACACAGATAGCCGAGCAGGTTATCAGACTAAGAAAGAAATCCTGGGCTGCAGACTTTAATTACAGGTTATTTCAACTGATCACTATCTTAAAGTTTCAATAAAATGATACGGTTGATAGCTGAAAAGTTCCAGGTGAGAAATAAGATCTTTTTAAGTCCAAGAGGATGAAGGGAGATGCTTAAATGTGAGGGACAAAAGGGTCCAGGGAAGACCAAGAGCCCTTCTTAGGGCTCTTCTATTCACCATTCTTTTATTGGGTGCAAGTGGGACACACAAAGTAAGGAGAGAGGCTTACTTTCACTAGCAATGACTCTGAGGCATCTGGAGAGCAGGTAAAAGACAGCAAGGAGACTGAACTGACTAAAATTTCACTTCTAGAAGCTCTGGGGAAACCTTGCTATCAAGTTCATTCACTCACTGAACATTTTCTGGGACCAATCTTGCATGACAGGATACAAAAAAGGATGAGAAAAAAATTAATTAAGATGAGCTCCAGTCTCAGGAAGCTAATGGAAGCTTAAGACAGATATGCAACAAAATGCAGAATATAGGGACTTCCTGGTGGTTAAGAGTCAGCCTTGAAATTGCAGGGGACATGGGATCCCCCTGGTCCAAGAAGATCCAACATGCCTCGGGGCAACTAAGCCCATGTACCACAGCTATTGAGTCCTTGCACCTGGAACCCGTGCTCTGCAACAAACAGTAGTCCTGCTTGCCACAACTAGAGAGAGCCAGTGCCCAGCAACAAAGACCCAGCACAGCCAAAAATAAATAAATTTTTTTAAAATGCAGAGTAGAATGTGTATGGCCAACAGAAGGAGAAAACGGGAAGTCTATCAGTCAGGATCTTAGCAGGAAATGAAATGGCATCATGGCATCCTGGCACCCTCCCACCAGGTCACGGAGGGGAGTTAAACAGAGGCTCAATTTACAGAGCATCATTGGGGTTGACTAAAAAAGGCACGGGGCTCTGATGGGATCCCAGTCATATGGTTCAGAGATTATGGATTCTGTAATCAGAGATCACATATCTGGTCAGAGACCTGGGGTCTCAGCTTGTAAGAAACGGTGGCATTCTTTGACTATCAATGGGATTTTTCTCTTGCTGATGTTGGAGGCAACATTATCCAGAATGAGCAGACCATCTCTTGTGGGTATTCTGTGATCAGGGGTTTTGGCTGTCTGTGATCCTGGAAACCTGCTGGCCTCCAAACTCCACAGATGACTTAGCTGTCACTTAAGGAAGTCCTGGGGACTCTAGGTGGGGGTCCTGGATTGTCCACTTGCTGCTCGTGCCTCTCCACCCTAAGGCTGCTGCTGCCAGTCTCCCCACTGCCTGTTCCTGATCTCCGAGGCTGCTCTCACGAGGCTTCTTCCGGCGTATTCTAAGGCAAGTTACCCTTCTGCTCACAGGCCTAGGGTTCCTCCCTCCGGTGGAGTGCAGAAGGCATAAAGAAGCAGTTCCTTAAACCAACCCCATTTCGGGAAATGCCAGCTGTGACTACCTCCACGAAATTGAGCCATTTAAGCCCTTGCCTCGGAGTAGACAATGGCAACCCACTCCAGTACTCTTGCCTGGAGAATCCCATGGATGGAGGAGGCTGGTAGGCTGCAGTCCATGGGGTCACCAAGACTCAGATATGACTGAGCGACTTCACTTTCACTTTTCACTTTCACACATTGGAGAAGGAAATGGCAACCCACTCCAGTGTTCCTGCCTGGAGAATCCCAGGGATGGGGAGCCCAGTGGGCTACCATCTATGTGGTCGTGCAGAGTTGGACATGACTGAAGCGACTTAGCAGCAGCAGCAGGAAGCCCTTGCCCAAGATTGAGTTTTTGCACCAGCCAGTCATCATGTAGACATGGGGAATGTCTCTAAACTAATCACCCACTTCTGACCCAGCTCCTCCTCCAGTGTCTTCTGTTTCTGCCTTCTAGATGGGGAGATTCGGGATTATTATTTACTAACAGAACTATGAAAATGCCTAATTGGTATCACTGATGGAAGGGCTACTATAGAGGTATTTTGCAGCCAGCCTCTCACAGCAACGGTGTAGGAAAGCGCTATGAGCCCTTTTCACAGGTGAGTAAACCAAGGCTCAGACGGTCCCACGACCACACAGTTAGTAAGTGGCAGTGGCGGGAGTCAATCTCTACGTGTACCTGATCCCAGAGCTCACCCTCATTGTGCATGAGAATTACCTGTGAAGCATTTAGCAAGTGCAGATTCCTAGGCCCCACCAACACCTAATGAATCAGAGTGTCTCAGGGGAGCCCAAGAAACAACTTAGGAAAAAAAAAAAAAGTTTCCCAGGTAAACCAGATGTCACCAGCTTGAGCATGGGTCCTCCTGAGGTCACATGGCCTTTATAGGAAATGATCTGGCCCCGAGCAGACAACAATAAGTGGCAGGCATTATCCTTCTCCTCAACTTAATTACTAGGGGGAGACAGAAGCTGGGAGCAGGGCAGTGAGAACAGGAAGTACATGGGGGCCTCTTTTAATGACTTATGTGACTATCCTTCAGGGAAAGGCTGTGTGTGATGCTCCCAAGGAGACCCCAGACTTATCAGGCCTCCCAGATCTAAATGACCAAGCATGGAGAAAGGGGAAGAGCAGAACTGAAGCGTGACACAGACATCAGGTGTGTGTATGTGTGTCTGTCTTCCTCTTGTGGTTCCGGTGACGTCCCCATAAGGAAGCTGATCCACTAACCACTGTAGAGGGCTGTCCCCAGGTCCCTGGCAGCGTTGTTGGTACACTCTGCAGCCTCTCTGCTCCTCCACTCCAGAAAAACTGACAATAATTGAAATTCAAGAGGCAGCCTGGTTTGGCCACTGGAGATTAAGAAGCAAATGCATCAACGTGTTCTCTTTCCAGGAAAACCGTGGCTTCCTCCTACCTCCTTCCTTGGTTTCCTTTTCTGGGAACCAACCTGCAGCCTGGCCCGGTAGAAGCGTCGGGCTGCTGCGAGGAAGGTCAACATACTAATAAGGCTGAGGTCAGAAGTCGGGCCTCAAAGTAGTTCAGTTCCCTCGGTTTGGTTCTAAGGTCACAGACAACCTCCCCCTCTCCAAATCTTACCACTTGGTCATAAAAGGAAGTGGCCAGAGTATAGACAGATCAAAACAAATCCATCACCACTGGTGAAAACAGCCAATGGGGTGGAGTGGGGGTGGGGGGACGGTGACCAAGGGTGATTCAGTAGCATCTCTGATTTGAAAGACGCCACATCAGAAATGACCTCATGGCACCTAATCAGTTCCAGAAAGGGACTTTGTTCTCTAGGAGGCAAGGTGGGAGATCAAAGCATTTCTTGCTAATCATCATTTAGCATTAATTATTTAAGTAACCTGAGCCAGACCCGGACCTCTCCCGACTTCGCATCCTGACAGCCTCAATGAGCACCCTTGATCTTTCAAGCCAACCTGCATCAAATTGGGAGAACCTGGGAATCGAGAGACCCG
The DNA here is from genome assembly GCA_006410615.1 of Neotragus moschatus. Taxonomy (NCBI): domain Eukaryota; kingdom Metazoa; phylum Chordata; class Mammalia; order Artiodactyla; family Bovidae; genus Neotragus; species Neotragus moschatus. Next base: position 1,928,770 of record SJYA01002329.1, read on the forward strand.
GGCGGCCCAGGCAGTCAGTCGTGCACTTACTTCTTCCTTTCCTGTTAACTTCTTAACCCCACCAGCCAGGAAACGCATAAATACAGCACCCGGCCGCCCCTCCTCCTGCCCTCTGCCCCAGCTCATAGAGTTTCTCAGGGGTAGGGACAAATCTGAGGATGAACACCTTAGATTCATAAGCTGTGTGGCCCCAGACTTACCAGCGTACCTCTCTGAACCTCCACTTTCAGCTGCATCATGAAGATAATCCTATCCTCCCAGCCTCGTTGAAAGAATTCAATAAGACCTCAGAACTGTTGCATACATTTAGAAGGAATACACGGGGGTTTGGTTTATACCGGAAATAATTTATTTCTAGAGTTGAAGGGGGAACCATGATGCTCATTATTATATGATTTACTCCTTTGTGTATAATGTGTAATACATGTTATGGGCTAAACTGTGTCCTCAAATCCATATGTTGAAGTCTGACCCCTAGCACCTCTGAATGTGACTGTGTTTGAAAATAGGTCTTCTTTTGTTTTTTTTTAATTTGGCTGCACCAGGTCTTAGTTACAGCACAAGGGATCTGCACTCTTTCATTGCAGCACACATTTTTTCTTTTTTAATTGCAGCATGCAGGATCTAGTTCCCTGACCAGGGATGGAACTGGGCCCCCTGCAGTGGAAGTGTGGAGTCTTAACCTCTGCACCACCAGGGAAGTCCCTAGAGATAGGTCTTTAATGAGGTAATAACTAAGTTAAAATGGCATCATTTGGATGGACTCGAATTCAGTAAGAAGAGATTAGAACACACACAAAAGGAAGACCATGTGAAGATGCAGAGAGACAACGGCCATCTATAAAACAAGGAGCGAATCCTTGAAAGGAATAAATCCTGCCAACCGACATCCTGATCTCAGACTTCTGGCTTCCAGAAAGGTGAGAAAATTAATTCTTCTGTCATTTCAGCCCCTCAGTCTGGGGTATTTTGTTATGCTGGCCCTTGCAAACTCATACAATTGTAACTTCAAATAATTCATAGGGAAAAAAAACTCGAATGGCTCTAATGAAAAAGACAGGCAATATGAGACTTCCGTGGTGTCCAGTGGTTAAGATTCTGAGCTTCCAATGCAGGGGTCATGGGTCCATCTCTGGTCAGGGAACTAAGATCCCATATGCTGCATGGCACATGCAGCCAAAAATTTTTTTAATTGAAAAAAAAGATAGGCAATAGGTGTTGGGTGAAGATGTGGAGAAACTGGAACTCTTGTAATTGCCGAGGGGAACACAAAATGCTGTAGCCACTTTGGGAAATAGTCTGGCAGTTCCTCACAGAGTTACCATCTGGTAAGCCAATTCGATGCCTAGGTTTCTACCCAAGAGAAATGAAAACATAACTTTCCATAAAAACCTGTACATAAATTATTCATAGCATCATCCATCACAATAGCCAAAAGGGAGAAAGAGCACAAATGCCCATGGACAGATGAACAGATAAACAGACTATGGTCCATCCACACAATGGAATATTATTCAACACAATGGAATATTATTCAACCCTATAAAGGCATAAAATACTGATCGATGTACAATGGAGATGAACCTTGGAAACATTCTGCTAAGTGAAAGGAGTCACAAAAGGCCACATACTGTATAATTCTATTTATATGAAATGTCCAGAATAGGCAAATCCATGGAGACAGAAAGTTTCCAGGGGTTGGGGGAAGGGGAACTGACTGCTGATGGAGTTTCTTCTCAGGGGTATAAGAATGTTCTAAAATGAAGATTGCGGTTGTGGGGATGGTTCCACAACTCTGAATATTTTCAATATACTAAAAACATTTAACTATGCACTTTAAGTGGGAGAACCATAAAGTATGGGAGTCTTATTTATTATAAGATTAAAAAAAAAAAAGAAAAGCCTGCTACCATGAGCATTGCTAAATGTCAAAGGCTCTTACTTCTCCCTCCCACCCAGTCTTTCCCAACCAGCCTAAGGGCTCCAATTTCTCCTACCCATGTTGACACCAGCCATGCCATATAGTCTCATGGTTATAAACGAATCCTCCAGAGGAAACTTAAATAAGAACTACTGCCCCCAGAAGCCAGCTTCCTGTTTCCAGACCTTAAGAGGAAAGGGGGCAGAGGTTTGAATTAAAATAAAAAAAGCCTAGAAGCCCCTGAGGACTGCACTGAGGGTCTCAAGCACAGAAGACAGGGCACATTTATGGTCCTGAAGTGATCTCCAGAGAGGCTGGTCTGAACACCTCCATTAATTCTGAGATTACAGTGAGCAATGTCAAGTGGGTTCCTTTAGAAGCCCATGCTCTACAAACCCCAATCCATCCCATGAAACAATTCCTCCACCATGAGGGAAGCGGGCAGCAAGGCAAAGCCACGGTTTCCTCTATAGGTTCAAAGCAACCATGGGGCCTAGCTGGGCTATTTCAAGGTGCTATGTGTGCAAGTACAGTCTGATCTGACAAATGACATCTATATTTTTGCCCATTTAGGGGGAAGTCAGCTCTGAAACCCCACGCATGTCCACAGATTGGGGAGCTAAGGGTAGAAGATGTGGAGGCAAATCCTTTTCGATCCTATGGCCGCTTCCATTCCCACTAAGCGTCAAGAGAGAATCAGAATTCAACACCCACAAAGAATTGGGTGCCTTCTCTCCATTAACAAGTCCACATTTAGAAAGATAATCAAAAAGGTGAACAAGATAACCCAGTACAGCAATGTCCAACAGAAACATAATGTGAGCCACATAAGTACTTGAAGCCACTTTTTAAAAGATAAAAAGAAACAGGTGAAATGAGTATTAATAATCCATTTTGTTTAATAGATTATTGGGCTTCCCTGGCCACAGATGGTAAAGAATCTGCCTGCAGTGCAGGAGACCCAGGTTTAATTCCTGGGACGGGAAGATTCCCTGGAGGAGGGCACTGCAACCCCCTCCAGTATTCTTGCCTGGAGAATTCAATGGACAGAGGAGCCTGGCATGCTACAGTCCATGGGGGTCACAAAGAGTCAGACACAATTGAGTGACTAACACACAAATATGATCATTTCAATGAGGTTTGCCAGATTCAGCAAAGAAAAATACAGCCATATTACATTTTTAGAAAAGAACAAAAACTTTTTTAGCATAAATATATCCCATGTAATATATGGGACATACTAAACTAAAAAACTGTTTAATTGTCCGAAAATCTGAAGTTCAAATTTAAATGAGCTTCCTTCTTAAAATCTGACAACCCTAATTTCAACATGCAATCAATATAAGTTTTATTGTACACTATTCTTTTTAACATTGTCTTTAAAATCTGTTATGTATATTATACTGGCAGCACCTCTTAATTTAAGCCTGCCGTATCTGAAGTGCTCAATAGCCACACATGGCTCATGGCTGTTTGGACAGTACAGATCGAGAAAGTTCTAGGAAGTTCCTCTCAGTGTTTTTTATAACAGTTAAAAATCAGAAATTAGTAACATACCCATCAACAGGAAGGCTGCTTAGGTTACAACCAACATTTAGAGAACTTACCAAGAGTCAGCCCTCGTCCTATGGACTCTCCACGCATTATTTTTAGTTCTCACAATGACCACTCAAAGTAGGTACCGGTATAACATCTTTCTACAAATGAGGAAGTAAGGTTCTTGGAACTCATATAACTTGCTCAAGAAAGTGAGGAAGCCAAGACAGACTGATAATAGATGAATGGGTTCATATATATATATCCCACCCTAGATACACCAAAATGTTATTGGTTTTCTCTGGATGGTGGACAGGGGGGCAGGTATTGGTTGGAAGTTAGGTCTCCGCTGTCAGTTAGAACTATGTTTGCATACTCAGCTCTGCCAAGTAAGCTAGCAAGTAACTTCGCCTTTTTAAGCCTCTGTTTCCCCATCTGTAAAACAAATCATAAATGTCTATCCACAGGATTGTGGGAGTCTAAATAAAACAGGGCATGTAGAGGACTAAGCATGGCAGCCTGCCCCTGATAAGTTCTCAGTGATTTCACTGCTATTCTTCTCAGCATCTTTGTCCATTCCTGTTTGGTTAGATTTTTCATGGTGAGCATCAACCCTTCTTGTGTTTTTTTGTCTTTTGGTCACACTGCAAGGCATGCAGGATATTAATTCTCTGACCAGGGATTGAACCTGTGTCCCCTGCAGTGGAAGCACAGAGTCCTAACCACTGGACTTCCAGGGAATTTCCAAGGACCCATTTAGAAAGAGAAGAAAAGTTAACTTTGAAAGGAGGAGAAAACAGAGATTTCCTGTGGTGAAACAGGGATTTCACTGTGGTCTAGTGGCTAAGACTCTGTGCTCCCAACGCAAGGGGCCTGCGTTTGGTTACTGGTGAGGGAACAAGATACTACATGCTGCAACTAAAGATTCCACGTGCTTCAACTAAAACACACACAGTCAAATACATAAATCCTTTTCTCCTTTTTTCAAAAAGGAGAAAACAGCCCATGAAGCAGCTGGAGGGCAAAGGAAGAAAGGAGATAGAAAGGCAAGAGATGGGAGGAAAAGAAGAGAGATCACCTAATGACAAGCAAAGGCGAGGTATCATTTCCCCGCAGTTTGCTGCGTGACCACAAGGGGGCACTGCCTGCAGATTCCACAACAAGGGAAAATGATCCCCCTTTGAAAAACAAAAACTTGCAAGGAAAAAAAATCACCAGTACCATTCATCTTGATTCGGAGGCCTCTCCCTGGAGTTCCCCCTGAAAAGCTCCATTCATCCTACAGGAGATGTGAANTTGCTGCGTGACCACAAGGGGGCACTGCCTGCAGATTCCACAACAAGGGAAAATGATCCCCCTTTGAAAAACAAAAACTTGCAAGGAAAAAAAATCACCAGTACCATTCATCTTGATTCGGAGGCCTCTCCCTGGAGTTCCCCCTGAAAAGCTCCATTCATCCTACAGGAGATGTGAAAAAGCAGTGGACGCGGGCTCCCAGCTGCGGATGATCTGTGTCTTACCTTTGGCGTCTTCTTTGGCCAAGTGACTACGGGGACCCCAGTGATGGCCAGACTGGGGTCGTCCTCCGCGTGCTCCTTCAGGACATTCTGCGGTCAAGTAAAGGATCCAGATTAGCCCAGGGTACAGGAGATGTCTCTGAAGAGAGTGGAGGCTGGCCCTCACCCAGCAAAAGACAAAGTTCTCTAAAGCTTCACTGCCTGCCCCCTGACTCCACCAATACTCACATGTTCAATAGAAACCAAGCTGCCAGGATTCCCCAGGGTCCGCAAAACACAAAACATCTCCTTCTCCAAAAAAGTTTTTAAAAAGCATATCACCCACCTCCCTGAGACTTCCATGAACATATTGCTCACTGATCATAGAACAACAAACATTTGTCCAGAGCACCAAAGACTCTCATGGACCCAACCTCCGTTAATCCTTACACAGTCTTAGAGGTGCTTGCTGGGCAGCGGGCTAATAAATCCTGCATCGTACACAAATTCAACTATGTCCACAGAGAAACGAACAAAGCAACCATGAGGTCTCACCGATGAGCCCTGACTCTGGTTTTTCCACCAGTCAGCAAGTATGCCCTAGGTCCTCTCATCCTGGTGTGTAAAGACATGTCTTTGTTTTTTGCATCAAGGTCCCTAAACATAAGTAGATACTCAGTCAACTGGACAAATGCTGACAGAAAAAAAAAGGGCTGCGATGGACACACTGCCAGACTTTGTGCGAGTCTCCCACGTGGCGCTTTATGGTGTCTCCTTTGTAGTTGGTTTCAATGCTTCACAGGGTAATCTTGACTTTTAGCAGCTTTTGGTGTTGTGTGCAGCCAACTGCAGAACCTCATCAAGGTGTAAGATATCACTCCGCTGAATTATCCCTATCCAGTAAGGCAACCAAGATTCAGAAATGCTCAAAGGATTTGGATGCCATCCCAGACCAAGAGGGCAGAGCCCTGAGCCCTGCTCTCTGGCACCAGACTTCCTGCCCCATGACCATATCATGGGATGCATCCACATGGGATCTGGGGCTTTATCCACGCCATACCATAAAAAAGTGTTGAGGGATGGACAGGGAGCTGTTACTGGTCTATTCTGCCCCAACCACTAATTTTTGGATTGTTCAAAAAACACTCCTGCAGAGACATCGAAGGACAGAGTAAGTTGCATAGTAGCACTTAACAGGAAGTGCAAAAGAGCTCAGAAGATAAATGTAGGTGAAGATGATTTTAACTCACTTTCCCTAGTCTTCACCAGAAAGTATCCAATTCACTTCTAATTTATTCTCCTTATTTTCCTGCTTTAAAATTTTCAGTTGGTTGCCTGATTTTTCAAACTGTGCTTTATTACCTCAAACAACTCCCTCCTCTTCCCACAGAAGGAGGCCAACAGCAAGGTCAGGGGCTTGGGCTCCGGGTTGAATTCTCAGCACGTACAACTTTCTCTAAGTCCAACAGTCAATGTCAATGATTTATAAACACTGTTTTTATAAAATGTCTTGGTTCACTGCGATATCCCCCAGCCTTACACAATGACTAACCTACGGTAAGCCTCCAGTAAATATCTTAAAAAAATGAAGCCACAAATCCCCAAAGAGGGACTTTCTGCTGAATGTCTGACCTCAAATCTGTCAAGATTGACACACACAAGCAAACTCTGAGAGACTATCACAGCCAAGGGGCGAGAGAAAGGATACAAGGAAAAACTGAGGAAAAGTGAATAAATTATACACTTTACTTAACAACAATGTATCAATACTGTTTCATTAGAAGTAACAAATGCACCATATTAAGGTAGGATGTTAATAACTGGGGGAAACAGGGTGAAGGGTATGTGGAAACTCTGTATTAAGTGCAGAATTTTTCTGAAAATCTAAAACTGTTCTAAAACACAGATCAACAAATTACACTTATAAAACAATTTAAAAATAATTTTAAAACAATAGCGATGAACAAATAATCATTTTAAAAGTGTCAATCAGGCAGTAACAGTTACAATAAAGGAAAACAGGATTCTTAGGCTGCCAATCTTGCTAACACCTATGTGGCATATTTTAAAAGTAATACAACAGAAGGGAAACAGGCAGACACAATTCATCTCAGGTACGGACTTCACACAGAGCATCAGAGGCAACCAAAAGCTGGGGCAGCGGCAGCGATCGTGCCTGGAGGAAGGAGTATTTCATCACTAACACTGTTTTTTGTTTGTTTGTTTTGGGGTTTTTTTGGCTGCACCACCAAATCTTAGTTCCCCAATCAAGGATAAAGAACCCGTGACCCCAGCAATGGAAGCGCAGAGTCTTAACCACTGGATTGCCAGGGAATTTCCACTGACATTGTTTAGAACTGCCAATTCCTGGCGATGATAAAAAGCAAATCAACTTTTTATCAGCTTCATTTTCTAAATTATGGGTTTCACAAACACTGCAGACACTGTACCCCTCAGAACTTGCATCCAAATGGGCCATTTTCACAGCCCTCTCCCCACCCTGGTCCACCTCTCAGAGTAGGTGGAGCCAGCCAGGTTGAGAGGTAGCTGTACCCGTCAGGAGGGCAGGCACCTCACACTGTTGAATGAAAGGATGGAAGTAAGAGGTCCTGAGGTCTTGCTCTGCGGCGGGCACCATAATAAACACTTCATGTCCACACTCTCATCCAGTCTTGATCACACTGAGAGATGAACGACCATTTCCACAGTGCAGATGAGAAGGACAAGGCTCAAGGGGCGAAGGGAGCTGTTGACTAGCGCTCAGCCAGGAAGGGCTGGAGACTCTTGATGGCCTGGGCTCTTTAACCTTGGCATTATGCAGCCCATCTCTGAAAAGGGAATGGAGCCCTGTTCATAGCAACATTGTTCACAACAGCCAAACAGCAGAAACAAAGTGTCCATGGATGGATAAATGGATAACATACAAGCCATGGAATATTATATAGCCTGAAAAAGGAAGGGAAGTTCTGTCACATGCTATAACACAGATGAACCTGGATGACATTACACTCAGTGAAATAAGCCAAACACAAAAGGACAAGTACCACATGGTGCCACTAATATGAGGTGCCTAACGCAGTAAATTCATAAAAGCATAAAGTAGAAAGCTGGTAGCCAAGGGTGGGAGGGGGGACAAGTGGGGAGTTACTGTTTAATGGATATGGAGGGGATTTTCTTACTTGAATTTTTTTCCTGGATGTAGAGTTTTAAGTTCAGGAAGATCAAAAAGTTCTGGCTATGGATGGTGATGGTTGCACAGCAATGGAAATGTACTTAATATCACTGAACTGAATGCTTAAACATGGTTAAAATTTTATGTTATTTATATTTTACCTCTGACTGAGGGGTGAAGAATCCACTCGCCAAAGCAAGGGACTCAGGTTCGATGCCTGGGTCAGGAAGATCCCCTGGAGGAGGGCATGGCAACCCACTCCAGTATTCTTGCCTAGGAAATGCCATGGACAGAGGAGCCTGGTGGGCTACAGTCCACGGGGCTGCAGAACAGTGCAGGCACTATTTCACAACTAAACAACAATAGTTTTCACTATATTTTTAAAATATTTTTAACTGGGGAGGAAGAAGTGGGACAAAGCAGTACCTCCCTAAGGAATGGATCCAGGACTCCCCTGAATAGTGGTCCAGTGGTTGGAAATCTGCCTGCCAATGCAGGGAACATGGGTTCGAATGCTGGTTGGGGGAGATTCCATATGTTGAGGAGTAACTAAGCTGCTGAACCACAACTGCTGAGGCCGAGGCATGCCTAGAGCCCACGCTCCACAACAAGGAAGCCTCCACACTGAGAAGTCCACGCACCGCAACAAAGACCAGCACACTCTCGCCATAACTAGAGAAAGGCTCCCTGCAGCAGCAAAGACCCAGCACAGCCAAAAATAAAGGAACGGATTCAAGACCTTCTAGAAAGTATGAGTTGGGCACATACCACCTCTCTAGTTAAACTTTTGCTGTTATGCCTGGGACAACACTTGTTTTAGAGTCAGAAGATCTAGGACAACCTGTGTGATCTCAGGTAAGCCACAGCTTCCTAATGGGTGGTCCTGGGATAGAACAGCGATGTCTATACCTTGACAGGAGGCTACTAAGCTGGAGGCAACTCGACTACCATTCTTAGGAACATCTGTTGAGTGCTTGCCCTAAACGTTAAAATAATCTCAACTGGGAGACTTCCTTGGTGGTCCGGTGGTAAAGAATCCACCTTCTATGCAGGGGGATATGGGTTCAATCCCTGGTCTGTGAACTAAGATTTCACATGCCGCGGGGCAACGAGGCCCACAGGCCACAACTAGAGAGACTTGCACACTGCAATAAAGACCTAGCACATGCAACCAAAAAAGAAAAAAAATCCTACCTGTGGGGTAGGACCGATTCTCCCTGTGTCACAAAAGCAGAAACTAAACTTAAGAGAGGTTCAGTGATATAGTTCAAGGTCACATAGCTGAGAGATGGGCAGAAGCTGGCAATGACCTGGTCCATCTGATGACAAGCCTAAAGAATAACACTGGGGGATAAAGGCTCAGGAAATCATGGCAGCAACCTCTCCATCTGATCCTACCCCATTATTAAAAAGACACCTAGGAGAAAATCTGGACTTATAGTTACCATTCAACTCGCAAATACAGAAATGAATCACAGTCACCTATTCTTTGCAAAGAAGAGAGAGAACTAATTTGACTACTAATGCCTTTATAAAGCATCTCAAGCATCCCCCCCAAATAACAGAAGAGGTTTGCCCCCCCCATATCACAGAAGAGGCTTCCATGACCAAATTGTGCCTACACAACCATGAAGTTTTGTTGACATTTCATGGTTCTTACTAACCTATATGAATTTCATACCCTCCTCCACAATACATCAGTTTGTTTTTTCTAAAAATAATGTCTCCTGCCCACCCCCAAAAATCATTAACAAAAAAAGAGCTTTTCAGGAAGATACTGCAAGTGTAACCAAAGCTTATATGGTTATGACTATATGTACAGATATCTCGCCATATAGTTGGGAGGGGGCGGGGCAGAAGACTCCCACAGGACTTTCTGCCCCCACCCCCATCCCAATCTTTAACTCTAGGCTGGGGATGACAAACTCAAATGTCTCCAGGAACCAATCAGGTAAAGTGAAAAATATAAATGGACCAGAAAGACAGAGAGTGGTGTGGTCACCTATGGCAAATTAGAGACCACATGCCCTATTTAAAGATAGCAGATGCTTCCTAATTTCAAACTACTAACCTCCTGTGGGAATGAAAGCCCCACTAGATCTCTGATTTTTCAGAAGAAACCAAAGATCCAGAGTTTTATTTGAAATCTCTCCAATTTCAAATGTTGGCAACTGACTGAAAATTAAAAAAAATAAATAAATAAAATAAACGACACTTGTGAGCCAAATATATCTGTGGGCTGGCTTGGGCCATGGGGTGACCAGTTTACAAAGACTACTCTGCGTATGACTGAAAATAATGACTGCTTCCCTTGGTTTGGTTTGAGTTTCCAGTTGTCTCAAGATTTCCTGTCATTTCACTATCAGAGCTGGAGTCAGTGACTCAACAAGCATTAAAGTGAGGCAGGCCTCTTTAGAGGAATGACTGGTTACAAAATCTATTACTGAAGTCATAAGTATTATTAATAATTAAGACATAATTATAAATAATAATTAAAATTAATAGACACCTCCCCAAGTATCCTTGAGTCCACGGATCTCACACACTTCCTGAAGGAAGCAATATCTCTCCACGTGTGGCTGTCAGTGGCCACCAGGGGGCACTCTGGGCTCTGTCCCTCAGGGAAGTATTGTGTTTTCATTTGTATGTGACAGGCTGCAGGAAGAGGAGATTATTCTAATTGGACGTTTTCTCTCTGAGAAATAAATTGCGCTGAAAGGAATCATGTCACTGGCTTCCCTGGGCTCTGCCAGAATTTATACACTCCCTGGGGCTCTTAGAAGCAGAGACGAGGAGGCCTGGGTGCCTGCACCAGCCCAGCACTCTTGGGTTATACCATACAAGCCTTTTAGTAGGAAGCCAGAGGGCAGGGTTTCTAGAAGAGAAAAGACTGGGGTCACCAGGCCCTTTCTGCTAGAAACTGCCCTGCTTTTGACCTAACAAGACAACCACAGACAATGGATAAGCTGGGCTTCCGCTCTTCCTGATGCCAACTTCTCTCTAAAAGCTTAATTAGTCAACAGTGGACTCAGGCCCCATGCTCCCCAGAATGTGGCATTAATAATTAGAAACTGCATCTATAACTGTGACTAAAAATACCAACACTGTGACNAGATGTAATTAGTTAAGGGATCTCAAGAAGTAATTTTGGATAGGGCAGACCCTACATCCAGTGACTGATATCTTTATAAAAGAAAGGAGGGGGGCTTCCCTGATGGCTCAGTGGTAAAGAATCCACCTGCCAATGCAGGAGATGTGGGTTTGGTTCCTGATCTGGGACTATCCCACATGTCTCGGAGCAACTATGCCCATGTGCCACAACTACTGAGCCTGTGCTCTCGAGCCTGGAGCCACAGCTACTGAAGCCCATGTACCCTAGAGCTTGTGCTCCGCAACAAGAGAAGCAACTGCAATGAGAAGCCTGTGCACCACAGTGAAGACAAGTCCCTGCTTGCCACAATTAGAGAACAGTCTGCACAGCAACAAAAACCCAGCACAGCAAAAGATAGATAANACAGCTACTGAAGCCCATGTACCCTAGAGCTTGTGCTCCGCAACAAGAGAAGCAACTGCAATGAGAAGCCTGTGCACCACAGTGAAGACAAGTCCCTGCTTGCCACAATTAGAGAACAGTCTGCACAGCAACAAAAACCCAGCACAGCAAAAGATAGATAAATTTTTTTAAAAAATAAGAGAAAGGAGAGAAGATTTGAACAAAGACATAAAGGAAAAGGCCATGGGAAGACAGAGGCAGAAAATGGAATGACACGACCACAAGCTGAAGAACTCCAGGCAATACCAGAATCTGGAAGAGCACGGAAGGATTCTCCCCAGAGCCTTCCCAGGGAGCACACCTCGATTTCTAACTTTTAGCCTCTGGAACTGTTAGAGAATAAATTTCTATTGTTTTAATCCACCCAGTTTGTGGTCATTTGTTATGGCAGCCCACAGGAAACTAAGACACCATATTTGTTACAGTGCACCACAATTAAAGGGAGCTTCCCTGGTGGCTCAGTGATAAAGAATCTGTCTGCCAATGCATGAGACTCGAGTTTGATCCCTGCGTAGGGAAGGGAAGGCATATAGGGTATAGCGTCTACCCTATCCAAAATTACTTCTTGAGATCCCTTAACTAATTACATCTGCTAAGACCCTTTTTCCAAGTAAGGTCACATTCACAGGACTTGAACATATCTTTATTTATTTATTCGTGTCCACACTTCGGGGCTTGTTCGATCCCCTGGGGAACGAAATGGCAACCTACTCCAGTATTCTTGCCTGGAAAATTCCATGGACAGAGGAGCCTGATGGGTTAGAGGAGCCCTGTCTTGTCCATGGAGTCAAAAAAGG
>SJYA01002329.1:1942596-1954634 GCA_006410615.1 Neotragus moschatus
CCTGGAAAATTCCATGGATGGAGGAGCCTGGTAGGCTGCAGTCCATGGGGTCGCTAAGAGTCTAACACAACTGAGCGACTTCACTTTCACTTTTCACTTTCATGCACTGGAGAAGGAAATGGCAACCCACTCCAGTATTCTTGCCTGGAGAATCCTAGGGACGGGGGAGCCTGGGGGGCTGCTGTCTGTGGGGTCGCACAGAGTCAGACACGACTGAAGCGACTTAGCAGCAGCAACAGCAAGCATAGGAGGAAATTAGGAGGAAAAATATTTTGTTTATTTAGTTGGAACAACAGTTTAAAAGCTGATTTAGCTGCACAACTAGAGGGGATAAAAAGGTGATTCAGGGACCTTCAAGACGCTNTGTCTATGGGGTCGCACAGAGTCAGACACGACTGAAGCGACTTAGCAGCAGCAGCAGCAAGCATAGGAGGAAAAACATTTTAAGTTTATTTAGTTGGAACAACAGTTTAAAAGCTGATTTAGCTGCACAACTAGAGGGGATAAAAATGTGATTCAGGGACCTTCAAGATGCTAATTTTAAGCCAAAAGGACCCCTAAGTGGCATGGATCAACACATCCATTTTTTAGGCCTAGGGTTACACAGCTGTCTAGAACTCAGATCTTCTGCCCCTTACTGCTCTCCTTCATTCTCCTGAAGTGGTACTAGCAGCAGACTCAGAATACATGTGGCTTGTTGGCTCCTTAGGTGACAGGCCTGTCTCATTTATCCCTGCATCAATGCTCTATCCATTCACAGCTCATCCAAAATACCAAACCCAGGGCTCAGTATAACATGCAGCCCTGGCCAGAGGAGCCTCAGCGACTACTGGAGGCCTAACCCCCTGACCAGGCTGAATCTGGTTGTTTTCTGTTTTCTATACTCTGGGTCATCTTCAGGGTGTGAGCAAAACAAGCTGTAACCTTCCCACTGGCTTCCCACCTTCTGGCTCCTCTGAAGCAGGCAGGGTATGATGACTTTTAAAAAGCCAACAGTGTTGGAGGTCTGGGTTCTAGATCTTACTGTTTCACAAAGAGCCAGACCCAGGAAGGGCAACTTAGATAAGCAGGTGTGTTCTCAGGCGCAGACCTGATGACCCCAAGGGAGAAAAGCTGCACACACCTTCCTTTTACAGTCATGAGTTTCACACACACTCTCACACTCGACCCTTAATGAGCCTGCTCTCACTCCACGCTATCAGTTAGCTCAGCNTAGATAAGCAGGTGTGTTCTCAGGCGCAGACCTGATGACCCCAAGGGAGAAAAGCTGCACACACCTTCCTTTTACAGCCATGAGTTTCACACACACTCTCACACTCGACCCTTAATGAGCCTGCTCTCACTCCATGGATTCAGTGAGCTCAGCTCTAGCTCACTGAGCACTTAAAGGCCCTGTTCTAAGGCTTTTAAAATATGTCACCTCACTAAACTCGATGAGGCATGATTCTTTCTATCCCTATTTTACTACACTCCCCCAGAGCAGTCAGCTGATTAATGGATGGTGCAGGGGAGTCAGCCCAATTCCAGAACCTTTGGTCTTAAAAGATAATACCTGTTTGGGTGATGCACTCTTATTTTGGATTGTTTCCCAATTGGGTTTTGATGAAAGAGCAATACCATTGATCTCTTTTTTAGTGTTTATAAATGGTAACACCTGAAAGCAGTCACCCCTTACTGTCTCTTTCAGCTCCTTAATTCCACTCTGCCCCACAATTCTATGCAGCCCCATAATTCTGTGCAGTCCCATAACTCCATGCAGCCCCATAATTCCTTGCAGACCCACAATTCCATGCAGCCCCATAATTCTATGCAGTCCCATAATCCCACACAGACCCACAATTCTATGCAATCCCACAATTCCATGCAGACCCACAGTTTTATGTGGCCCCATAATTCCATGCAGTCTCACAATTCCACCAGTTGCATAACTCAGAGGCCCCATAATGCCAAGCGGGGCCCACAATTCCACGTGGCCTCACAACTCCATCAGTCTCATAATTCTGTGAGGCCCCCATAGTTCCATGCAATAAGAAAGATGGTTATCCACAGTGCACTGGTTTTTCCACCCCTAGCCAGATACTCTGGCAACCAAGGGAGCACGGAATCATGTAAAAGCGAGTCTTGGTATTATCTTAATTAACAAGGACAGCTGCAGAGTCACCTGGCAAAAACATATCTAATGAAGACTCTCCCATCTCCTATCTCAGTGGTGACTGCGCACTTAGGCCCAAGTCCTCACAAGCTTGCAATGCATCTGGCTATTTTCAAGTCATTTACAACTACTTAGAGTATTGCTCATATGCCCTCCTTCTCTCCCATCAGGAGCCTCAAGCTCTCTCCTTGAGTTCTAGTTGAAAGTATGGATTCTTCAAGGAAGGACAGCATGCAGGCCAATTCCCAGCTCACTATGAATTAGTCTATCCACCAATTAATGGTTGCCAATCCAAGAAAGAAAAGGGAAAAAGACAATGCACTGAATTGAACAGCACATGTCTGTGTGCACACACACACACACTCAAGTCAGCTATGTCCAACTCTTTGCGATCCTGTGGACCGTAGCTCTCCGTGCTCTTTTCTCCGTGGGATTTCCCAGGCAAGAATACTGGAGGCAGGGTTGCCATTTCCTCCGCCAGGGAATCTTTACCCCTCCAAATTCAAGCGCATGTAAAACTGCAGAGTATGACCTAATTGGAAAATGGGTCATACTGGATTAGAATGAGACCTAATCTACAGACTGATGTCCTTAGGAGAAGAAAAGACACACAGAAACACACAGAAAACAGACTGCCAGTGTAAAAACTGTGGCAGAGACTAGAGTGAGGAAGCTACAAGCCCAGGAACTCTAAGGATTGCCAGCAACCAAGAAAAGCTTGAAGAGACGAGGAAAAGTCCTCCCGTAGAGGCTTCAGAGTAAGCATAGTTTTGATTTCAGACTTCCAGCTCCCAGAACCATGAGACAATAAATTTCTGTTGTTTGAGCCAATCTGTGGTACTTTCTTATAGCAGCTCTAGGAAACTAACACAGGTGGTGATCATTAACCCTTAAGCAGGGATAGAGAAGCTGAAAGGCAGGGAAACAGCATAGGAAGGGTGGGGAGCTGGTCAAAGCCAGTCTGACTCTCCTTTGCCTACTATCTAAGAATAGCTAATTCTTTTCCAAGGGCTTACTAAGAGAGCTAGGTGCTCATTACCTCATTGTCCCACACAATAATTCAGTGACCTAGGTCTCTGTTACTATCCTTATTTTACAGTGAAGATACTCCGATTTCAATCAGTTACACATTTCTGAATGGCCAAGGAAGCACAGAATCTGGGCTCCGGAGGAACAAAGCACATTTAGTCTAATATCTTAGATTTACATACAAGTAAACAAAAAGGTGATGTGACTTGCTCAAGACCACACAGCAAACAGCTAAGAACAGAAATCAAAACTGAAGGAAAGCATGTTTCATGTCCCAATTTCCTGTTTTCCCATTGCACACAGGCCAATATCCTGCAACCCTAGCAGAATAATTGTCTTAAAAGAGAGTCAGGCTCCTCTGGTGGCTCAGTGGTAAAGAATCCACCAACCAATGCAGAAGACACGGGGGTTCAATTCCTGATCTGTGACTATCCCACCTGCCTTGGAGTAACTAAGCCTGTGAGCCACAACTGCTGAGCTTGTGCTCTGGAGCCCAGAACCCCAACTACTGAGCCCACATGCTGTGACTACTGAAGCCAGTGAGCCTAGAGCCTATGTTCTACAATAAGAGAAGCCACCGCAATGAGAAGCCCCTGCTCACTGCAACTAGAGAAGGCCTGCATGTAGTAACGAAGACCCGGCGCAAACAAAAATAAATAAGTATTTTAAAAAAAAGAAACAGATACAAAAAAGGAAGCTTTAAAGGGACAAAAAGCAAGTATGAACCAATTTAAAATATATATATATATGTTTATATACATGGATGTGAGGGGAAAAGCTCCAAAAGTATGTTCAGCAGATGACTAACAGAGGTTATTCTCCAGGAAGTGAGAACTGAGGAAGGAGACATTTTCTATCCTGTAACCTGTAATGTTTATTTAAAAACACACACACACACACACCAAAAAAACCAATCACTTAAGATTATAATATTATACTCAAACTTTTTTTTTCCCCTTGGCCATGCAATGTAGCTAGCAAGATCTCAGCTCCCCAGCCAAGGACTGAAAACCCAGGCAACAGCAGTGAAAGTCTCAAATCCTAACCACCAGGCTACCAGGGAACTCCCTACACTCACAACTCTTAGATAGATGAACTACCCAGAATAAATAAGTCCATAAAGACAGAATGCAGGTTGGGGTGAGGGGGGAAATGGAGCCTGACTGCTGATGGTCTAAGGCTCTGCCTAAGGTGATGAAAAAGTTCTGAACTAGACAGAAGTGGTAGCTGCACAATACTGCGAGTGTACTTAATCTCACTGAACTGCACACTTTAAAATGGTGAAAATCGTAAATCTTCTTTCTTGAAGATTCTAAGCTGGTGATCTAGTCAGTATAATTAATCAACTGGTGAAAATAGTAAATATACGTTACCACAATTTAAAAACGTACATTATGAATGAAAGAAAAAAAAAAAAGATTTTCTGATAAAAGCTAAAACCTAGCCATCTGGAGAATGACATTAATATTAATACTTTGGGGAGTGTCTCTAATCCCAGGGGCTCTGGTTACCATGAGCCACCATTAGCAGCCATCTCTGAGGCCTCAGAGAAAGAGACAGAAGAAAAGACATCATCTTTTTGCCACAAAAGTCAAAGATCATGACTGATCAGTCATCAAGGGGGAAGCAACACTGGTGAGAAACACAAATTGTTCAATAGTAGTGGGAGCAGGGGGCATCAGCTAAGAATTCTATCTGGAACCCACAGTCCTGAGCTGACTTTTATTTCTCAGCCAGTGCAAAAGAAACCCCAACATCTGAGAAGAGAGAACAAAAGGACCTAAAGCGTGCAGCCAGGAAGAAGCTATTCACCCTCTGTGACAACACGCTCATTCTAGAAGCTAGTCTTAGGTTCAAAATCTCTTCTGGGTCTCCAGGGACTGGGAGGGGCTGATGGCCTGGCCAGACAGCCAGGAAGCAGCTCTCCCTACGCTGGAAAAGGTCCACTTCCCCCACGCAGGCCATACAATACTCAGAGATGAGAGCAGGGACTCCGATTTTCCTGGGGCTTTAAGGAGACTTGTCCACCCAATTTATAAGTTCTTTAGCCTGAAAAGGCTTTCCTCAGACAAGACTCAAGACCATAAATATCTCTGAAAACAAGTTAAGTCAATAAATAAGCTAAGTTGGCTAGATTATACCAAAAAGAGATGTGTGAGCCTAATGGTAAGCCAATACTCAGAAGGCAATAGGGAGTGGTGGGGACTGGGGTATATAAGATCTCCTTCTACTCATTTCTTGCTGCTTAGAGTCAGTCATCTGGAGAAGGAAATGGCAACCAACTCCAATATTCTTGCCTGGAGAATTTCATGGACAGAGGAGCCTGGTGGGCTACAGTCAATGGGGTCACAAAGAGTCGAACACTAGTGAATGACTACCTTTCACTTTCAGAGTCAGTCAGAAACATGAGCCAGGATAGCCAAGATATTTTATATAACTCTCTTGAATTTTTTTTCTTTTTCACTTACTCTTCTGACTTTTTAATGTTGGCAAATGATTACAAAAATATGTTCAATACCGCACAGGTCAAATGCCATGCCTAGAGGCTAGATTTTGTCCTAAGACTACCAATTTACAGTTTTTGTTTACAGGACCAAACAAATGTGTTGCCTGTTCTGTAAAGAATGCCATTAACAGTCACCTTAAGACCTTCTCCCTAATTTCAGAGTGGCCTCTGAGAAGAGAGAGAATCAGTTTCTCTACAGCAGCCAAACAAAGCATGGTCTAGTAGGTAAGAGCATGGACTTCCCCATCAAGCAGTACGTGTGACCTTGAGCAAGTCACCTAAGCTAATCTGTACCTCAATTTTCCCATCTGTAAAATGGGAGTAACAAAAGTAACACATAGGATTGCTAGGTAGTTTAAATGAATTTATATATGAAAAAGACCTATAGCAGCACACAGTAATTGAAATCCGTTCATTATCACACATCATTATGAGCTACCACTGAGCCCCAAGGTGGGGGTTGGGGAGGAAAGTGGCTGGGATCCTTGAGATTTGTCTAAGCTCCTACCCCAGGCCTCCTTCACACCATCACAGGGCCTAGGCTGCATCTAGCCTCAGAAGGTCATCAGGTGAGGGATACAAGGGGCTGAATCCTATCCCTAGAAAGAAATCTGACCAACCAGGAACTAGGGACACTGCACAGGAACATAACAAAGTAAAAAAGACTTTCCACAACAACACTTCCTTTTCAGATGAACGTGTGTTTTTTAAACTCATTTACAACATTTTGGAACTCTAATGCTATTAGTGATGTTATTATTGATGAAAATACCTTGCTTTCATTTTATAGGACCTTAGAAGAGAAAAGTAGCCACACCACACAATTCTAAGGTTTCCTTTAGGAAACCCAATATCTAAAACTTCATCCCACAAGATTAGAGGTCTTAAGCTGGGGTTCTGGAGCAGGCTCAGGAGTCCAAAACCCTCTGATACTGTATGCAAAATTTTGTGTGTATATGTGTACTTTCATGAAACTCTTGAGAGGTGAAGCAACCTCCAAATCAGTCAAGAATTGGTTTTAAAAAGACCTATTTGAAAGTAAAGATACACTTTGTAGGGATACTCATCACAAAGTTCTTTTACTTGGCAATTTCCCAGACTCTAAGATCTGAATTCATAACATCTGCAGGGAATAACCTGCTATGTAAAGTGAGAGATACCTGAATTATGGAGAAGGCAATGGCACCCTACTCCAGCACTCTTGCCTGGAAAATCCCATGGACGGAGGAGCCTGGTAGGCTGCAGTCCATGGGGTTGCTAAGAGTTGGACACGACAGAGCAACTTCACTTTCACTTTTCACTTTCATGCACTGGAGAAGGAAATGGCAACCCATTCCAGTTTTCTTGCCTGGAGAATCCCAGGGATGGTGGAGCCTGATAGGCTGCCATCTATGGGGTCTCACAGAGTTGGACACGACTGAAGCGACTTAGCAGTATACCTGAATTAATGATCCTGTACACCAGCTCCCTCTGCTTGTGGTACCTGTAAAGTTACCTGACACAGCCCCAGGTCTCACCGCACTAGACCCTAAGAGTTCAGCCTCTGATCACTGAGCACCTCAAGGGCAGCAGCACAGTCTTAATATTTCTATATCCCCGGATCTGGCATGATGTTTTCTAAGTGAACAAATGTACAAATGAACTAATTAACAAATCCTGGGTGGAGTTTGCAGCCATCAAACAAGAGACCTGAATTCAGTTTTCAACTCCATGGATTCACTTGAGAATCAGACATTGGAGAAGGAAGCCCAAACATCTCTGAGGCCTCACCCCCAAAAGCATTACAAATGCCGAGATAGGAGGCAGTTCCACACAGTGATAGCCACACAGGCACTATGAAGACTTCATCCTGACCCTACTGTCCAGATATAGGAGACAGAGCTGTCACTGCAAGCAGGTCATTTTCTGAGTCAACTTCCTCGTCAGGTACCTAGCATCTGCTGAGCCCTGGTACCTGGCAGGGAGTAAGCTTTCAACAGGGCTTCTTGGTGGCTCAGCTGATAAAGAAAATGACTGCAATGCAGGAGACCTGGGTTCGATCCCTCTGTTGGGAAGATCCCCTGGAGAAGGTAGTGGCTACCCACTCCAGTATTCTTGCCTGGAGAATTCCATGGACAGAGGAGGAGCCTGGTGGGCTACAGTCCATGGGGTCACAAAGAGTAGGATATGACTGAGCAACTAATACACACACACACATATAAGCTCTCAACAAATACTATGATTACTACCAGACAAGTTCTCCCAATGTATTTCCTATTTCTTAAATACACTTCATGTGTGTAGTCTGCCTAGAACCGCCTTCCCCATCTGAAGAACTCTAGGTAATCTCTGAGGCCCAACTCAAATCCCCTGTACATAACTGTCCCAGAGCCCTGGCCCTGGTGTGGCCAATCAATGTCCCCTTACCCCACTCCCATGACCTGGGTACACACAGTGGCACTCAATTCCCTGCCTCCCAATTTCTTTTTGGCCACACCACAAAGCTTGCAGGATCTTAGTTCTCCAAACAAGGACTGAACCCATGCCACAGTGGTGAAGTCATCAAGTCCTGGAGACCAGGGAATTTCCTCCTGACTTCTTTACCGGCCTGCTTCCCATTCCCCTATGGCCAACACAGCTGGTGCTCAATGAGCTGGCTCAATAATTAGGCTCTTGGAGGGAGGTGAGAGAGAGGTGGGAGGAAGGTTTAAGAGGGAGGGGACATATGTATACCTATGGCCGATTCATGTGGATGTATGGCAAAAACCATCACAATGCTGTAAAGTAATTATCTTCTAATTAAAAATTAAAATTAAAAAATTAATAATAATTAGGCTCTATTTGGAGACCTCTCAATCCTGGTGGCCCACCTGAGATGGTCACCTAGGGGACAACCAGGATGAACAACCTGTTCACATGAAACAGAAACATCCTCTGGGGTAAAAAAGCCAGCCCAGGGCAGCAAGTCTCCTTGACCACGATGTCAGGAGTTTGTCCCCAAGCCCAACCACAGCACTACTGGTACACTCTAAGTAGTGACACCCTACTGTCCTCAATGGCTGGGATTCTCAACACATCCTAAGAGAGAGTTCATTGTCAACTGCAAAGCCAACTTCCACTACGAGATCCCCCTGCAGGGATCTCAATGGTGGCCTCTACCTGGATACCCAAGATGGGCTTGTTTGGACCCAAGGTCCCTCTCCACGCATGGACATCCCCCCAGGACAGTCTGTCCCAAGTTCCCTGGAGCTGAGCTACCTTTGAGAATCGGTATGTTGAACAAGACCTGCCCAGCCCTCCTTAGCTGCCCAGCCCGAGGCAACCCCCTTTGCCCACCTTCACACCCTCCAGGAGGGCCTGGGGGTCCTCGATGCCCTCAGGGACACACTTCTTGTTCTCCGGGAGGGATTCAAGTTTCTCCACCAGAGCTTTCAGGCCCTTCAGTTCAAACTCAGTGAGGTGGGTCCATTTGGCAGAGACCTCAGTCGCGGGAGAGCCGGTGGGCGTCTTGGGGTAGTCGGTGGGCATCGTGGTGGACTTCACGCTGTCCTCTGACTCGTTCGACAGAGTCCTTTTGAGGACCCGCATGGCAGGGGCTTTGGACTTCTTCCCGGGGGCCTCCTGGTCCTCGGACGGGGTGCTCGTGGGTGAGGCAGGGCCATCGGTGGATGCTTTGGGGGTCTTATCTGCACCCTCCTCCTCTTCCTCCTCCTCCTCCTCTTCCTCCTTCTCCTCCTGGGGCTGCTGCTCACAGGACTCCTCCTCCATCTCCAGCCAGGAATCAGATGAGAAGCCGTCTATGCTGGGCTTTCTTGGGGCATCTAAGAATGGGGTCGGGGCAGGAGGCGTGGAGGGAGAATGTCACAAGAGATGAACACTCCAAACTCCCTGCTGGAAGTCCCTGGAAGCCCCACTCGCTGTGCCTCCCTTTACTCTGCACATTGAGTTCCTTCTGACGATTCTAATGGCCTTTGCCTCCCTCAGGCCCTAGAAAGGCTGCCATCAGCCAGACACAGCTCTGCTTTTCCCCAGTTGTGTGTACCCTGACAGGTTGCCTCTCCTCTCTGAACACACCTGGTACTGTATCTTTCAATATGGGAAAAAGTAAAGCAAAAATGAGCACATATTAAATGATTCAATTCATATCCAATGTCCAGAACAGCAAGAAACTACATAAAGACAGAAAGTAGATTCGTGGCTGCTTAGGGCTGAGGTCATAGGCATGGGGTGAAAGGACATGGTAGCTCAAGGGCACAGAATGCCTTTGGGGATGATGAAAATGTTCTAAAAACTGACTGTGCTTGTGTTTGCACAACCCTGAGAACAGACTAAAAATCACTGAATGGTACATATTTAAAAGGGTGAATTGTATAATATGTGAACTATATCTCAAGAATGCTCTTTAAAAAATATAGGCACAAAATACTTCCCTTGAACACTCATAGTGAGCATTAAATAAGGCACCACAGAGCATTGTTCCTGGCACACAATTAGCACTCAAGAAATGAGGTGTCCCCCAAATATCCCCCCTTCTCTTTGGTAGGGGGGAACCGGCAAGAAAATTGAAGAGAAACGTGGGTACCAGTGACCCAAACGTTGCCTTAACACTTCCTCTCAAGCCTGGAACAGAATAAGGAACTTTCTTCTATGTCCCTAAACTTCCAGGTGAGAGTGGTGACCCTCTCTTTCCTGGTCCTGCGGACTGCCACGAAATCCAGCCCCTGGTCCCCAAGGGAGCATGTAGCTACTACTACTTCAGGATCATCTCCCATCTGCTACCAGGCTGGAAGCTCCCCTAAGAGGAGCCTGTTAAGGTCTGGGTATTTTTGAACACCTGAATCATCTAACAGGGATGAAACATCACAACAGAGGCCCCACCCCCGCCCCAGAACCCCAGACAGAATTGAATTTCCAAAAGGCACTCTCCAGTCAAGGCCCCCCCCACCAGCTGAAACATTGGTTCTCCATCACATGTCAGGCCTGAAACCCCTGGAAGTCAAGACAGTAGTCAAGAGAAGGAAGGAAGAGGTTTAGTAAGAGGCAGAAAACAAATCCAAACATCTTGTAAATCACAGCAGAAATTGTTCAGGCCCTAAAGGAGATGGGCTGACCCCATTTTTCTATCCCAAAGATGCAGTGAGTGAGGTACAGTGACTCTAGCATCCAGAAGAAACCCTTGACTGTACCAGCTCAGAGGCTGAGGGGAAGCAGCATATTCTTCCTACATATCGCTCTTCGAGGCTGTCACCAGCTAGATACAACTTCAGGGTGGGTGCCTGTGAGCCAAGATTCAAGGACTGAGCTATTTGTGGGGGAAGTATGATGTCCCTTTAAGTAATAGCGCAGGGCAGGGCGTTGCAGCTGCAGCTATAAATGCTCTCTCTCTGCCTCTGTCAAAACCACCCACCGCTCTGCCAAGCTTGTACCCCCAACTCTGGTCACCCCTCCCTCTGGCTTATAACTGGCCTGGGTTTTGGGGAACTGGTTGAATCTCTTAGGACTGCTTCTATATAGACAAAAATCTAACCTCTAGTGCAGGGAAAAAAAAAAATCAGTTGGTGGCCAGGGAGGGATTAAAAAAAAAGAACCAGGAAACTTTGCTTGGTGGGGATCCTGTCTCAGTAACCATGCCAGGGGACTAGCCCCTCCCCACCTCTGTATAATCAACTAGTAAAACCTGGGGGCCACCGAGATGACTCTGCTGGAGGTCATGACCTCCTTCACTTAGGACCATTTCAAGTGGGAAGTTAAGAAGGATGACTTCCCTGCCCCTCCTCAAGAGTCTCTAGGAATTTGCCTGATAACACTGGCTCGGAAGAATTCCTGGAACCCAGGACTCCCAAAGCCCCACTGAAAAAAATTACTTCTGGGAGGGAATATATATATATATATGTATAGGTGGTTCATGTTGCTATTCAGTAGAAGTTAACACAACATCAGAAAGCAATAAAAATTAACCTTTAAAGATAAATAAATAGAAATACTGACCTAGAAATGGAAAAAAAAATACTGCTGAGAATTAAAAAAAAAATCATTTCTGCTGCAGCTGAGCCGTTGAGACAGCAGAGCAAGGCTCACTCACCAATAAGCATTGATTCTCTCTGGTATTCCTGAGTGAGGTAGGACCGCTGGGTCATACAGTACACGTATCTCTCCAAGACATACCAGCACATCTCATAGTAGAAGGGGTAACGGAATTTGGGCTGCACCTGCAAGCGAAGATCCAGGAGCAGAGGTCAGTTTCTGGAGGGCAGAGGGGAAAGGAGGGAGAGAAGGGCACTGGGATGGGGTACGGGGGAGTTCCTGGGAGTAGGAGTCATTTTCATCATCTTAGCAAGAGCACAAATGGTGTGAAGGAAAAATGGGGCGGGG
>SJYA01002329.1:1958271-1969137 GCA_006410615.1 Neotragus moschatus
CCTCTCCCCCTCAACCCCCCGCCCATCCACCTGCTTCAGGAAACCAGATGGGATGCCCACTGAGACAGGGAACAGTGGGCCTTGGGGGAGGGGGCCCTGCCGTGCTCATCTCCATGTAGGCGCGATATTCCACAGCAGCTCAGCATGGCGCTGGGGGTTCCACTCCATTACCCTCCCTCCCACCTCCTGCTGACGGGGGAGGGCAGCTGGGCTCCTAACAGAATGACGACAGGACCCCAATCCACAGAGAAGTAGGATCCAGATTCCCTCGGGGGGAGCGGGGACAGCTGCCAAGTGAGTTGCTGAAGCCTTTAGAAATATCCCAGCCTGACTCCGGCTTTTAGGAATTGCCTGGAAAGTTGTGTGCTTGACTTCTTTCTCTTTTGGTCTCCCACACCTACCCGTCTGCTCGCAAACAAACCGGTCCATTCTTTAGGGGCTGGCCAAAGGACAATTGGCCAGAGTCCCAGACAGCTCTTGACCCAGACTACAAGTTGACCACTGGCACCCAAATGGTGCCTTTCTCTAGAACGCCATGGGGCAGCAGCCTCCAGACCAGGGCTGGGACTGGCATCCCCAAGACCAGGAGAGGGATGGTCGGCAAGCAACAGAAGAGAGGTACAAAATTCCACAAAGCTGGACCCCTCGGATCCTGGCATCCCAGTAGCAAACCCAAGCTGAAGATATGCACTCACCCTTTTGAGCACACCTGCTCACTGAACACAGCGTAGAGTGGTCCCCAGGGAACCTGTGGACAAGGCTCCTCAACATTGGGACTACTAAAAACGTTAGCGCACACAGAGTGGCTAAGACTTTGACCCATGCATGTGATTCCAGGCAGACCAAGGCCCGGAAACAAGACCAAGAAAGGCAGGAACCTTGAGCACAGAGCATCAGCTTCTATGAGAGGGTCCATGAATGGCAACCCTCTCTGGGGCAAAAGTCACTTCCAAGGCAAAGCCCGAGATGGCCAGGTATGGTCTACCCATACAATGAAATAGAATTAAGCCATGGGGACAAAGCACTGAGAAACACCACAACTGTAGATGAACCCTGAAGATGCTGCTAGGTGAAAGAAGCCAAACAGAAAAAGACAGGTTATACGGTGCCATTTCCATAAAATATCCACAACAGGCAAATCCAGAGACAGAAAACAGACCAGTGACTGCCAGAGNATAGAATTAAGCCATGGGGACAAAGCACTGAGAAACACCACAACTGTAGATGAACCCTGAAGATGCTGCTAGGTGAAAGAAGCCAAACAGAAAAAGACAGGTTATACGGTGCCATTTCCATAAAATATCCACAACAGGCAAATCCAGAGACAGAAAACAGACCAGTGACTGCCAGAGGCTGGGGATGGGGCAGTGGGGAGTGACTGCTACTGAGGACAGGGTTCTTCTCAAGGTGATGAAAACTCCTTTGCATTAGAAGTGATGGCTGTGCAACATCAGCACATGCTAAACGCCACTGAATTGTGCTCTTTGTCTGTGTGGATTACATCTCAATTAAAAGGGAGAAGAAACATTTGAATAACTGTTAAGAATGAAGAAGTAGGCCTTTTGTGTCCTGTTTCCCATCCTCAGAGCTGTCTCAAATGCCTGGGGACACTGGGTCAGTTTTGGGCATGGAAGGGACAGTGATTTTCAGAGGAAATTTGTGGAATGGGAACAGAGTGGAGGACCCAGGTCAGGTGTCTGAGGCTTGGATTCTGCTCCTGGGGCGCGAAGTAGGGGAGACTTCGTGTCAAGAAGACAAGGGACCCCCCCCCAACAGCAGCAAGCAGACACTGAGACGGAGCTCAGGGACAGTTCCCCAGCAGACTCATAGATCAATACTGGCTTCCTCAGGATCCCCCCATGGTCAAGATCTGAGCTACTTCCCAAGATCCTAACCCCGCTCCAAACTACCAGCACAACCATGAACCACCAACCCCCCCAACCCCCACCCCACTCCCTCGTATCCCTTTATACACGTGGGAAGAAGGAAGAGCCAGAGTTCCTGACATCTTACGGTGCTTTCTCAAGAGATACTTCCTCTTCGACAAGGGGGTTTTGGGCGCCACGGGTCTGGAGGTGAACAGAAACACCCGGGGCTCTGAGTAGAGGCTCTCGTGGGCACCCCCTGCCCCAGAAAACTAGGACCAAGACCTGCCTTGAGGCAGGGAACTCAGGAGGGACAAGGAGCCAGGAAGGACTTTGGCAGGACTGCCCTGTGTGCCCCGAGGACCAGGCAGAGCCCAGGGGCCGGCACGGTCAGGAGAAGAAAAGGAAGCCGCCTCACCCGCGTTCTGTCCTCGATCTCATAGATCCGCAGCTGCATGGGCACGTTGAAGCTGTGCAGGATGTTTCCGCCGAATACCAGAGAGTCTACAGGAGTGTAGACTGCATGGATCCAGCCTGGGGTGGAAGGGCACGGAAAGAAAGGGTCAGCAGCTGGCCCTGCGGTAACGCCCCACTAGGCCCACACGTAAGACTGAGTGGAAGGCTTGGGTGAGCACCTGAGGATGCTCAGGCTATGTGATGCAGATAGCTGAGCTCCTAGCTGTCCTGGAGGACCCAGACCTGAAGCCCCACTGGACCACTGCAAGCCAGCCCCTTGTCCTGAAAACCTTGGTGACAAAGTGTTATGAAAAACCCGACTGTAGACGCCAACAGAGACAGGCTGTCCCCTGCCACTGCCAGTCAGGGAGCTGGAAACCTCTCACTCAGGCTACTCATATGGCCCGAAGCCTCTTCCCCATCATTCCAGAGATGCCTCATCTCAGGAGGGGTCAAGGATTACTCAGGGATGGCTCAAGGCCACAGCTAAGGTTCCTGATATCTTGACCGAGCTGCAGGACCCAGATGCCCTCCTCTGCCTGAGGCCACCTCCTGGCATCAAAATCACCCACGGCCCATTTCCAGGTGGTCTCTTGCACCCCTCATATCAGCACTGCGTCTGCTGTGCCCTGCAGCTGCTGACAAGTCTCTCTTGTCTGACTGCAGCTTCTGAACAGCTTGGCGCAGGGCTTTTTCATCTCCCTGAGCTCCCGGCCCAGAAGCTGGCACTGCAGTCATGAGAAGGATCCCTGTGGGCCGGGCCCTGGTCTGAAGGCTTTCCACGCCTCAGCTCATCTAATTCTCTCAAGATCACTTCAAGGTACATGCAACATTCATCCCCAAATCACAGATGAGAAGACTGAGGCACAGCAAAGTGAAGTCAGTTGTAAGGATTGGAGCCGCCTAATTCCTCCAGTGAGTAACTGACCCATCTCAGACTGATCATGCTCTCAGAGCTCAGCAGACCTCCCTGCAGCACCCAGCTACCACACTGGACAGCACAGAGCTGGAGGAGAGGGGGTGTTATACCCCACTCTCATTAACAGATACTGAAACTGAGGCTAAGAGAAGGTAAGTCACTTGCTGAATGATATCGCAGCTGGTGAGTGAAAGCATCTCAGTTTTTTAGACACGGCATCAGAGGCTTAGCACAGGCCCCGGGAGTCCCAGGAGACAGGCCAGCAAAACACAGGAGCAGAGGCAAAGAGAGAAACAAGCAAGACAGAGGTAAAAAAAACAAGGACAGGGGACTCCCAGTGAAAGAGGATCAGCAGAGGGGAAAGGGTTCACATGGGTGACCTGAGATCCTGAGCCCTCTACCCACAACCTGGAGCCTAACTCATTTGCTCGGAGGAAAATTACAGAGGCCTCTCCGCCCATTCCTGAGCGGGAGCAGATCCAGCCTCCTTCCTCGGCGAGCTGAACACGCCAGCCCTGAGTCAGGGTCAGCGGCGGGTGGCCACGGCTGCTGGGAGCAGCGTTACCACCTGGGAAGAGAGCCCGGAGGCTGCAAGGCCACTGCTGGCATTTGTGTCGACACTCTGGGCGGCTGGCCCTCCCCTGCTGGGGACAATAGGTGGACAGACCTGGTGGCCCGCAGGGTGGGGAGGGCAGGGGAACCTGCCAGCTAACCAAATGGGAGCGAAGGCTTTATGTAACCCGGATCTGCTATCACCTCCCGGCCAGGTGTGCCCTTGTGGCGTGTCCTGGGCTCCTTCCCTGCCCCCTCCCCCGCTCCATGCAGTCTCCAAAGCCTCGGTTCCCACATTTGCTTCAGCCTCTCTGCCTCAGCTGATTTTCTCAACTGTACATTTTTGTATTTCTACCAAGCAGAGCCACGCGATCTATTATGATTGTGGTTACCACCATCAGCATTATTTAAGCAACTCTTCCCAAGGCTGGGACCTAGGACAGCGGGACTCAAGCAGATGCTCATGGTGGGGTGAAGCCCAAATGGGACAAGGATTCCTGGGTCCCCTTCCTATGCTGCACCTCCCACCCTACAAAAGCTCATGCCCGGAGATGGAGATTGTCTCCAGGGCTGATCCACCATGTGGCCTGGGGCACCTGACTTTCCCCACTCCTGGCCTCCACGTGCCTGTGTGAAATGAGGAAGATCACTGCTTCCCTTGTGAGTAAGAACGCAAACCGTCTAAGCAACTACCACTGATATTCGCTGCAGTCTCGGCCATCACTAGGGCTTCAGAAAGAATAGCGGCCATGAGAATCTGCATTCATCAGCTCTGGACTCTCCCTTCTGGAAAGGCAGACACATCTGACTTACAGCTATCTCTCTGATGTGAGAGGT
This sequence comes from Neotragus moschatus, assembly GCA_006410615.1. Classification (NCBI taxonomy): domain Eukaryota; kingdom Metazoa; phylum Chordata; class Mammalia; order Artiodactyla; family Bovidae; genus Neotragus; species Neotragus moschatus. The sequence continues at coordinate 1,962,901 of SJYA01002329.1, forward strand.
GCTGTTGTGGGGGAGGTGGGGTGGGGCAGGGAATCTGTGCTCCCAGATATTCCAGGGGTTCTAGAAGCTTCTCTCCACTCTCCTCTCCATGCCAGTGCCCTGCAGGTGGATTGGGCAACCTTACTTGGACTAGAGTGGCTGCCCAGCCCCTCGCCCCAGCCCTTTTCACATCTCAAATGCTTGTTTCTGGGATTTCCCTGGAGGTTCAATGTTTAAGACTCCACACTTCCAATGCAGAGGGTCCAGGTTCTATTCCTGGTTAGGGACCTAAGATCCCACATGCTGCATGGCACAGCCAAAAAAAAAAATTTTTTTTTAATAAAATAAATTGTCTCTGAATGACCAAGGAGGGGAAGTAATAAAATTCAGAAGTCCCATCTGAACCAACCCTCCCGATGGCGACTCATTCACTTCACTCCAGGAAGCACCAGGGAACAGGTGTCCCCAGACTGGCAACTGTGCCAAGGAGGCTGGCATCTACCTCCTGCTTCTGGGCCAGTGTCTCCAACAATATGAAGTTAATCACAAAGGCTATTCAGGCCAGGCAATGGGAGACAGATCCAGTCATGGAAGGAAAGCAGGCAACCTAACAAAACCTACTGACAGGTGTGTTCTCTGGGACCTAGCGGCTGAAAAGGCCAGAGGAGGCACACAGAGTCTGACCCACGGCCCAGCCACTCAGGATTTGGAATGCAAAGGCCTGACCCACATCTGTCTATATCAGTGGCTACTGCAGGGGTATGTTTACAGTTCACGAAACTCAGGGTGCCTCCCAGAGGCCCATGGCCTGTTGCTTTCAGGAACATCCATGAACACCCTGTTCAGAGCCAGGCCCAGGGGTTTGGCATGGCAGCTGCCAGGATGGCCTCTCCATTCCAGGACCTTCTCACTGGTACCAAGCCATGGGCTGCATCAGAACCAGGGATGTGTAGAGTTTGACCTGCCTGTGTTATCACAATAGGGAAATTTCACAAGGCTATCTGAACTGGCTTCTGCTCCAGATATACGGGCTTCCCTGGTGGCTCAGAACTTAAAGAATCTGCCTGCAATGCAGGAGAGCCGGGTTCAGTCCCTGGGTTGGGACAATCCCTTGGAGGAAGAAATGGCAATCCACTCCAGTATTCTTGCCTGGAGAATCCCATGGACAGAGGAGCCTGGTGGGCTACAGTCCATGGAGTTGCAAAGAGTCGGACACAACTGAGCAACTAACACTTTGCTAATAAATGAGACAATGGCCCCACCCAGGGCCCATTCCCACCTGGGCCTAACTGGCTGGAGCTGAGCAGCAATTCTCTGGGTTGCCAGAGGCCCTCCACCTCAGCCTGCTTCACTGCCCTTCTTTCTCTGCTCTGTACCCATTTTACAGATGGATCATCTCAGGTCCAAGCCACATTACACTGTTAAACAACTGTGAGTTACTGTTTTCTCANAAATGAGACAATGGCCCCACCCAGGGCCCATTCCCACCTGGGCCTAACTGGCTGGAGCTGAGCAGCAATTCTCTGGGTTGCCAGAGGCCCTCCACCTCAGCCTGCTTCACTGCCCTTCTTTCTCTGCTCTGTACCCATTTTACAGATGGATCATCTCAGGTCCAAGCCACGTTACACTGTTAAACAACGGTGAGTTACTGTTTTCTCAGACTGGCCCGAGTCTAGGAAATGCCTGGAACTACTATGAATTTCACTCCCAGGCAAAGATGACTGAGGAGGTCTTTCCCAGGCCCCTGTACTGGGCTACTCCATCCTATTGCTAGCTGGATACGTACTCACGATGGAGGAAGTCTGTCTCTCAGCCTCCCCAGCACCTTTCACGCTGCCAAGTGGACCCTTAAGAAAGTCTATTAAATGAGCACACAATTATCCCCAAGTCACGGAGCCAAGAAGGGGAACCAGATCCCAAGCCTGCTGACCCCCAGGCTGACAGGAAACCAGGTGGGATCTGAAACCAGACACACCTGGGTTCTCATCTTGCCCTGTCACTTATAAACTGTGTGACCTTGGACTAGTGTGTTCACTTCTCTGGACCTTAGGAACCTTCACTTTTAAAAAGCGGATGGAATGGGACTTCCATACAGCAGATGAAGATTTGATCCCTGGTCAGGGAACTAAGATCCCACATGCTGCAGGGCAACTTAGCTCAAGCGCTGCACCTAGACAGTCCGTGCGCTACAACTCGAGAAGCCTGCACACCACAACAAAGACCAAGCACAGTCAAAAAACAAAAAATAGAAAGGGGGAGGGTGGGGGGAAGTGTCCTTATGCACACAGAACTTATGTACATAAAAGGAACATTTCTCAGTAATATAAGTTCTTATTACTATTAACTATAGTTCTCCAAAAGGGGAATTGGACATAGGTCAGGTCAAGGAAAGGAAAAAGATGTCACCAGGTCCACTGCTGAGTTCCAACTCCAGCATTCCTTACTCCCAATGATCAGGTTAAATCTTGGGGATACCCAGCCCACTCTGGACTCTGACTCTGTGCAGACTGGCGAGGCCATTGTAGTCCCACCTCCTCCACCTTTGAGAGCTAGCCAGTTCAGTGGGACAAACCCCAGCCCCTTTATCTGGGTCATCTTACTCCTTGGTCACCTTCAACAGTCTTTATCTTCCAGGCAGCTTTCCTGGACTACCCAGGAAGGAAGTCTGAATAACCACCACCTCTGAAGCACAGCTAGCACCCAACCCTTTCATCCTCAGACAAAAGAAGGCTCAACCAAGTCTTACAAAGATATCAGATATCGTTACAGTTGACATCTTCCTCTCCCACCAGCATCTATTAGCTCATACAGGGCTGATGAAGAGGGAAGCCTGAGACCAGCGTAAGGCAGAACACGTCTGAGGTCACACCAAGGAGGTGAAAACCCAGGTCAGGGGTGGGAAATGCCAGAGTGAGAGTCTCCACTTTCCACACCCAATATACCTCACATATGCAGTGGCAGGAATCCCCAGGGCCCTCTCTCCCCAAAGCCACATCCCGGCTACCACAAATCTCAGATGTGTGTTCGCTTCAGAGGGTATGATGCTAGCAAGAATCCCTGGGCTCCCGTGAGGACCCAAGATGCTCAGTGACCCCAAAACCCTGGCCCTTAAGTTTTCACTGGTTGGTAACAAGACGAGAAAAATGAAGATGGTATAGTCTCATAGACTCAAAACTAGTGACTGTTCTTTATTCTGGAATTATGTACTGTCATCTTTTTTAGTGTCAGAATAGTCTTCCTTTCCTAAAACAATAGCACAAACAGGTGACAAATTAAGTAATGCCCATATTTAGCAAAATTACAAGGTTCATGACATCAATGTCTGGAACCACATGTATACCCTGCCCCTGAGAAGGTGACAAATTTCAACTGTCTCTTTTTTTCTTCCTAAAAAATCCAGGAAAAGAAATTCTGGTGTCTCACTCAAGACCCTTAGGGCCAGAAGTCTTTGTTGGGATCTAAATAGATTCCTGCCAGCTGCAGTTCAAAGCCACATCTCCTCTTTCTGCCTTGAACACACAGTCATACCCTAGCTGGGGTTTACATGGCTGCTTCTTGAGACCTTTTCCAATCTGTCTAGGTCATCAAAATTAACACCCTTCCCATCCCAGATCAGGAGAAAGCAATGAGCCACCTCCCAGTTCAGCAAAAGACCCTGTGAGAAAAAGGCCAGTCTTCCTTGGAAGGCTGGGAGGCCTGTGCTCAGGGGACAGAGTTGGGAGGAATCTCTTTTTTAATGGCCACACCACACAGCATTTGAACTGGTGCCCCTTGCAGTAGAAAGGCAGAGTCTTAACCACTGGATCACCAGGGAAGTCCTTGGGAGGGATCTTGAGGGTCCCAGAGTTCAGCCTCACCCTACCCCCATTGTAGAGATGGGACAGTTGAGGCACAGAGAAGGGAAAAGATTAACCCAAAGTCACAAAGACAACAGCAAGATCAAGAGCACATCAGCCTTCCTTTGAATCTAGCAGGGTCAATCCTCCAGAACCCAGAGTGGCCCTGAACCCACAGCAGATTACCACCTCCTTCCCATCTCTTCACACCACACTGACCAGGGTGTGCTCCATAAACAATGCCCACCAACTGCAACTCCTTTCTGTCTCAAGCAGGGGTCCCAACCCTCCCCAAGTCAAGCAGGTCCAAAGATGGATCTGGGGCCCTGACAACAAAGTTACCCCCACTAAACCCTGCCACCTCCGAAGCTCAGATTTCCCAACCAGTGAAATCTCTGCCCAACTTTCTAGAAGAACCCACGTATGCAGGGCCCACATCCCCAGGGCAGGAACTATCACCACAACCACTCCTCCTTCAGTTGACACTACTGCTTGGCCCAGACCCAAGGCCAACTCCAGACCAGCTCTCAGAAACTTAAGTGTGACTATCTTCTCCATCCAATGAATCTTATTGGCCTCAAAGGATATGCCTACCCTAAGAGTCACACTTACATTCAGCAGCAAATTCTCTGCAGGCTCCTTGCCATATAACCTCTACTTGTATACTTCCAGTGATGGGGAGCTCAGTGCCTAGCAGAGCAAGTCAGTCCAGCACTACTTGGCGATATCTCTTCCAGATGATCCTTCAGCTGGCTGACGGCCGTTACCATACATCTTCACTTCCATGGTGAAACAATCCAACTGTTCCTTCAAATTTACCTCAGTTCAGTTCAGTCGTTCAGTCATGTCCGACTCTTTGTAACTCTTTGCAACTCACCTGATGTGATATCCAGAGTCTTTTCTCTCTCTCCAGGTTGACTTCTCCTCCAATTTACAACCCACAAGGAACACAGTTAGGTGGCCTGACCAACTCACTCACTCTTCTATCCAGTGGGACTGTTACCTCCCCTGTGCGGGGTAGAACACTTCCACTAATGCAGCCTATAGAGAAGAAAATGGCAACCCACTCCAACATTCTTGTCTGGAGAATCCCACGGGTTGCAAGAGTTAGACACGACTTAGACACTAAACCACCACCAAGGCAGCCTAAGGGTCCCAGGTCCCTGGCCACATCCACTAGTGACTCAGCCTGTAACTGGCCAAAAGCCCTCAGCCCATCTCCCAGGAGCTGTAGGCAAATAGGTCTTGGCTCATTCAGGTCTCATTACCACCCAGTAAGTCTTCCATTTTACGGAGGAGAACACTGAAGCACTGAGAGGTTAAGTTATTTCCAGGAAGTCACAGCTGGTAAACATCAGAGAAGGAATTTGAATTAGGGCGAGGTATTCTGGCCCCAGAGCCCATGCTCTTAATTACTGCCCTCTGTTGTAGTTATGGAGCTAATTATTTTGGGGGGAAGAGGAGAGTCCAAGTGCAGGAATTGACCTTGAGCTCAATTACATTTCATCTCATTCTGCAGGAAGGAGGCTGCCACTCTGGGTGCATTCCCCTCTACCTGGGCTTCCATGGGGTCTGTTCTTCCCCTGGGCCAACCCTCCTCTTCCCCCTCCCCAGCCCGTAAGGTAAAGTCACCCCTTCCCTCCCCACAGGACCACCCTCATCCTATCAGAAATCTCAGCAGGACATCTTGGAGGAAGGCTTTCAAACTTCCCCAGACTGGGAGGGCTCTGGCTTTCTCCCAGGAGAAAATTCTAGCCCTCGGGCAGGAAGAAACAGGTAAGATGTGAGAGGTTGTTTTTCCCCTGAAGCCTGAAGCCTGCTTCTCTTGGAGACTGCCCAAGGCCGGGAGACCCAGAGAGACCCCATCGCCTGGCCTAAACCCCTGGTCACACGAGGCTGCTAAGAGAAGCCCACTGCCAGCCTCGCAGGAACCTACCGGAAGGGATGAAAAATGTGTAGCCCTGTTTCAGCTCAATTCTTTGGCATCGCTCCACACGGTCTCCCAGGAAGATGTCGCTCTGTTTGCCTGACAGCACCCACTCCTCATACAGTGCCAAATTGTGCAAGGTTGGAGGAATCAGCCAAAAGATCTTAGAAGGAAAAGGAAGCAATTGGTTAAAGATCCAGGCCAAAGTCTCTGATTTCTTCCAGGCTCTGCCACAAGCCAGGAGACAGCTCCACCTGCCTGGGAGCAGAGAGGATGGGGGAAGACCCATCCCTGGGGACCCCTCTAGGTCCAGGTTCCCCATAGGGTCTGTGGAGGGGCAGGGAGGGCTGTGCTGCTGGTCTGGGAGGCCCACTGCCTGCTTTTAGAGAATCTTCATTCCAGCTGAAATACCAAGGTGGAAAGACTTAAACTGGGTAGAACATTCTTTCTTTCTCCTGAGCCATGGGTTTGTGGGGGGTGGGGGGGGCGCGGGGG
>SJYA01002329.1:1973741-1987699 GCA_006410615.1 Neotragus moschatus
CCCCTACCCCACCCCACCCCACCCCCATGGACCACACCGGCCTCTTCTAAGCACCACTTCAAAATATTAGTCCTCATTTTCCTAAAACCATCTCTTTTTTTTTAAAATTTAACCTTGATTTCTACCTCTTCCAGGCCCCTGGCAGAACACAGTCTAGGAAAAACAATTTAAGTGTTCGTGGGATGGAGCAAGGCGAGATGCTTCCTTTGGCCGGCAGCTGGACACTCTCTCCAGTGCCCAAAGCTTTCTGCTCTCTTGGGCCCCAGACCCAAACCTGCCTGGTCAAACAGGTCACCCACCTCAACCTGCCCATCTCCAGCCCCAGCCCCAACCTCCCCAGCAAGTGTGGAAAGGGAATCCCTTCAAGCAGCAGCTGCTGTGTGCAAGGGAAAGTTCTCCAAGTTGAGCTGGTGTCTGCTCTGCCCTCCCAGTCACCCTCCAGCATCCTCTGAGGCCCCTCAGAGCTCCGGGGAACTACTTCCAGACTCGCCTCTCCAGGAGAGGTCCCTCCTCCCAGGTCCCTCATTTCCAGGCGTCCAGGACCGACAGGTCCCTCCTGCCGGGCAACTGCATGCTTTAGGGCAGCCAGGGGAGCTGGGAGAGGGCCGCTTTGGTCGAGGTGGCTGCAGCCTTCGCCCCGCCGCGCTCATCCCACTTCTCCCCCCTCACTCCAGCTTCTGGCTCTCTCTGGCGTGACGCCTTTGCACTGACCTCTAACAGCTTCCTCTTCCAAAGCACACCGCAGTCACATGGGCACCCCGGCTCGGTGCCACGGCCGCTAAGCTCTCGCGGCGGCCGGCCAGCCAGCCTTGGTTCCGCCTGGGCCGTGGCCGCCCCCTGCCCGGAAAGCCGCGCTCCCCCCAGCCCCCCCACCCCCGCACCGGCGCGGGTGGTTTTCTGTGCAGGGCACCTTCCAAGTTGGCGGCTGAATATCAGGCGCCCCCAAGCCTTTGAGGGGGCTCCCGCCTCCCAAGGCTCGGGCTGGCTGGGGAGGAGCCTGGAAGGTGGGGGCGCTGCACCTGCAGCACTAACTTTGGGGCGCTGCCTGGCGTCTGGGGAGGCGGGGCAGCCCCACCCCGCCCTTTTCCCTCCAACTTGGTGAAACTCCCCCAGCAGCCCAAGGGGCGTCCCCTCGGGCAAAGGTCTGGCGCGGGGGAAGGAGGAATGCCTGGAAAGCTGGCACCGGGTGATGGGGCTGGAGGCGATGAGCGCGCGCACGCGTGCACACACACTACACACTTACACGCAGCCCCGGGAGACACAAAGAGCCGCTCCGCGATGTCGGCCGTTCAGCCCGCGGGCGGGAGGTGACCCACAACCCGCCCCGGCGTGCCCCGAAGGAATGGGGGCTCCTGGGGGCTCCCGGGCAGCCCGGGCCCGCAAAGCGGACCCCCGCCCAGCCCCGCCCGCGGTTACCCTCGGCGGTCCGGCTCCCGGGTGTACCCTTGGGCGGCGAAAGCTGGACGCTCGCCCGGTCCCCGCGACCAGAGCCGAGTACCCTCCACGGTGCTGCCAGGCCCCGGTCGAGGACCGCGGAGCCCTCGCTTGCTGGCTTCCTTCCTTTCTCAGGGAGCTGGGCGCAGCCTGCACTCATCCCCGCGCTGAAACTAAACACCCGCGCGGCACGGCGGCCGCCAGGGAGGCGGAGGGAGGCCGCGGCGGTGACAAGGAAGCGCACCAGACCAGCGCCAGGGGACGACGCCGCCGCCCACGGCCGCCCCCTCACCCGGGCTGGGTGGGGACACCAGGATAGCTCTCCCCACCTCTGTTCTACTGGCAGGCGCCCGGGGACTCCCGCACATGGATGCTATCCTGCTGTTGAAGGCGACGACCCAGCAAAACTAGCTTCCTGAAATGCACCCATGGGGCAAAGCTATAGGAAGGGCCAGTGCCAGCAGGTGGAGGGCTGGTCAGATCCCAGGTGTGGCAGCCCAGGGACCAGGGACGCTGCTCTGGCCTTAAAACACACTGCCAGTATGACCTTGGACAACCACTTCCCCTCTCTCAGCAGGATACTTGTCCTGAGGGCAGGGAGGTGACTTGAAGTTCATTTGCAATCTAAGATGCTCTTGCAGCCCTGTCCCTTACCTGCGCCCTTAGTAGCTATATAACCTCACATCATTGAACTCTTGTAGAAATTCACTGAGATAGACACTTTGATGATGAGTCCAATCTTCACAACGACCCTGTAAGGTCATTCCCAGGATTGTACCCATTTTACAGGTGAGAAAGCAGAGAGGCTCACCCTGATCACTACCCTTGAAGTGAAGTACTTATCCAAACAGCCTATCTCAGAGTTTCTCAGCCATTCTCCCCACATCTCCCTGGTAAATCCCAAGATTCACAAACAGCAGAGTCTGCAGGTTACAGCCAAACCTCAGACACTAACTGAAGGAACTGTTGTTTAGTCACTAAATCTTTCCTTGTGACCCCGTGGGCTGTAGACTGCCAGGTTCCTCTGTCCATGGGATTTCCCAGGCAAGAATACCAGAATAGAGTCTCCTGCATTGGCGGGAGGTGGATTTTTTTTTTTTTTTTTTTTAATCACTGAGCCACCAGGGAAGCCCTAAAGAGTTAGTCCAGCTCAAATCAGAAGTCCCCTCCATGCCAGGCACGCTCATCAGGAAAACAGCCCACTTTTCATCCCACCCTTCCCGCCCTCCTCCCAAACTACAAAAAGTGTAGGAGATGGTGGTATGCTGGCTGCAGGGGCAGAAATCAAACTTCTTTCTTTAGCCAAGTCCCATTCCCCAGGCTACCAACCATTCTTAATGAATAGGTCCCAATTATCAGCTGCTCATAATAATAGCTGTTTACAGGTATGATAACATTTTACCCTCAAAACAACCCAATAATCCCCATTTTAGGGAAGTGAACATTGAGCCATTTCAAGGTGGTCAATACCCTGCCCCAGGGTGCTGCTTTCTGGTGTCATTTACAGGATGGCTCACGCATTGGAACCTCCCTGATGGCCTGCTGTGAAGTTAAACTGTAAACGCCCTAGAAAGGGTTGAATTTTTTACCTTATGAATACTTGGCCTATTTAAAAGACAGTCATGACAATGATTATCCCTGACCTTGAATCTGAGCACCAGTCATTGAATTAAATGATCTAAGAGAGGAGAAGGCCCTGACAACAGGATCAAACTGTCCACATGGGAGACATATTACCTTTCTTTCTTTTTTTTTTAATTTTGTATTTTGGCCGCATCACCAGCATACAGGACGGTTTCCCGACCAGAGACTGAACCGAGGCCTTCGCAGGGAAAGCACCCAATCCTAACCACTAGGCCACCAGGGAACTTCCCCATATTACTTTTAAAGTCACAAACGCCTCAGCTACTTGAGAGGAGGGACCACACCAGATTCATTCTTGTAAATGCAGCACCCAGCAGCCCTATAATTATTCTAATCAGCTATGTGAGCTGGACCAAAATCTTTCCCCACCTCTGGAACTCAGCATCCCCTTTGTTAAATTGCTCAGGGCCCTCTAACTCATGGCCCTCACAGACCAAACCAGGCCCTGAATCGATTTAGTTTGGCCAGCACTGTTGCTGTTTTTTGTTTTTTTACAAAAAAGGCTTTAAAAAAAAAAGCCACTGTTGCCTCTCTGGTTATCCAGAAGCCACACCAGCTCCTACTGACTTACACTCAGCTGCTACATCCATACTGGATTAAACGACTGTGAATTTCAGCTTCCATTAATCTGTTATGGATGTGACAGCTGGACCATAAGGAAGGCTGAGGGCTGAAGAATTGATGCTTTCGAATTGTAGTAATNGAAGCCACACCAGCTCCTACTGACTTACACTCAGCTGCTACATCCATACTGGATTAAACGACTGTGAATTTCAGCTTCCATTAATCTGTTATGGATGTGACAGCTGGACCATAAGGAAGGCTGAGGGCTGAAGAATTGATGCTTTCGAATTGTAGTAATGGAGAAGACTCTTGAGAGTCCTGTGGACTGCAAGGAGATCAAATCAGTCAATCCTAAAGGAAATCAACCCTGACTATTCACTGGAAGGACTGATGCTGAAGCTCCCATACTTTGGTCACCTAATGCAAAGAGCCGACTCATTGGAAAAGACCCTGATGCTGGGAAAGATTGAGGGCAGGAGAAGGGGGCAATAGCGGATGAGATGGTTGGGTGGCATCACCAACTCAATGGACATGAGTCTGAGCAAAATCCAGTGTGCTGCAGTTCATAGGGTTGCAAATAGTCCCATACAACTTAGTGACTGAACAACAACAAAAGTAACCTGCTTCCTATATTTTTGAGATTTGTGTACTAAGTATAAAACAGCACCTGGGTCCATACATGGTACTACAGGAAAGGACAGTTTTCTTTGTCCTTCTTTTTGAGGTACAAGGGAAAACCCAGGAATCCAGAGAACTGGATCCAGGGCATGGCCCATGTGTGACATCAGCAGCCTCTCCATGTCAATTTCTCTGTGTGATACATTACACAGGGGAAATCATTTACGATGCCAGCAAACATGACTGATGAGAGTGAGAAGGTAAATATGGGTTGTAGAGACACCCTATGCAAATGTGAGGAAGGGTAGATTAGAAAGCAGTGGATGCCTGGATTCTAGTGGCAGCTGCAGCCTCTGTGTGTCTATACATGAGGCCACATGGAGAAAAACATTTTATCCCAACTACATCTCACATCCATTGTAGGCTCCATCTTCCCTTTAGCATGGCAGAGAGGCAGGGAGGCAGGGCAGGGATCACAGGATCCCCGTTTTGTAGACAGAAGTGAAGATCCGGACTTCCCTGGTGGTCCAGTGGCTGAGACTCCATGCTCTGAATGCAAGGGGCCCAGGTTCAATCCCTGGTCAAGGAACTAGATGCTACATGCCACAACTATGAGTTCACATGCCACAATTTAAAAAAATCCTGCCTGCCACAGCTCAGACCCTGGGCAACCAAATAGATAAATAATTTTTTTAAAAAAAAAAAAAAAAGGAGATGAAACACTTGCCATAGCTACAGGGAGTAGCAGAGGTGGTGCCAAAACTTGGTCTTCCCAGTGCCTGTCTTCATCCTGTTTCACCTTTGTACTCCCATATTATTCCCTTGTTCTTCCTGCCACTTCCAGAAAGTACTCAGGGAGAAAATGTGGTCAATTTTCAATTTGGGGGGAGCCAAGTGTATGCTTTATACGGGATCCCGTTTAGGCTGCGCCTCTAACCTCTTTTGGTCCATGGTATATCTGCAATACACCAGCAAACCTCATTTCTGCAAGCCTGGAGTGTGAGCAGGTGAGAAGGGAAATGACTTACCCATTTCTTTCTGAAATGCATTACAATATCCTACAGTCCTAAGTGAAAAATGTGTGCCCATATCACAGACTTGGGAGATTACTGTAGAAGTTGTAAAACACTTCCAAAAAGTCTCTGAGTGCTCCCCCACCCCTTCCAGAGGCAGAGCCAAATTCCCCTCCCTTGAGCATGGGCTGGATTTAGTGACTTGCTTTTAACTAACTAGAATATGGCAGAAGTAAACAGTATGTCAGGCTTCCCACGTGGCACTGGTGGTAAAGAACCCACCTGGAGGTAAAGAACCTCCCACCAACGCAGGAGGCACAGGAGACGTGGGTTCGATTCCTGGGTTGAGAAGATACCCTGGAGGAGGAAATGGCTATCCACTCCAGCATTCTTGTCTGGAAAATTCCACGGACAGAGAAGCCTGGCAGGCTATATTCCACAGGGTTGCAAAGAGTCAAAAATGAATGAAGGGACTCAGCATGATCGAAAAAGTATATGACTTCCAAAATTAGGTTATAAAAGGCACTGAAGCTTCCTCCTGTTCTCTTTCAAACCACTCCTGATGGAGGGGAGGAAGCTGCCATGTCTTGAGGACACTCAAGCAGCCTTACAGAGAGGCCCACATAGTGAAAAATTGAGGCCCAGGCCTAACCTGTTTTTTTGTGTGTTTTTTTTCCACACCCCATGGCTTGTGGGATCTTAGTTCCCTGATCTGGGATTAAACCTAGGCCCTTGGCAGTGAACGTGCAGAGGCTTAACTACTGGACCATCAGGGAATCCCCCAGGTCTAAAGTTTTAACCCAAGTGCAAGCAAGACTTTGAGCCATAACCACCCACCTGAGTCACATCTGCCCTACAAAAGCTGTGAGCTGATGCTGCTAAGATATACATATTTTTAAGTTGTTAAATTTAAAGTATAATGTAGCAATAAACAGCCAACAGGGATACTTCCAAATCACTGTCACTGTACACCGGTAAGGAATTTCCCAAGACAAATAATTCTGTACAGTCAAAATGGTTCTACAGGACAGCGGTGGGGGTGGGGAGGACGTGGCAGAAATAAGATGGTACAGCTGATATTCAGTCCACCCTGTCATCACCTTTTCCCTTCATCCTGCTGATGACACTTATCCCTTCCTAATATATAACTTAGGATAATATACTAATTCAGGGCAAATTATACTATAATTTAGAGCTTCCCTGATGGCTCAGACAGTAAAGAATCTGCCTGCAATGTAGGAGACCCAGGTTCAATCCCTGGGTCTGGAAGATCCCCTGGAGAAGGCAATGGCAACCCATTTCAGTATTCTTGCCGGGAGAATTCCATGGACACAGGAGCCAGGCAGGCTACATACAGTCCATGGGGTTACAAAGAGTCAGACACGACTAAGCAACTAACACACACACACACACACACACACACATAAATATAATTTATCCTGGCCTGTCTCTTCTCCCAGCCAGAATACAAGCTCCTTGAGAAGAGGGACTATTTATTCACTGCAGTCTACCAACTACTTAGTGTCTTGCATGTAATACACAGCAAATGGAAGAGGTAATTAATAACTAGTGTATAAAAAGATATATATATATACACACACATACTAGTTATTTATATTTTGGCTGCACCATGCGGCTTGTGGGATCTTAGTTCCCCCACTAGGGATCCAGTGGGAGCCACAGTAGTGAAAGCACCAAGTCCCAAACACTAGACCACCAGAGAATTCCCACACTAGTATACCCTTTACATATATTTTGTCTGCCACAATGTTGCAACTACTCCCTTGACAACTGTCTCCACCCCTTCCTTGCCTGAAATTCCTGAACAAAAATCCATTAAAATTCCTTACCTCCTCACCATGATCAAAGGGCATAAATCCTGGAACCAAGGAGGAAGCAGTCATGGGCTGGTAACCCTCCGCTCACCCCGCTGCAAACCCTCGGTTCAGGTGACCCTTCAGCTCTTTCCACTCTCCAGGCACCTCCAGCATGAAAACACTGATTTCTAGAAAGTGTCATTTTAATTAAATTCCAAAGAACAATTCTATGATCCCAGAGGACTTCATCATCATGGGATTTTTACCTTGTTTATTACCTGAAAGTAGCATTTGTTTCAGCCAAACAAAGGTACTATTTCCAAGGCAACAATTTCCTTCCTAACAAGCTTCAAATCCTATAACAAGTTCTAGGCCACTGACAGGGTTTGTAAATTTATTTGCCACATGATCAAACCAATATGTCCAAGACATGTGGTTCTAGAAAATTGTGGGTGACCCTTTTTTTGGTAATTAGATAGAACTCTCAGTGTATTAACAGAGCTTACTATTTAAAGGAATCTTTCAATAAAGTGAAGAACACACTGAATATCTCAGACAGGCAAGGTAGACAGGACTTAATTGAAATCTGTCACCCAAGGCTATTTCACCTTCCTAAATACATGTCCCGTTTGTGCTCTGCTCTTCCCTAACCCTGTCCCATTACTCACCCTCAGGTAGATGATGCAATGGCTGCTCCTATCAGTCTGCCCTCACACCTCCTTCAATCCACACTGAAGCTGCAGAATTTGCAGAATGCAAATCTGAACACGTCCCTCTCTGCTTAAAATCTCCAAGGTTTCAGGGGACTTCACTGGTGGTCCAATGGTTAAGACTCTACCCTTCCAATGGAGGGGGTGTGGGTTCAATTCCTGGTTGGGAAACTAAGATGCCACATGCCGAGTAATCAAAAAATAAACTTTTTTTTTCTAATTCAAGAGGTTTCTGATTGCCCTTAGGAGAAATACAGACCCCCATGGTAATACATTCCAGTATTCTTGCCTAGAGAATCCCACAGAGAGAGCAGCCTGGCAGGCTACATCCCATGGGGTCACAGAATCAGACACAACTGAAATGACTTAGCACGCACACCAGCTTTATGATTCTCCTCAAAAAATTGTACATTCTTTAATTAAAAATTACTTTAATGATAAAAAACGCTGACCATCATCTGAGCCTTCAGCAAGTCATATGGTAACATCAAAGATCACTTATAGATCACTACCACAAATAAAATAATAATGAAAATATTTGTAGTACTATAAGAATTATCAAAACATGACAAAGACATGAAGTGAGCTGATGCTCTTGGAAAAATGGAACCTGTAGAGTTGATCGACACAGAGTTGCCACAAAACTTCAATTTGTAAAAAAAAAGAAAATAACAACAAAAAACCGCTATTGGCAAAGCTCAGTAAAAAGGAGGTACCTCTTGTATCATGAATATTAATTATAAATTCTCTTTTTCTGAAGTTTTTTAGCCCTCCCTCCCTTTTTTTTTTTTTTTTTTTAATATTTCAGGCTTTCCTCATATAGTTGTTGATCCTTGGCTGTTTATTCAGTTAGATGTTAAAAAAATGATTACAAGCTGGGATTGTAGGCTGGGTTTTGTTAGTGGGCCTTACTAATTATAAGCTACCTTTTTCATTGAGAGAGCCCTGTATATCAGTATCTGTAAGTATTTTCTCTTGAGGCCATTCAGTTTCTTCATGAAAGGAAACCCACTGTAGAAACAGACTTACTCCTGCCCGGTGTCTGATAATATTCTCACCTGGCCTTCCTGTGAGCCGAGTGCTCCTCCTCAGTCGAGAGCATCCCTCCTCTACAGGCTGATGCGCTCCCAAGGGGTGAAACAAAATCTTACTCTTTGTATGTGTAAAGTACACATACATACACAAACAGATACACAGTATCTTTGTGACATTAAATTTTGAGAAGTGGGCAATTAGGAGAAAGATGTGTTTAGAAGGGAAATGTCTTTAAAAATAAAAAATGCTCCTTAGGAGGATAATTGGAGAAGGCAATGGCACCCCACTCTACCTCTCTTGCCTAGAAAATCTCATGGACGGAGGAGCCTGGTGGGCTGCAGTCCATGGGGTCACTAAGAGTTGGACACGAACGAGCGACTTCACTTTCACTTTCACTTTTCACTTTCATGCATTGGAGAAGGAAATGGCAACCCACTCCAGTGTTCTTGCCTGGAGAATCCCAGGGACGGCGGAGCCTGGTGGGCTGCCATCTATGGGGTTGCACAGAGTCAGACAGGACGGAAGTGACTCAGCAGCAGCAGCAGCATGACTCCTTTGAGCCTGGCCCACCCCTCATCCTGCACCACTGACCCTCCCTCGCTCTGCTCCACTCCCACTGGCCTTTTTGGCAAATCCTTCAGCTCCACCCTCTTCCCAGCCCTCCCCACCACCCCAGGCTCTCTGTACACAGTCAGAAAAGCTCTTCCAAGGTCTCTTCACTTAAATAACTCTTCTTCCCTTTGACCACAGCTCAAGGAGGCCTGCCCTGCCCTATCTGACCTGATGAATCCCCTGGTAGACGCTCTACAGCACCAGGGGTCTCTGCCCTGTGGCCTCATCACAACTGCAAACTTCCATTTGTCTCTCTGATCACGGGATTAATAGGTCTCCTGCACAGACTATAAACTCCATGAGGACAGGGAGCTCACACGGTTTTCTCCCTGCTGTATTCTCAGTGCCCAGCACCAACCAGTTGTTCAATACACAGGTGGAATCAATCGATCGATCAATCAAAGAGAGCCAGGATCTGCCTCTAACCTGAGTCCCACACTTGTTCCTCAAGCTCTGCCTCTGTGATTCCATCAAGGCCCTTGGCACTTGCCTACCTCCATCCCTCCATACTTCCCTCCCATCTCCTCTGTCCTTTAAAGCCCATGTCAAATATCCCCTCTGAGAGGATTTTTCTGAGGCCAGCGGCCAAAAAGGATTCCTCTTTTCCCCATTTCCCTTCTGGGAATCTGTTTCTCTCTGCCTAGGATGAAAGCTGGCTTCCCTGGTGGCTCAGATGGTAAAGAAACTGCCTGCAATGCAGGAGACCTGGGTTCGATCCCTAGGTCGGGAAGATCCCCTGGAGGAGGGCATGGCAACCCACTCCAGAATTCTTGCCTGGAGAATTCCATGGACAAAAGAGCCTGGTGGGCTACAGTCCATGGAGTCGCAAGAGTCGGACGCGACTAACACACACACAGGATGAGAGCTGCACCTTGCCCTCGCATTAATGGCCCGCTATTCTCCAGAAGGTAGGGGTTTTTAGACCTGTTTCTCTATTATTTCCCTGTCCCTGTCTCCATAAATTTTCCTGCGATCGCATCAAAACATAACAGAATTGAAAACCCTCCTACCAACCCCACCTTGAGCCCAGTCTTTCCCTTCAAGACAGCCCAGATCCAAGGGGTATTAAAGAGCTTCAGCTTTGAGAGCAGAAAAAATGCCTGAGAAGTAATTAAACAGAGAGAGACAGCTTGAAAGCAAAACGTTGGGAAGCCCAGGGCCAGGGTGCTGGCCTCCCTTACAAAGCCTGGCACGGAGTTTGCATTCAATATGCACTGAATGAAGGGCTGAGTGAATGAGAAGTTCACAGCCTTTAAGCTCCTTGGGGCATTCCTGGCAGCAGGGCTCGGCAGAGATGCTAATGGATTCAGAGCCACCAGAGCCAACTCTTCTAGGAAGCACAGAGCAACTGCCTGGGCCAAGAGTATCTCATTCTCATTTTAGAGATACAAACAGAGGGCCTGAGATGGCAGGAGCCCCAAGGTGACTTCATCATCCCAAGGGTCCTCCACTCAAATCCTAGAACATGGAGGTGCTCGCAGCCACCTCTGCTTATGTTAAATAATTGGTCTCAGGACTTGCTGGTCACACTCCCTGTAGTGATGTCCCCGTAATTAAATATGGCCAACCTTTCCAGCACAGCACCAAACTCCCCCATAGAGGACACTGTCTCTCTAAGGAGTGTCTGGTGAGGAA
Source organism: Neotragus moschatus (assembly GCA_006410615.1). Lineage (NCBI taxonomy): Eukaryota > Metazoa > Chordata > Mammalia > Artiodactyla > Bovidae > Neotragus > Neotragus moschatus. The sequence continues at coordinate 1,984,824 of SJYA01002329.1, forward strand.
GTGGCCCCTGGCTTTATTCAGAGAAGGTTCTTCTCCAACCAGAAGTTGCCTGGTCTCAACAACAGGAAGCAAAAGAATACCAGACCCCTATCCAGCCCTTGGCAAAAGCAAAGTGTCCATGGTGGGTCCCTAGAAAATCCACCCCTAGGACACACTGTCACTTAGAGGGAGTAGATGAATGTTTGACAAGCATGCACACACATGCACACACACACACACACACACATATATGCACAGAGAGATGGTTTCCATTACTCCTCTTCCTCTTCAGATCACATCCCCCAGGGTGGGGCTGGCAGGAAGGCCAAAGAACCATCTGGATGGAGAATCCAGACCCAGAGCAGAATGTAGAGCCAACCTCCCCACACTCAGGACCTCACTCACATCCCAGCAGCACCCCAAAGAGCTGCGGCCTCAGCCCAGGCTCATTTCCAGCCCTCACCCCCTACAAGGCTAAGAGTCACCCACTCCCAGCCCCTGCCACCAGCCAGCCAGTCTTACTTCTTCACTTTCGGGTACTTCATCTCTGCAATGGCGTTCGTGGCTTCCGTCTGCTTCTCCTTCAAGTGCTGAGGCCACATGTTGTCCACCCAGTCCACCAGGTCTACCTGAAATCCATCCAGGCCACCATCAGCATTTCCTGGCCCCAGGTACCCTTAAGTCGGACCCCATCACTGACTCACCCCCTGTCCTCCTGCTCCCAAATCCCTCCTGCCCTCCCCCCATGGGCAGGTACAGGTTGGCCTCGAGCAAGGAGAGGAGGGGGAAGGTGACTGTGGAGGGGAACCACAGCTGGGGACCTACCACGGTGGGACGCTTGACCAAGTGCTCCAGCTTGGTGTGGCTGAACTCAAGGCTGATGACGTTGTATAGCTTGTCCCGCTGGGCCTCGGGCGTCTCGTAGTACCGTACAAACTGGGACATGCTCATCTCTGTGCCTTTCTGGGTGTTCACGTCCATCACGTCCACCAGCCGCCGGCTACCTGGGGGCAGAATCCACAGGCTGGTGGCTCCAGCCAGCTAGAGCTCCAGATCCTACTTGGGAGCCCGACAAAACAAAACCTGCCCCTAACCCAGCATCCAGAATATGCCTCATTATAGGTATACAACCCTATACCTTGTCTGCTCAATGACGTCATCCCCTCAGTGTTCCTCACTGAATTGCTCTCCAATCTTTAAAGGAATCCCTCTTCAATTGATCTGTTTCCCTCCGCAACTAACTTACCCCAAAAGCTCAGTTACTGAGCAGCAGAGCTGGGATTTGAAGCCAATTCCATCTAATGCCGGCACCAAGGTTCTTAACCACCAACGCTGGCCCCTGCCCCCTGCAATACTGAATCTTGATCACATGCTAAGGCTGAAAAATGATCCCCGCCTTCAGAGGCTGGCTCCTCGCCCCATAGATCCCAGGAAGCCTTGGAGAAGCGCTTTGGTTTTGAGTCAGGAGTGCAAATCCACCAGGGGGCATCCCTGAACTTTGCCGGAAACTCTGGCCAAGCTCTGGACAGTGCCGGCTCCTTCCTTACCAGGGCTCCTGGAACAGGTGGGCTCTGCTCAGCTTTTCTGGAAAGCCCACCTGGCAGAGAACCTGCCATTAGAGTGGGGAGGAGAAAAGAACAGCCGCCCTCGCCCTCGCCCCAACCCCCGCCCCCCGCCAAGCTCTCCCCACTTTCTGGCCCGCCTCCAGCCTCCCCCTGCCTCTCCTCCCTCACTTTGCTCAGGGTCCCATCCGCAAAGCCCCCTGGGGAAGGAGATTCACTGGGCAGGTAGGTGATGGGACTCACAGCCCTACAGGCTGGGGCAAATGGCATTAAAGGCCTGGAGCCAGCTGCCCCATCAGTACAATAGAGTGGTTATGCTGGGGAACTCCCTGGCAGTCCAGTGGTTAAGAATCTACCTTGCAATTGCAAGGGATGCAGGTTCAATCCCTGGTTGGGGAACTAAGATCCCACATGCCAAGGAGCAACTAAGCCCACACAGCAACTACTGAGCCCACGGACAACTAGAGAATCTGTGTGCTGCAAGGAAAGATCCTACACAATGCAATGAAGATCCCCCATTCTGTAACTAAGACTTGATGCATTAGAGACTCGATACATTAAAAAAGATTGAAAATAAATTTTATACATATATATATGTGGTAGTTAAGCTTCCCTGGTGGCTCAGATGGTAAATAATCCACCTGCTATGCGAGAGACTTGAGTTTGATCTCTGATCCCTGGGTTGGGAAGATCCCCTGGAGAAGGGAACAGCTACCCATTCCAATCTTCTGGCCTGGATAAATCCATGGACAGACGATCCTGGTAGGCTACAGCCCATGGGGTCCCAAAGAGTCAGACACAACTGAGTGACTTTCACTCACTAAGCTAAGACTTTGTGGGTTTGAACCCCAGCTGGCCCTCAGGCCTCTTAGCATCTCAGAGTAGCAGATTCCCTGTCTATAACACGGTAGCCAGCCTATGGTGTTGTCATGATTTAAATGAGCTAATGTGCATGAAAGACTTCTGAGAAGTGTCTGCAAGTAGGAACTCTTACCTAATTGGACAATTTCATTTATAATCACAGGTGGAGCTACTATATTTAAAATAGACAATCAACAAAGACCTACTGTGTAGCACAAGAGATTCTGCTCAATATTCTGTAATAACCTAAATGGGAAAAGAATTTGAAGAAAAACAGATACTTGTATATGTATAACTGAATCACTCTGCTGTATACCTGAAGCTAACACAACATTTTAATCAGCTACATGTGCTTGCTCAGCCACTACTTGCTCAGTCATGTCCAACTCTTTGTGACCCAGTGGACCACAGCCTTCCAAGATCCTCTGTCCATGGGATGCCATATCCTCCTCGGGGGGGGGGGGGGGGGGGGGG
>SJYA01002329.1:1995113-2055276 GCA_006410615.1 Neotragus moschatus
CGTGAAATGGGAAAGCAAGACTACAAGAATTCTAAAAAGTTGTCCAGGATTTAAAATATTTTCTACTTTTATTTCACTGTTATTATTTCTTTTCTTTTCTTTTCTTTTTTTTTTTTTACCACACTACACAGCCTGTAGGATCTTATAGTTCCCTGACCAAGAACTGAACACGGGTCCCAGGCAGTGATAGCAAGGAGTCCTAACCACTTGGCCACCAGGGAGATCCCTAAAGTCTATGCTTTTAAACCAACTTTTAAAAGGTCTACACGTACCCTAGATCCTGTGCTTTGCAATAAGAGAAGCTACCAAATGAAAATCTCAAGAACCGAAACCAGAGAACAGTCCCTGCTCACTACAAGTAGAGAAAGTCCATGCACAGCAATGAAGACCCAGTACAGCGAAAAATAAATTAATTAAATAAAATAAATAATAAACCAAAAAAATTTTTTTAATTCTAGGAAAGGTGGAGGGATAAATTAGGAGTATTTGATTAATAAACTACTATACATAAAATAGTAAGCAAAAAGGATTTATTGCTTAACAGAGAAAACTATATCCAATATCTTGTAATAACATATAAATGGAAAATAATGTAAAAAGATATGTATATGAAACACTTTGCTACATACATGAAACTAATACAATATTTTAAGTTAACTTTACTTCAAGTTAAAAAATTAATGATTAGTTGGGAATTTCCTGGCAGTCCAGCAGTTAGGACTTGGTGCTTGCACTAGAAGGACACAGGGTCAATCCCAGATAGGGGAAGTGAGATCTAGCATGCTGCACACACACACACATGCACGATAAAAATAAGGTCTGAGGACAAATCAGCCACCTTTGATTTCTAGAGTAAAAATGTAGTCTCCCTAAACACAGCCAGTCAAGAGTAGAGCTAGGGCCAGACACAACAAAGACATCTAGTAAATTCGTGAGGGTTAGGGTAGAGTAGGAAGTCACAAAGCAAAAGCATGAGCTTGGGGTACCTCCCTGGAGGTCTCCCCACTCCCTATGCAGGGGGCCTGGCCGGGTTCCATTCCTTGTCAAAAAACTAGATCCCCCCCACCGCAACTAAGACCTGGCACAGCCAAATGCATAAATATTTTTTAAAAAGCATGAATTTGAGAAATACCCTGGACTGGGTTCGGATCCTGTCTCCACTGCCCGCTAGCTGTGAGACTCGGATCCCCCAACCAGAAAAGTGAACAGCAGCAGTTAATTTCCGATTATTAGTGAGGACAAAATGAGGTCACATGGTAAACAAACAGTAAAAAATAGGTGCTGCTGCTAAGTCACTTCAGTAGTGTCTGCCGACCCTGTGCAACCCCGTAGACAGCAGCCCACCAGGCTCTTCTGTATTATTCTAATGGTATGAACAAATAAATCCTGAATGAAGTGATCTGTCATGAGATTTTTTAAGAAAAACGGCCAAAGAAAGCATTGGTTGGCTTGGGTACCCTCATTAGAGAGAAATACAATGAAGAGACAATACGCAAGTTTCCCCATAGCTGTGGGCCCTCCTATCTTTGGTGATGTCAGTCCAGAGAAGGAGTGGAACTTTCTGGGTACATGTTCTCAAGGGGTTTAAAACATCTTCAGAGACAGCAAGAGAAATCTCTTCCCCACTCTCCCTATCCTCCCAACTCCTAAACCATAGATGCGAAAATATCCCAGTCTTCTTACATGAACTACCCAGAACAGCAATCACAGATTAGAGCATCAAACAGATTCAGACAAATGCAGTCACTTGTTTCCCAACAAAGTAACCTGATTCATTGCCATGGAGAAAAGAGTGATTTTTCAATAATGATACTGGATCAGCTGGACATCTATATTCAGTTCAGTTCAGTTGCTCAATTGTGTCCGACTCTTTGCGACCCCATGTACTGTAGCGCTCCAAGCCTCCCTATCCATCACCAACTGCCAGAGTCTACCCAAACCCATGTCCACTGAGTTGGTGATGCCATGCAACCATCTCATCCTCTGTCGTCCCCTTCTCCTCCTGCCCTCAATCTTTCCCAGCATCAAGGTCTTTTCAAACAAGTCAGCTCTTCGCATCAGGGGGCCAAAGTATTGGAGTTTCAGCTTCAACATATAGGGGGAAGAAAAAGATCTTGACCCCATCTCATCCCAAACACAAAAATCAACTCCAGATGGACTACATGTAAGAGTTTAAACAATAAAACTTTTGGAGGAGAACATACGCANCAAGTCAGCTCTTCGCATCAGGGGGCCAAAGTATTGGAGTTTCAGCTTCAACATATAGGGGGAAGAAAAAGATCTTGACCCCATCTCATCCCAAACACAAAAATCAACTCCAGATGGACTACATGTAAGAGTTTAAACAATAAAACTTTTGGAGGAGAACATACGCACATCTTCATGACCTTGCACTATGCAAAATTTTCTTAATTTGAAAAGGCACAATGTGAACTAATGGACTAGGAAGAGCTAAATGGTCTATGTTAAAATTAAAACTGCCTGTTCATTCAAAGACATCTCTTTTTAAAATTTATTCTTAATTGAAGGATAATTGCTTTACAACATTGTGTTGGTTTCTGCCATACATCAGCATGAATCAGCCATAGGTACGTATGTCCCCTCCCTCTAAGACATCTTTAAGAGGACGACAAGGCAACCCACAAAGCAGGAGACTAACAAGCAGAATACAGAAAGAACCTTTATATCATCAGCTGAATTGTGTCCCCTAAAATTTATATGTTGAAGTTCTAACCCCCAGTAACTCAATATGTAACCTTATTTGGAGATAAAGTCTTTAAAAAGGATATTAAGTTTAAAAATGAGGTCTTTGGTGGTGGTTTAATCACTCAGCCACATCCAACTCTTTGCAACCCCATGGACTGTAGCCTGCCATGCACCTGTTTCCATGGGATTTCCCAGGCAAGAATACCAGAGTGGGTTGCCATTTCCTTCTCTGGGGGATCTTCCGGACTCAAGGATCTTGCAGGTCTCCTGCAAGCAGGTGGATTTTTTAACCAACTGAGAGGGTGGCCCCTACTCCAGTAAGACTGGTGTTCTCATAAGAGGAGGAGATTAGAACACAGATACATACAGAGGGAAGACCATGTGAAGATAGAGGGAGAAGACAGCCATCTAAAAGCCAAGGAGGGAGACCTTCAAAGAACTAACCCTGCTGACACCTTGACTTTGGACTTCCAACTCCAAAATTACGAGAAAATTAATTTCTATTGTTTAAGTCACCCAATCTGTGGTACTTTGCTATGTTTGGCCATAGCAAACTGATACACCTCACAATCAACAAGAGACAATCTTTATCATAAATAAAATGAAAAGACAACTTACAGACTGGGAGAAAATATTCACAAATGATGCAACCAGCAAGGGCTTAATTTCCAAAATATACAGTTCATACAACTCAGTATCAAAAAAACAGACAACGCAATCTAAAAATGAGCAAAGACCTAAATAGACCTTTCTCCAAAGAAGACATACAGGTGGCAACAGGCACATGAAAAGATGCTCAATATTGCTAATTGTGAGAGAAATTCAAATCAAAACTACAGTGAGGTATCGCCCCACACCAGTCAGAATGGCCAACACCAAAAAGTCGACAAGTAATAAAAGCTAGAGAGAATGTGGAGAAAAGGGAACCCTCCTACACTGTTGGTGGGAATGTAAATTGGTGCAACCACTGTGGAGAATGGTATAGGATTCCTTAAAAAACAAAAAATAGAGTTACCATATGATCCAGCAATCCCACTCCTGGGCATATAGCCAGAAAAAATAATTCTATTCAGAAAATATACATTCACCCCAATGTTCACAGCAGCATTATTTACAAAAGCTAAGACATAAAAGCAATAGATGAATGGATAAAGGTACAGTGTATATATACATATGCAACAGAATATTACTAAATCATAAAGAATGGAATACTGTCATCTGCAGCAACATGAATGGACCTATTATCATGCTAAATGAAGTAAGTCAGACAAAGACAAATATTATATGATATTTACATGTGGAATCTAAAAAAATGATACAAATGAACTTATTTATAAAACAGAAACAGACTCACAGACATAGAAAACAATCTTATGCTTACCAAAGGGTAAGGTGAGGGGAGGGATAAATGAGGAATTAGGGATTAATACACACTACTATATATAAAATAAACAAGCACCCCTATTGTCCAGCACAGGGAACCATATTCAGTAACAGAATCACTTTGCTGCACACGTGACAAACACGACATTGTAAGTCAACTACATTTGAATTAAAAAAATATGTTTTTAAATAAGAAATAGTCTTTACAGTAATGGAAAAAAGATTTGATCAATCAGTTTACAAAAGATCTCCAAACAGCCAACACGTAATAAAATGGAGCTCAGTTTCATGGGCCATTAGAAAAACGCCAACTGAAACACAGTGAAATAGAACAATACTCCCATCAGCATGGAGGCGTGACTACAGTGAAAACGATGAACACGCCAACTCTTGGTGAGGTTGTGGAGCCAGCAGAACCAGAACAATTCCTCCAGATAATTATTGGACAGTGTTTACTAAAACTGAATACTTGCTAACTCTCTGACCCAAGCAGTTCTGCTCTTAAGTATATGCCCAATGGAAATGTACTCATTTGTTCACCAATCACGCCTAGCATGTTCATGGCAGCACTATGCACACAGCCTTAAACTGGCAGTCTCCCAAGTGCCCACTAACAGAAGGACTAAATCAGTTGGGAAATAATCCCATAAATGGAAAACCATACAGCAGTGAAAATAAGCCATCTACAACTGCACACAACAAATTGGGTGAATCCTGTAAACACAAAATTGAATGAAGGAAGCCAAAATCAAGAGGACAGACACCCTGTATGACTTCACTAACATAAAGTATGAAAACAGGCAAAATTCATCTACACTACTAGAAGTCAAGAAAACAGCGGAGGGAAAATCTGGACAGAAAGGAATTCAAGAGGGGTTGATCCCGGGGTTCCACGGCACTAGTAGTAAAGAACCCACCTGCCAATGCAGGAGACATAAGAGATGCGAGTTCGATCCCTGGGTCAGGAAGATCTCCTGGAGGAGGGCATAGAAACCCACTCCAGTATTCTTGCCTGGAGAATCCCCATGGACAGAGGAGCCTGGTGGGCTACAGTCCATAGAGTCACACAGAGTCAGACACGACTGAAACGACTTCTCAGGCAGGCAGGTTCAATTGTTAAAGTCACACACATTTAAACTACTGTGGACTTCTCTGTATGTATNTCCAGTATTCTTGCCTGGAGAATCCCCATGGACAGAGGAGCCTGGTGGGCTACAGTCCATAGAGTCACACAGAGTCAGACACGACTGAAACGACTTCTCAGGCAGGCAGGTTCAATTGTTAAAGTCACACACATTTAAACTACTGTGGACTTCTCTGTATGTATATTAGACTTCAATAAAAAGCTTCAGCTTTAAGCATACAGTGCCAAAGAAATGACAAGTGCCACTTTTTATTTCTGTTCTTTAGAGATGAGGAACTGTAAACAGAGGCTAGGTGCCTGTCTTCCCAGTGGGCAGATAAACAGGCCTGAGGGGTAAAAAAGCCCAATCTCAGGAGATTAGAGAAGAGTCTGGAGCCCCAAGTTGTGATCTGAGAGCTGGTCACGCACCAACCCACTTCTCCCAAGAGACAGGGCCTGGGGAAGGGGCAAGTGGCTGGAAAATAAGCTGAGATAGCCCACTAACTCAAAAGGGACGGTCCAGCCACCCCTATACTCTGCCCTCCATAGCAGAACTCCCAGTTGTGAGAATTCCCTGGCAGTCTAGTGGTTAGGACTCCATGCTCTCACTGCAGAGGACCAGGGTTCAATCTCTGGTTGGGCAACTAATATCCCGCTAGCAGCACAACCAAAAACAGACACACACCTTCCATTTGTGTTAGGGGCCTGGTCATGTCGCCAGCAACCCTGGGAAGTCACTCCTTCCCTTCAGTTCACACAGTTCTGCTTGGGCAGACCCCACCAGCAGCTCTGGGTGTGGGGTTGTGCTCCCCATTTTTCTTGCCACATGGGGAAAATCTTGCCAGAGAATGAAGCAGAAAGAGGAAATCAAAAAAAAGGGAAGCAGAAATGAAAAAATAAGAACCGAGTTCTTGAGATCTCTTGGAGCATCTAGATCTAGCTATGCCTAAGGTCACACCCTGAACTTATTATGTTAACCACTGAATTCTGTTTTGCTTAGGGCAGATTGAATTACATTTGTCACTTATGTCACTGTGACAAATGTTCCCCATCGCCACTCTCCAGAAGCCTGCGTGCACTCCCAGAGACTAAAATGGGCATTATCATACCCCCTGCCAACTGCCATCGCAGGCATCCCTCACAGTATCAGAGCTTCTGGACTTCTACAAAGCACCTTCACATTCTCCAGTCCATTCAATCATCACCAGAGACACAGGCTGCAGGTATTACTCTTCCCCCCTTCCCCACCCCCCTTTTTTTGGCTACATCGTGCAGCATGCAGGATCTTAGTTCCCTGATCAGGGATCAAACCCATGCCTCCAGCATCGGGACTGGAATCTTAACCACTGGACAACCAGGGAGGTCCCACTACTCCCACTTTCTCTGCCATTCTAAGCTTTTCAAGAACTGGGAAGGAAACTGAATCCTGGTCTCATGATGAGAAGAATGAGGCTCAAAGAAAGAAGAGGCAGCCTACATACAACCAGAACTAAAAACAAAGCTATGGAGGGCTTCCCACATAGCTCAGCTGGTAAAGAATCCACCTGCAATGAAGGAGACCCCAGTTCGACTTCTGGGTGGGGAAGATTCCCCTGGAAAAAGGATGGGCTACCCACTCCAGTATTCTGGCCTGGAGAATTCCACAGACTGTATAGTTCATGGGGTCGCAAAGAGTGGGACACAGCTGAGTGACTTTCACTTTCACGGAGGGCTTGGAAATTTTTCAAAAGGGCAAAGAGCAACATTACTCAGATTGTAATGTTGATGCCTGAACCCCAGATTTGAGAATCTGGTTTTAATCCTTATCCATAAAGATAATCTCATCAGATCCACATTCTTCCATTAGAATAACAATAGGGATCATTTACTGAGACCCTCTGACCCTCGCCCCAGTCAATCAGCTAAGCATTCATTCATTTTCTTATAGGATCCTTATTTGAGGCAGATTCTGCTATTAGGTCTATTTCACAGCTGAGGAAAGTGAGGCTTAAGCAGGTGAAGTAGCTTGCCCCAAATGACTCAGTCAAAAAGCAGAGCTGAGCCTCAGCAACAAAGGTTGGGGCTGGGCAGAGGCATCGGCGAGAGTGACCTATGCCAAGACTCGATTTATGGGGTCCATTGCCCCATCTTCTGCTCCCTGGTGGAAGGTTACCTCCTTCCGCTCTGACATCCACTTTCTTCAGTGTTTCTAGGATCCAGCTTAAAAAAAAATCTCTCCTGAGCAAACCCTCATCAATTAACTGAGATCCTTCTGTCAACAGCACTATCTCCTTATAGCCAACTGGTCTTCTCTTCTCTTTTTTTGGCTGCAGGCATGTTCCCTGACCAGGGATTGAGCCTACGCCTTTCAGTGGAAGGCAGAAGGCAGATTCTTAGCCAGTGGACCACCAGAGAAGCCCTAGTCTTCTTTCCTGCATTAACACACCTCTAGGTCAATAACTTAAGCTGGATCATCTGCACACCCCCTGGTCAGCTGCCTGCATCCTCCACACGGCCACCAGAGTCAGCTTTGATAGAACTTAGATCACATCACTTCACACTCACCAGGATGGCTAGCATCAAAAAGACAGACAATAACAAGTGTGGGCAAGGAAGGCAAAAAAATTAGAACCCTTGTATGTTGCTAATGGGAATTTAAAATGGCACAGCTGAAAAAAAAAAAGGGTGCAGCTACTTTAGAAAATAGTCTGGCAGTTCCTCCAGAGATTAAATGTAGTTACCTCATGACCCAGCAATTCCCCTCCTACGATCTACCCCGAAGAAGTGAAAATGTCTGTTCACACTAACACTTGTACATGAATAGTCACAGTATCATATTCACAAAAGCCAAGAAGCAGAAACAACCAAAATGTCTATCAACTGACTTATGGGTAAACAAATGTGGTCTATTCATATAATGGGATGCTATTCATCCATAAAAAGAAGCAAAATACTGAGACATGTTGCTACACGGATGAACCTCGAAAACATGAAGCCAAATGAAACAAGCCACATACAAAGGACCACATATTACGATTCCACTTATACGAAATGTCCAGAATAGACAAACCCACAGAGGCAAAAAAGTGGATTAGTGGTTGTCAGGGGATGGAGGGAAAGGGGAATTGGGAGGTACAGTTTACTTTGGGGGTGATGAAAATGTTCTGGAATTAGTGGTTAACGATTGCATAACACTGTAAATATATGAAGAATCACTGTGGAAATCCCTGGCTCTCCAGCAGTTAGCACTTGGCGCTTTCACTGCTGCAGCCAGGGTTCAGTCCCTGGTCAGGGAACTTAGATCCCACAAGCCCTAGGATGCAGAAAAAAAAAAAAAAAGAGAGAGAGAACCACTGAATTGCAGGCTTTAAAATGGTTAAATGGCGAATTTTATGGTATATGAAATCTCTCAATTTAAAAAATGTTTTTAATTCCCCCTCCCAAGAAAATAATCAGATCACAAAGCTACCCCCTCATCACACTTTAAAATTCCCCAAGGGCCTCCCCATTATACCAGGAGACAAACCCAGATTCCCCACCAGGGCCTAGAGGGCCCGCTGTGGGCCTGGCCCTGAGACCCCTCCCACTTCTCCTCACTCCTCTCATTCTTCCCCCACTCTCTGCCCTTGTTTATCCCTCCATCCAAAATGTTCTTTCCTACAGTTAGTTTCTCATCAGTCAGGTCTCTGTCCAAATGTCCTCATCACCTCCACCCAGAGGCCCTCCCTGACTACTTCCATCTAAAATAAACATTGCTCCAACAACCTCCATCCCATTAACACTGTTTTATTTCTACATAGCCCGATCACCTTCTGAAAAGATATAAATTTTTAAAAACGGTTTACTTCTTCTTTTCCTGTCACTCCAACCAAGAGGGCAGAGCTCTTGTCTGTCCTATTCACAGCTCTGAATTCGCCTGCCATGTACAAGTTACTTGAGAAACACTTCTGGCAAGAATGGATGTATCGAACAACTTCCTGTAAAAGGCGAAAGGCCGCCCACTACCTGGTCAAGAGTCCGGGACACTCAGTGATCAGCCAAGCACTGCAGGTGCCCAGGGCCAAGCCCCGCCCTAGACCTGTCTGGAACCCAGAGAAAGTAGGGAACAGTAATCCCTCCCCTTTGGAAGTTCTCAAAGTCTTTCAGGGGTCACATAGCACCCAATGTTTACCCAGCAACCCACAAACAAACACCAGAAGAGATCTAAGATTGCCTTGCTGACACTCAAGCTGGAGGCTGGGGTCCAAATTGGCCTCATAAAACTGTACTGGCAAACACCCTCTAATACAGCTTCTTACGGCTCTGCAATCCAACCTGTTCTCCAGAGTGAGCCGGTTGCAGCTCACACCTGCTCCTGCCTCCTCCCATGAGGACTTTCTTTTCAGAAGCAGTTAAATATCCAAATGGGCAGGTGGCACAGGCCTCGCTCCCCAGGCCCCCCATCCCCAACTGCAGCATCTCCGCCACGCATGCAACTTACCCACTAGGAGTTTGACATCTCGGACTGTGAAATCAGGGTCAGGCATCCTGGAAAAAGAGGAACGCAGACATTTGGTGGGAAGCCAGAAACCATAGGGTTAGATCTCACAATGGGGGCAGGGGAAGCCATTTTTCTAAGAGAGTTCCCTGGTTCTCAGGCTGAGAACCCACAATGAGATAACTCAGCAAAAGGGTAGTGACAAGTTGGTGCCTGGAGGGAGGGTCACCCTGGAACTAGTGAGCAGTTTTCTCAACTCAACAGGCAAATCAAATCCCACTCTCCCTGACACCCAAACTCAACACTGCTACAGAGAAGAGGATGGACCTCACTGTCCCTTCACCCACTTTTCCCCAGAAGACTGAAGTGTACTGTCAAGGTAAGCACCAGAGTTGGGCATTCAAACCTCTGCTTTCTTTTAGAGTGGCTAGCTCTCTCTGTGGCTTCACTTTTAGAAAATACTTTCCCTAAGGTGTTGTATGAAGGGTGGCAGGAACCTCTTTAAGTTTAGAGGGGAAAAAAAAAAAAAACCACATCACATCAATTGCAAGGATTTGGTGACCCTGGCTACTGTGGCAGTGATGATGTTCACTATTAATTGACAGTGATGCCAAAGATTTCATTTCTATTCATAGGAATGAGACTCTTGAGCAAATCTGGCAGTGGAAGGAGGCAGGCTGTGACGAGGACACCCTCAACCTCCTCCAACCCCTGCCCCAGGGGCAGAAACCTGTTCTTCCAGGCTTCCTCTGGATCTCTCCCCCACCTGGAGCTCTGACAGATCTCCAGAGAGAATGTAAACCAAACAAGCCACTGTGGGGAGGCAGGTGCTGGGGCACCAGCAGAAAGAGGAGACGGGACCTAGTGTCCTGACATCCCCTCAAGGACTTTCCCAGCGGTCCAATGGCTAAGATACCACACTTCCACTGCAGGGGGCACAGGTTCGACCCCTGCTCGGGGAACTAAGAACCTGCATGCCAAGAGGCAGGGCCACACACAAAAAAAGGAACATGCCCTCCAAAGAAAAGGACCAGTTTCCCATACAGTGGGATTCTGAGTAGAAACAGGCATATAGGCATTCTGCCTCTCTGCCCAAAGTCTGGCTAATCCCTTCGCAGCTTAGGCACTGCCTCAGTTTCCCTTTAGGAAGTCACTGTGTGTAAGTGGGATGGATCAGAAGGGAAAGTCCACACAGTTGAAGTACCCTGTGACCTCTCCATCCAAATTCTCTGAAAATCCAGACCTATCACTGGAGATTTTTTTCCCCTCTCTTGAACAAGGAGGTGCAATCCCCAAACAACAAAGAAAAATCCTGCTCAGTGACAAAAGGTAGGGGAAAGAGTGGAAGAAATCCATCCCAACCTATAAACTGTGTGAGGGAAAGAGACAGAAGAAGAAGCAATTCATCTCAGCAACTTACTTAATTCCCAGGCCATCCTTTTCTCGAAATACCAGGGGAACTCTGAGAGCTTCTCTCTGCACATACTCATAGTTGAAATCTGTTTGGAGATGGGAATTAAATCAGGTTGCTTAAGTCACGAAGGAGGAAATGAACCATGATCCATCGGTTAGGGGAAGAACATGGATGGAGGAAGGGGCAGGGATTGTATGAGACGCAGGCACCAGCTCAAAGAGCAAGAGATCCCTAGAAAATGACAAGGAAATGGATGAGGCAAAGCTCAAGAGAAGCTATGCCAACTCTTGGCTCCTCTGCCTACTCAGTCATTCCCTGCATGCCCCACGGGTCAGAACTTGTCAATGAAAGCCCAAGGGCGGCAAGGGTTGGGGAAGGAAACTCAGGAAAGAGCCCCACACAGAAAGAGCCCCACTTCTCACTGCGAAAGAAGGACAGATGGACAAAACACATCCCAGGCTGAGCTCAGAAAGTACAGGAACTGCAGAACTGAAGAATGCCACCTGGGAGGATCTGAAGCCCCATAGAGGAGGCTGGGAGGAGGGTTCTCATTGTAGCTGAGCATCAGGGAAGGTCTTATTGTAATATCCTGCGTAGTGAAGGGGAGGGGGGGGGAAGCCGGTTTCCCTGGAAACTGTGTATTTGGTGCCAAAATAACTAGGGAACTGGGCACAGCTTTGTTGTCTTAATAGTGAAATTCTGTTGCAGCCATCACAACACTTGCTTCAGCTGGATAACCCAGAGGGATGCTGCCCAGGTGAAGGCTATATGAAAGGGACATGGTGAGGCCCAAAGAAAATTCACCACTTAGCTTTCTGTCTGAGGGATGCTTATCTAGTGGAGACCCCAACATCCTTACAGAATGCCCCAGAGAATGAAGGAAGCCTTAGTTTCCATCCTCCTGAGTTCCAAAAGTAGGGGAGCTCACTTAACCTTATCCCTAAATATGGAGATGAGGGAGGCGGGGACAAATACTTACAGCCCCCAAGCCCTCAGGTAACTAAAGCAATTCACGAAGATACAAGCCCGCCCTGGCCAGTCAGAAGGGAGACAGATGAGATCTCAGGGCACCAAAACCCCTGCCCCAGAGAAACAGTTCACTAGGGCAGCTTGGGGGTTGCGGGGGCGGGGAGGCCAAGGCAACTCTGTTCAGAGGAGAGAGAACAAAACCAGAGCTGGGGAAAGCCCTGACCTTAGCAGCTCAGATCCCCAGGGGCTCCTAGTGAATGGGGATTCCTAAGGATTTAAAGGCAGAGAAGTTTAAGAAGCTTCTATTTTGAATCCAGGCTAAGGGCTCCTTCTGTTTCTCAGCTCCTCCCTCGAGTTTTGGGGCAAGATCTGAATTAACAACCAACAACCCTGGAGTCCTCTTCTTTGAAAGGAGCCTGGACAGTAGATTTAAGGAAATCTCCCTTACTGGAAACCTCCCCCGACTACCACCTTCCTCCCCAATACACACACACCCAAAGTCCAGCCCCAGGGTCAGCTTCAACTTCCTCAAATGAGCCTGAGAAAACATGAGATCCTGGGCAGAGAATTCCTCACCAATGACCAGGAAGAGTTGCATACTGTTTTCTCCTACAATGTGCCAAACGACTCAAGAAAAATGGGGAAGGAGAGGAATTAAAATCCCATTTGTGCTAAGGGAATTTAAATGTAGTTGGGACTAGACCCCTGAACTATCCAGCCTCCGCGTGCAATGCTCTTTAAGACCTGGCAGGCTGGAAGAAATTTCTTCCTCCTTTCCCTACAACTACCCCCGACCACCGAACCCCTGCACTCCAGGAAGCAGTGGACACAAAAGAGAAACTTCAAAAATGCAAAGCCAGGCCCTGTCTCTCCTAGGGGCTAACCCCACAGCCCCAGTCACTCAACCAGAACCTGGAGGTGGGGGAGGCTCTTCCCCTGTTAATCAGCTCACTGAGGGATTGGAGGGTTTTCCAAGGGGGATGGGGGATCAACAAAATAGAAATAGTAATATAAAGGGAAACCCAAATAACTGAGAGGCAAAAATGAACTTAAATCCCAGAAGGGCACAGAGAGACAAGTAGGCACAAACAAATCCAAAACCCCAACCCCACGGGCCCAACCAGGGGCCTTGCAGGCCTTAGACCCAAGTCAGAGCATCACTTAAAGGTCTCCAGACACCTTGCAAGTACCAGGGTCAGGCTGAAAGTCAGGTCCCAAAGGTCTCAGGTTGGGGTGACATCGCCAAAGCACCCCTCCCCCCAGGATTCTTCAACTTCTCTAAACTGGCAGGGCTCACAAGATGGACAGAGCTCTCAAGGCCTCAGACTTGGGAAGAGACCCTGTTTCCCAGGAGGGTGCCTCAAGTCTTCACCTCCAACTGCCAGGAGGAAGCCTGAAGCTGGAGCGGGGATAACCCCTTTACCCGCAGTCCCAACATTCAAAGGATCAGGACTGCAGGACTAGAGGCCTAGGGCTTCACTGGGGGCCAGCCAACAACTCCAGGCTCACCCACCCTGCCCCAGTCTGGCAAAGCCCACGAGGGGATGGGGTTCAGTAGACCCCAGGCCTGAGGAGGTGTCACTAAGTGACCCAGGGCGTCCCCAGCTCCAGAGCCCAACTGGCAGGGTCCGAAATGACACGGGGTTAGGGAGGCTTCAGGCCTGGGGGGCCCTCACCCCAATGCCCCTGGGGTGACCCTGGCCCGCTGCAGCCCATCAGCCGCACTTCGTGCAGTGCAAGGAGCTGAGCCGGCTCCGGGAGGGGTAGAACGCGGCGCACCCGCCCTCCCTAGGTCCACCCGTCGGTCCCCAGGTCCCTCTGTCCGCCGGGCCCCTGGCTCTGCCCACCCTGGGGCTGGTGGTGGGCGCGGGCCGGGCCTAGGCCCNTACAAAGTTTTGCACCAACACTTAAGCAGATCCGTTTGCAAAGTCCTAGGAAACCATTTTCAGCAGTTGTGGGGGGGGAGGCGTCGACGTCATAATCCCCGGAACGTAAACATTGTTGCCGATCGCGCTCGGAGCCCGCGGCCGGGCTAGTAGCGGGAGGGGGCACTCGGCCTGGGATGGGGGCGGGAGGGGGCGGCGGCCCGAGGAGGTGTGGGGCGGGGAGGGCGCCCGGGAGGCACCGGGCGCCGTTAGCGCCCTGGCATCGCTGTTTTGTTGTTGGGTCACGAGTGCGCCTCTGCACGCAGGCGCCGCCGCCGCCCGGGAGTTGTGTGCAGAGCTGACTTTTGGAAGGGCTGAGTTGCAGGCGGCGGGCGCATCCCGGAGATGGCGGGGCAGGGAGGAAGGGAAGGAGGGAGGGGGTGGGGAGGGAGGTGCAGATTTGCACGGCTGGCCTCAGCGGGAGGCGCGGAAATGCAAGCCGAGCCTGCTAGAGTGAAAGCCCCCGGGGCCTGGCACCCCCGAAAACGACCTCCCACCTTAATCCCTGCCCCCATCGCCCACGGCCCCCACGGGCGACCCCTTTTCTTCCTCTTCCTTCATTTACCCCACCTCGTTACCTACGTGGCTGACCCAAATTCAAAGCATTTTGTGTATATATAATTTTTTTTCTTTTCTGCTGTGTCTTTTTTTGGGGGGGAGGGTGGAGTGGGGGGGAGAAATCCTCTCTAGAGCCGTAAGCCGATCGGCCACACGGAGGAAGCATTTGGAGGCTCAGGAAGAAATTAGCGCAGCTCCATACCTGTACGGACTACATAACTTTTAAACTACTGGATCCACATACACACAGGTACAGGAAATACAGCCAGACCAAAGCCTTTTCAGACCCGAGCTGACCGGAAGACGTTGCCTTTCATTCATTCATTCTGCCTGCGTCTGTGGAGTCCTTCGCTAGGCGAGAAGCCCTAGAAAAGAAGTTGGACATTTTTTAAAGGTCCCTGCGCTCTCCAAGAAGAGGAAATAGATGCTCAGGAGTGAACTACCGAGAGAATCGGATCTGGCGCCTCCTAACGCAGCTGGCAAACACACGAAGGGTAAGCCCGTATTGGCGGGTTACAGGAGAAATGTCGGTGGAAAGGTGCAAGGCGCTGGGATGAGGCCCGGGGAACTTTGGGTGCACCTTGATTAATCCTACAGTGCTTCTTGGCGGAGGTATGGGCACCCTCTGTATATATATATGGGGTGTCATTAGATCTGGGTATACTTACCTGTCGACATACCTAGTTCACTGTGCCCACCTCCCAAAACTAGAATGGTAAAGGTGTTATCCTGTAAGTTCATCATGTACAACAGTCAAGTCGACTTTGATTGTGAGAAAAAACTAGCCCTGAACGTTCTTCGAGCCCAACTAGGCCCGATCTTGAAGGTAAAGATCGTGATGAGATAAGGAGGCACCAGGGCTACAAGAAAGGAGCCTTATACCTGCTCACAGGTGGCTTTGCAAAAAAGAAAAACTTCCCATCCTTTTTAAATTTTACTTCTCTCCTGAGCCCTGCGGGATAGTTGGAGCAGATCATTTTGCAGATGGGAAACTGAGGCTCAGAGAAGTTTTGAATCTGGTTGATTGCTCTACCCTCATATCCTCCTCATGTCAACACAGTGATCAGACAGATAAGTGGAGAGGAAGTGGCTTCTCCATCAGCCATCAGATGTGAACCATCAGCTCAGTGTTGGTCACCCTATGAGACAGCTCCCCCTCACTCACCTTGAAGTTTTCTCTATCTTTCTGTATCTTTTTCCATCCACCCTCCAAAGACTACTCTTGAAGTTTGTTTTAATCCAAGTCCACCTAACTGGCAAACCTCAAATTTTTTTCCAAACTGAAATTGCCCATCTTGTCTTAATGGGGGTGGAAAGGTCTTTGCCTTTAGCCTGTGTCAAGAACCAGGGACTATTTTATTTGCTTCTTTCACTCAAGAACCCTTTAAGGTAAATAGTTTTGCAAATAAGGAAAGTGCGATTCAGAAAGGGAAAGCCAGTCCCCCAAGATCACACAACTTATAAATGGATTGCTGGGGCTCAGACTGGAGCCTGCCTCTGCCATCACATCCACTTTTGGATACTGACCCTCTTAACTGCTCCCACATAATGAGATGAAGAAGTGAAGTGAAGTCGCTCAGTCGTGTCCAACTCTTTGCGACCCCATGGACTGTAGCCCGCCAGGCTCCTCCGTCCATGGGGATTTTCCAGGCAAGAATATTGGAGTGGGTTTGCCATTGCATCTCCAGGGGAATCTTCCCTGACTATGCAGTGGGCTGGAAGGTCATGAGTTAAGTGCAGTGAAGCAAAACACTTGATCTTAATTCTCCTTTCCTCCCAAAGACCTTTCTGTCTCCCCATGTGGTCGGTCTCATAGTATCCCCAAAAGCTGGTGTCAAGAGAAGATCCGATGGCAGACACCTTAGTGTAAAAACAGTTAAGTCCATATATCACCCGGATGGGGAGTTCCTGGCCTGTCAGAGTGGGAAGGGGCTGGGTAGTCACCTAATTTAATCCTGTCCCATTACAAACTGCCAGGAAACCACAGACCAGAGAAAGAATGGGCCAACCAGGGGTTTGTTCCCCTTTGATGCCCCCAGAGTGCCTACCCTGCCGCCTGGTTTTAAGTGGTCACTCCATAAATGTTGGGCCCTTGATGGATCACCTTCCTTAGCAATATTTGCATTTTCCCTTTATCAGTAATTGGCAGATGAAAGGCTTTGTCCTCCTGTTGAAAGAATTCCAGGCATTTGCTCAAAGTGGGGGAGGAGGTTATGTTGGGCCAAAGGGGGAAGGGCCAAGACCCTTGAGCTCCTTCCCTGGCTAATTGTCCCAGAGGAGTGGACTGTAGGTGAGAGAGGGAAGGGAAGCGTAAGGTGATTCCCCAGGAGAGGGGTTTTTTTGTTTTGTTTTTATCTTGCAGGAAAAAAAAAAGACCAGGCCAGTTGTATTTGAAACAAAATAATAATGACTTTTGGACCTTCTTGCTCATTCTTACAAAAGGCCCAGTCAGATCCTGGCTGTGTTGGCCCCATTCATTCATTTCTTCATTCATCATAGGTTGATTGAGCAGCTCTGTGCTCTAAAGACTTCGAGGATGGAGAAATCAGCTCCAATTATAGCCTCTTCCTCCAGACTGGGCACGAGGTGGGCTGCCAACTTCCCAAACAAGTCAGGAAGGACTGATACTGGATGGAACCCCCAGAATCTAGGATTTTTCACACTATTAGAAACTGAAGCTGTCATATTCATGTATCATTATAATAGCTCCTGATTTTTGAGAGCTTACTCTGTCTTTGAGCAAAGGCTCTCACATTTTGCTATCTTTTGGAATCCTCATCAAAGTTCTCTGAGAGAGGATCTGTAATTGCCCACTTTTACAGCTGAGGCTCAAAGAGAGGTCAAGTCACTTGCCCACAATTTAGGGCTGCGAAATAGCAAAGACAGATTTTGAATCCTGGGCTGGTAGGAATCCAGAGCCCAGAGGCTTCCATCTAGTCTTTCCTGCAGGGTGGTGGAAGATGGAAATGTTCTATGTCTGTGCTAACAGAGGAGCCTCTTAGCCACATGTGACTGTTGAGCACTGTCCAAGAATTATTTAATCAGTTCCCCAAATTTCAGAATGAAATGTGAATAGTGGGATTAAGGAACTAAATGCTGGATTTTACTTAATTTTAATTAAATTTAAATAACTATATAATAGTATCTCCCTTACTGGACAGTGCAACCTTAGACTACAATCCAGAATTTGTCTTTGGAGGAGGAGGTCAGGGATATCTACAAAGGTTTTCTAGAAGGAGCCATCTGTGCAACATGAATGGAGTGTTAGCGCTTAAACCACCCATTCTGTGTGCCTGCTAAGAGCATGGCACCATAGGCCCCTGGGGATGCCAGCAAGATATAAAACTGTCCCACCTGCCCAGATCTGACAAGTAAACTTCTCAGGTACAGATGATTGGTGACAGAGCAGGAAGCCCTAGAAATGGATGACTACTGCCTGATATATATCCGACAGTCAGACTCAAACACAAAGATGCAATGCATTGTAGCCCTATTTGTAATAGGAAAAGANCCTGGGGATGCCAGCAAGATATAAAACTGTCCCACCTGCCCAGATCTGACAAGTAAACTTCTCAGGTACAGATGATTGGTGACAGAGCAGGAAGCCCTAGAAATGGATGACTACTGCCTGATATATATCCGACAGTCAGACTCAAACACAAAGATGCAATGCATTGTAGCCCTATTTGTAATAGGAAAAGATTAAAAATGATCTGAAAGTTGGGGAACTGATTACATAATTCTTGTACAGTTTGTATGCCCAAGGAAATGCTATCAAATCATTAAAAAGAACAAGGTAGCTATATATATATGTGTATATATATGCATATATATATGCGCATATATGTATATTATGTATATAGGGCTTTCCTGGCTCAGTGATAAAGAATGCAAGAGATGTGTGTTCTATCCTTGGGTCGGGAAGATCCCCTGGAGAAGGAAATGACAACCAACTTCAGTATTTTTGCCTGGGAAATCTCATGGACAGAGGAGCCTGGCGGGCTATAGTCCATGTGGTCCCAAAAAGAGCTGGACACGATTTAGCAACCAAACAATAACAAACTATAGATACTGATGTAAAATGATTTCATGATATCCTTACATTAAAACAAAACAAGGTACAGAATAATATCAAACTGTGATGACCGCTTATGTAAACCAAAGAGAATATATCTATATCTACATTTTTTTATATGCACAAAATTTTCTTTGGAAAGAAATACAACTTTTAAATGGGGAAAAGAACTGGAAAAGACAAAAATACTTTTTCTTTGGTACAGTGTGAAATCTTTACCATATATAAGTGTTAGTGTTGCCTGATTTTGAACCTTATAGATTTCATTTTATGTTATCTTTTGAATTTTATACTATGCATAGTATAAAATTGTATGTATTACATACTCAAAATTGACTTTCATTTTATTTGTGATTTTTGAGCCTATGAGTTTCAAAATCAGGCAAATCTAAACCAAAAAAATATTATTTAGTTATACATACATAAGTGGTAAAGCATAAATAAAAACAAAGGAGTGATTAACAGAAAATGCTGGAAGAAAGTTGCTCTGGGCTAGGGAATGTGAAGAGTGAAAGGTACTAGTGATTTTCTGTTTCTTAATCTAGGTGGAGGACACCTGATAAATTCTGTGTTTATGAAATGTTCCACTCTTTAAAAATTCTTTTAAAATTGATTTCTTTCTCTCCCACTCCTAGTTTCTCCTCTCCACACTCCCATCCCCAGAAAACTTAGCAAGTCTCTTGAGCATCCTCCCAGAAATGGTTTATGNGGACACCTGATAAATTCTGTGTTTATGAAATGTTCCACTCTTTAAAAATTCTTTTAAAATTGATTTCTTTCTCTCCCACTCCTAGTTTCTCCTCTCCACACTCCCATCCCCAGAAAACTTAGCATGTCTCTTGGGCATCCTCCCAGAAATGGTTTATGCTGTTACAAAACCTCTACATATATTTTCTTTTATTATTGTGTCACACAAATATACACACTGTCCTTCCCCTTCCTTTTTCATTTAATATAATCGTGGAGTTCTTTCCATATACTATCTGTAGAACTGCCTCATTCTAAAATATTACTTAAGGATGAGATAAATCTGAATCATATGACACAGAAAAATTCAAGATTGGTTAAGAAACATAATAAGTCACAGAATAACCTGTAATGATCCCATTTATGGTAAAACAAACTGTAATGTATAGACATGCAAAAGAAAGAGAGAAACAAAGAAAGAAAAAGGCTTGAATAGAACAACAAACCATTCATTGTTTGATCACTTCTGAGGAGAGGACAAAGTTTTGAGGGGGTTATATAGAGTCTATACTTAATTATTTGCATTTTTAACAACCATTGTGCCCTGTTAAATTTATCGGATATTTCAAACATAAAGGAATAGAAAATAAATATAGGAAGAACTTGTGTATCTAGCATCTGTTTGCCAAACCAAATCTTAGAGTTTTGTCATATTTTGGGTCACTTTTGCAATTTAATAAATACTCTGGGACAACAGACCACACTATTACAGTTAAAGTGATTGTAGTTCCCAGAGACTTGTGTTTGTTTGGGTTTTTGTTTGGCTCCTCAGTCCTTGTGGATTGCAGTATCTGAGTAAGAAAAACCATGGCCAAATTACACATGGTCTGAGTGTCAGGCTTTGATCCTTTAAGGAAAACAGGTTTGTGCCTAGGGTTCTACATATTATAATATCTCTTCCTTCCTGAAGGTTGGAAGGAAACTTGGAAATAACAGGTGAGTTAATCAAGGGGTTAACTCCAGGAAGAGAGTCATAAAAGTTCAAAGATACTTTCAAAACTTGCATCTTTGGATTTATGGACAAGCATGTTAACCAATGGAAATCAAAATTCTGGCATTACTTCATCATGCTAAATTGTCATTGGCTGCCAATTGCAGAGGGCTGGACCGCCGGGCTGGCAGTTAACCCTTTCAGGGACAATCATGCCCTTTACATTCATTTTATTTTGAAAGATGAAGCAAGGACAGATGAAAAGCTTAGAAAGGTCCCCAGGCCTTCAAGCTCCACCTTTGGTTCTCACCCCAGAAGAAAGAGTTTCACCCTGCAGAGGAACACCCGGGGACAAATTTCCTGGAGAAAAGTTTTGAGCTTTTAAAGTGTGGAATCAGCTGACCTTGCTTAGTAAGAGGAGAGGGGAAGAGAGAGGAGTTTGATTCACTTTTTGTGCTGTCAGAACAGAGACCAGAGTTGGAAAGATTCCATTAGTCTTACAGAGCAATCAGTCATTGAGAGGATTGAATTGCATTTCCTGCCCAAAGATGTAGAGACAGATGACCTTTGCAGCAGCTCTCAGACCCCCAGTTCACAGCTGGAGAGAGGATGTGTCAGCATTTACTTAGGGTCTCACCCTGCCCTTTGTTCAAAATTCAGACTTTTTGTGTGTTCAAGCTGCTGCGTGGTTTTTTGTAGTTGTTGATGCTGCTGATTTTTTTTTTAACCTCCCACATCTTGTAACTTATGAGAAACAAACTCTGTTTAACTGATGATAGTAACTGAAGGTGCCCCAGAGAGGAAACCAGAATAGATGAGGGGGAATTTTGAGAGACCACTGAGCCTTTTGGTTTTCATTTACTGCCCCTTCCTGGGCTCCTTGAATGCTGCAGGCTGAACTGGATGAAGCCAGAAATCCAGCAAAACTAATAATAATGCTTCATGTTTACATGGCTCTATTACCAAAANGAAGGTGCCCCAGAGAGGAAACCAGAATAGATGAGGGGGAATTTTGAGAGACCACTGAGCCTTTTGGTTTTCATTTACTGCCCCTTCCTGGGCTCCTTGAATGCTGCAGGCTGAACTGGATGAAGCCAGAAATCCAGCAAAACTAATAATAATGCTTCATGTTTACATGGCTCTATTACCAAAAAGAGCTTTTTCATGCGTTACTTCATGTAGGGGGGAAAAAAAACTTCTAGAATGGAAGCATTTACATAAAGGAGCATTCTAAATTCCCAAATGTCATGAGCTACATGACTTGGACCAAGGACCCAAACTGAGCCTCAGTTATCCCATCTGTAAAGTGGGGGTTGGGGGAGAATCATGATACCAAACGTTGAAGAGTTCATACGATGATTGAATGAGCCAGTGTTCTGGAACAGAGTGGTCAGTAAATGGTGTGTCTTCATTAAAATGAAGGCAATCACCTGGACTTCATAACTCTAACTAGTTGTGGAATCAAGAAATTTAGTCTGGCCGATTATACAGAGTGAAGTAAGCCAGAAAGAAAAGCACCAATACAGTATACTAACACATATATATGGAATTTAGAAACATGGTAATGATAACCCTGTATGCGAGACAGCAAAAGAGACACAGATGTATAGAATGGACTTTTGGACTTTGAGGGAGAGGGAGAGGGTGGGAAGATTTGGGAGAATGCCACTGAAACATGTATACTATCATGTAAGAAACGAATCACCAGTCTATGTTCGATACAGGGATACAGGATACAGGATGCTTGGGACTGGTGCACGGGGATGATCCAAAGAGTTGATATGGGGTGGGAGGTGGGGGTGGGGTTCAAGATTGGGAATTCATGTACACCTGAGACAGAAAAAAAAAAAAAAAGACACTTGCTCCTTGGAAGAAAAGTTATGACAAACCTAGACAGCTTATTTAAAAAGCAGAGAGATTACTTTGTCGACAAAGGTCAAAAAAAAAAAAAAAAAAAAGAAAAGAAATTTAGTCCGGGGACTTCCCTAGTGGTCCAGTGGCTAAAACTCTCTGCTACCAATGTGATGGGCCAGGATTCTGAAAGGATTCCGCAGGCCCCAGTGAAGATCCTGTGTGCCGCAACTAAGACCCAATGCAGCCAAATAAAGATTTTTTTAAAAAAGAAGAAATTATTTTTCCCCCAAGAGGAAGGCGGCCTGAGATGAAGGCAGCAGGCCTGGTTTTCTCTCCAACATTCTTTCTCTTCCCAATAAGTGAAAGTGAAGTCACTCAGTTGTGTCCGACTCTTTGCTACCCTATGGACTGTAGCCTACCAGGCTCCTCCCTCCAGTACTCCTTCAAAGTCTGAACACACCAAACTACTTTGAATTCTTTGAATAAACCTGCTTTCTCTCCTCCAGACCTTTGCCTATGCTGGTTCCTCTGCTCAGAGCACTCTCTCCTGGCAGCACTCCTCCTCCTATTTGTAACATTATAGTTCTTATTTATTCTCCTGGAAATCAGACTAGATGGCTTCTCTTCCCTCATTCACTGATGTATCTTAAAGGTAGCACAGTGCCAGCACCTACTCTAAAATAGTGTTTAATGGAAGTCCAGCATCCCTTACATGCCTCTCCAAGTCCCCAAATTCTTCATCTTCTACAAAGCTAGGGAGGAAAGTGCTAAGATCTTCTCTTTTCCTAGTGATCCATAGCATACCACTCTTTGCAGATGGAATCAGTGGCTTTTTAACTCTCCTTGAAATGGCATTCAGTAATTCACCAGTTCTTCACTGAGTGCCTCCTAAATTCATCCACAGAGTGGACTTTATAGCAAACACTCCTCCTCACTCAGCAACACCTATTTATTGCTCCTATACTGTGCTCAGTCTTGTCGAACTCACTTGCAACTCTATGGATTGTGGCCCTGCCAGGCTCCTCTGTCCATGGAATTTTCTAAAGAATACTGGAGCGGCTTGCCATTTCCTTCTTCAGGGGATCTTCCCCACCCAGGGATTCTGAACCCTCATCTCTTATCTTCTACATTGGCAAGCACATTCTTTACCACTAGTGCTACCAGGGAAGTCCTATTCATGGCTGAAAGCAAGTCTTTCATGCCAGTGACGTTGGGATGGTCTGAAACAAGGTGGACCATTGGCTCTTAGCCTCAGCCTGAAGAGAAAAATCTTGCCAGTTGCAAACTGAGAGCAGGTGCGTTGGCCCAGTTTACCTTAACACAAACCCTTTCTCATCCAGAACACGTCTCACGATTATAATATACTGCTCGTGTATTAATGGTCTAGTCTGTCTCACTGAAAGAAGTTTCTTCTTTCAGAATTCTCTTCTTGAGTGAGAACCTTCTGTAACAGCACAGGGAACTCTACTCAGTGCTCTGTGGTGACCTAAATGGGAAGGAAATCCAAGAGAGTGTGGATATATGTATATGTATGGGCTTCCCTGGTGCCTCAGTGGTAAAGAGTCAGCCTGCCAATGCAGCAGACATGGGTTCGATCCCTGGCTCGGGAAGATCCCCCAGTGAAGGAGATTGCAACCCATTCCAGTATTCTTGCCTGGAGAATCCCATGGACAGAGGAACCTGGTGGGCTGCAGTCTATAGGGTTGCACAGAGTAGGACACGACTAAAGAGCCTGCACGCACGTGTATGTGTATGTATATAACTGATTCACTTTGCTGTATAGCAGAAACTAACTGTACTCCAATAAAAAAGAAATGCAAATAATGTCTGTCTAGTGGAACCCGAAGGTTATGGGTTTATGACCCTGTTGTACAGTCACCAGTTTTTTTTTTAATCTCATTTAGCAGTCTAATAAATTGTAATTTAATAACCCACCCCCACCCTCCAAAAAAGAAGGAAGTCGCTGAGACTGACCTTGGTCTTACTCACTGCTTGTCCTCAGCCCTTATGGCTTGGCTCATAAAATATACCCACCAAACATTTGTTGAATGAATGAATTCGGCCAACTCCACAATATGTCTATTTTCAGGTTGAGCAACTAAACCTTAAAGTGTACCTCTTTGAAGAAGATGCAAGGGCTCTAAGAGACCCTCTTAAAGTGTAACAAACACGGTTGTGGGGGAGACAGTGCTCTGTACGGTTTTCTAGCTCCAAAGCCCATGCTCTCTTCTGTATTCCAGACTGCCTCCCAGGATCAGGGTTCATGAGATCTGCTGGGCAGAAACTGAGTCGCAGGGCCACCTAGAGGTAGGGAACCAGCTATCAGCAACACCCGCAGCTGAGGCCCGCCAACAGGCATCCCGCCCAGACCCCCGACCTTCACCGTCTATCTGGAAGGCCATCAAGCGAATAATGCTGGGAGAGGAGGCCTATTTGCATGTGAGTGTGGTGTGGGGCGGGTGTGATAGCACTCTGTCACTAGCCACTTTCTAGATCTCTTGATGGCCTGGAGGCTGGAGACCTGGGGCAAAAGGGGGCAAGGCACAGAGCCAGCTGCTGGGGCAAGGCTGATGGGTCTCTGGGTCACCAACAGCCCCCCAAAGAGCTAGGCAGCCTTGGTCTTCTGCTCCTGATTTCTAAAATCGACCTTGACTTCAGTCTCAGCGTCAGCGCCTCCCATAAGCAAGCACGTCTGCCCCAGGCAAGGCATAGACACCTGAGTACTGCTTTGTGAGCCCTCCACTCACCTGGCCTAACTTACTGACCTGCCAGACCTTAAACTCTTGGAAGAAAGTCTGATGCTCCTGGACCTCCCTGATGGTCCAGTGGCTAAGACTCCACACTCCCAATGCAGGGGGCCTGGGTTCAAGATTCACACACTGCCACTGAACGATTTCACATGCCGCCAGGAAAATCCCCCATGCAGCAAAAGAAGAAGAAAAGTTTAATGCTCCTTTTGTCTCCAAACCTACACACTTGGTAGGTGCACAGTAAAAAAGTATATGATGGGTTCCTATGGTTTTCCAGAATTCTGACTTACCCTATGAGCTGTGTGCCTTTGGGGAAAGTGACTTCACCTCTCTGAATCTCATTATGACTTGTACAATGGGAAAAATAATAGATCGTTGGAGGAACGAGATGAGATCATGGAAACACTGTCATAACACTCTGTATTTCATTATTCTGCTTCCATATGCTCTGTAGACTGATCACTTCTATCACATAGTTTATTTCTTTATTTTGTTTAGTTTTTTTCTCCTTTCATTTGCCTCTGTACTCCCAGCCCTGCAAATAGAGCTTGGCCTGTTGTAAGTTCTCAGTATTTGCTGAATAAATGAATAGAGGGATATAAAGTGATTAGTGGTCAATAAATGCCGTATAGTGGTACCAATCATAAATTACCATTATGATTAAGAACTCAGTCTCTGAAATCTAATTGAAAGCCATGTAATTGGAACAGAGGAAGTTTCAACATCACAGTAGGAAGTTAGGTGCTCTGGCTGAGAAATCCTGTCCACACCATTTACTAAATGTGTGACCTGAAACAAGTGACTTCACCTTCTTAAGGCTCAGTTTCCTCATCTGTAAAATAGAGGTAACACTGCTACCTCCCTTGTATGCTGCAAGGATTGGATAAGATGGTAAATGCAAAGCATTTAGTGCCTGGTACATAGTAAGTGCTCAATAAACAATGATCACTGGGGACTTACCTAGTGGTATAGTGGTTAAGAAGTTGCTTGACAATGCAGGGAACATGAGTTTGATCCCTGGGGAAGATTCCACATGCATCGGGGCATTAAGCCTGAGAGCCACAAGATCTGAGCCTAAGTGCACCCTAGAGCCCATGCTCAGCAGTAAGAGAAACTACCACAATGAGAAGCCCAAGTACCACAACTAGAGAAAGCGCACGCACAGCATCAAAGACCCAGCACAGCCAAAAAATAAAGTCATTACTTCTTATAGTAACATTCAGACTAGAAATGACTTCTGAGCCGATTAAATAGTTCTAAGTACTTAGCTCCGAAGCACTTAAAATAGTTAAGGGTTCAGAAAGCTCAGTTAATGTTTATTAAATTTTAGTTGCTCAAGGAATGGGATTTTGCTTAGTGTGCCAGGATATTAGCCCCCTGCTGCTAAGTTGCTTCAGTCGTGTCCGACTCTGTGCGACCCCATAGACGGCAGCCCACCAGGCTCCCCCATCCCTGGGATTCTCCAGGCAAGAACACTGGAGTGGGTTGCCATTTCCTTCTCCAATGCATGAAAGTGAAAAGTGAAAGTGAAGTCGCTCAGTCGTGTCTGACTCTTAGCGACCCCATGGATTGCAGCCTACTAGGTTCCTCCGTCCCTGGGATTTTCCAGGCAAGAGTACTGGAGTGGGTTGCCATTGCCTTCTCCACTATTGGCCCCCAGTAGATGGCAAATAATGTTAAAACATGCTGAAAAATTTACATACTGAGCTCCAACATGAGTGAGAACAAAGAATATCTATTAGAATAATAATCAGAACTTACCTGGTGGTCCAGTGGCTAAGACTCAGCACTCCCAATGCAGGGAGCCCAGGTTCAATCCCTGCTTAGGGAACTAGATCCCACATGCCAAAGACCTCAAGTGCTGCAACTAAGACCCAGCGCAGCTAAATAAGTACATAAATATTCAAGAAAGAAAAAAAAAAACAAACAGTAATATCAATTGTCTAATGTGTGCCAGGTATGGTGTTGGGTGCTGAAGCTAGAGTAGTGAGCTGAAATAAACATGGTGGTCATGACTTTCAGACTAGTGAAACGTAGCAAAAGGGAGATTGTACCAACAGTTGCACAGACAGAGGGAACCTCACAACTGATAAGTGGGTCATAGCAGAGAAGTATAGGAGGCTTGAGATGTATAATGTGGGTGGGGGGAGAAGGGGGTTGACCTGGCTTGGGGTTGAGAAGGAAGTTAGGGAGCTGTTCCAAGGAAGTGAGGCACAGAACTGAGCTCTGAGGCAAGAGTTAGGCTGAGTGTGGGGGAAGTGTTCTCAGCAGAGAAAAACAGCAGATGCCAAGTCCTCGTGATGGAGTACATATGGTAAAGGAACGGAAAAAAGGCCCGTATGACCCAAATGTAGTGAGCTGAGGATGGGGGCTAGGGATGAAATAAACTGGAAAAATAAGCAGGCAATTCAAGAACTAATTGAGGGGCTTTCCTGGTGGTCCAGTGGCTAAGAATCTTTGGAAAAAAAAAAAAAAAACTAACTGGGCAATATCTGACAAAACTGAAGGATTGGATAGCCTATGATCCTGCAGTTGCACGCTAGGAACATTCTAGAGAAACAGACACAAGTGCACCAGGAAGTATGACCAAGGATGGTAACCTCAGCTGCATTGTATGCAATCTCAGAAAACTTGGAACAACTCATGTTCATCGACAGGGGAGTGGACACATTGCAGGTATGTCTTTCTTGGGTTCCTCAATAAACAGAGTCTGAATCAAAAGTCTACTTTGTTGGGGAGTGCATTCCCAAGGAGAAAGAGTGCAGAAAAGTGAGAGTGAGGCAGGGAAAGAGTCAAAAAAGGGTACCAAGGAGAGGCCATAGTTACCATGGCAACTCAGGACAGTTCTGGGGAGAGGAAGAAGGGAGAGGAATTATCTCCTAGCTCCTGATCAAAGGTTTGCCCCCACTGGGGAGTAAACATCCTTTTTCAGGATTACCCATGTGTGAGCACCTAGAAGGGCCTCAGTATCACAGAGGAAAGCCCCAGATAGAGGCTGTTTGGCCAGAGCCCCACAAAATCAATCAATGTGGTAGTCAGTGGTTAGGATGAAAAAAGTGGCAAAAGGAAATCACCCAAGATAGGAGGTTAAGGGCTCTGAAGGAACCTATGACCTGCACCTTGTAACGTGGAATCCACACAGCAGTGGAAAAACAATGGCCTAGAGCGCTCCTTGTGTCTACAAGATGACTCTAACTGGAAGATATTGAATCACATGACAAGTTGCAGAAGCAGGCACAAGCTAAAGTTCTGAACTTTGTATAAATCTCAGAAATGGGCCAAAGTAAACAATGTATATAGAAAAGCAATGGAACACATAAAGGATAAAGACCAAACTGAGAAAAGCAGTTACTTGGGGAAGGAGGAGGAGGAGACTGGGATGGGCGGATGAGAATTTCAGAGACATGCTGGTAATGTTAGGGTTCTTTTTGCTGGTGTTGTTTTTTTTTCTTTCTCTCCTTTTTTAATGGTACACTTCACAGATATGCATGTCCTGTCATCCTTGTATAGGCACCATGCCAATCTTTGTATTGTTCCAGTTGTAGTAGACTGCACAGTTTTTTAAAATATTTATTTGGCAGTGCTGATTCTTATTTGCAGCCCCTGGGATCTAGTTCCCTGACAAGGAATTGAACCCAGGCCCTCTGCATAGAGAGTCTTAACCACTGGACCACTAGGCAAATCCCATATTAACTATTTCTTAACAAAATGGTACATTATAGAAAGCTATCTTTGCACATTATAAATGTTCTAAATGAACTAATCATTAAATGTAAGATCCCAATAAAAAATAATGAGTAAATAGTGACTTATTTTTAATAAAATTTTATTTATTTGGCTGTGCCAGATCTTATTTGCGGCATGTGGGATCTTTATTTGCAGCATGGAGGATATAGTCCGCTAACCAGGGATCGAACCCAAGCCCTCTTCATTAGGAGCTTGGAGTCTTAGCCACTGAACCACCAGGGAAGTCCCAATAGTGAGGTCTGAAATTATTATTTAAAAAGAAGAGAAGGATGTCGATGAGGGGGGCATAAGTGTGAATGTGCTTAATGCCACAGAACTGTATGCTTTAAAATGATTAAAATGGTAAATTTTATATATATTTAACCCCTATTTTTTTTTTTTAAAGGAGGGGGGAAGGAAAGAGAGATGGAAAGTGGCAGATCAGGCAAAGCCTTGTGACTATGCTGAGGATTTGAATCTTTAACAATTTCTACCCATTGCGTGAATTTTTGAGAATAGATTTATATAGAAGTCCATGCAAGGAGTTATACCAAGGAAGAAGACCAAATCTTTCACTGATAACTAGAAAAGTCAGGCCAAATAGGAGGGTGGGTAACCTGTCAGGGGCCTCCAGCTGCTGCCCTCTTGCTGAATAAAGGAGTAACTGCCAGTAGAGAATCAGCAGTAATCAGACAAGAGGCAATGGCATAGTGCAGGCAAAGTCCTTCCTGGGTGCCCAGGAGACGGACAGGCAAGTGAGTGATGGGTGAGTCCATCTGACCTTCAGAAAGCTAGTTCACAGGTGAGAAGATAAGACTGGTAAAGGTACCCACAAGTACAAGATGATAAGGGGCCCCTTTGCACTCTGAACACACCCACATAATAGCCTTATCTTTGCATGTTAAAGTTATTTATTTATAGGCATTTTAGCGGGAAGACTGGGGGCTCCTTGAGGGCATTCATTGACTCAGGCATTTATTTAACTACTGTTGTACACAGGCACTGATTTGGGTCAGCTGGTATACAGTAGATATTTAATAAATGTACATTGCCTTATATTCCCCGTCATCACTCAAATGCTCTTTTTTTTTTTTTCCTTTGCTGCACAGATGTGGGATCTTAGTTCCCAAACCAGGAATTGAACCCCACAGCGCCTGCACTGGAAGGCAAAATCTTAACCACTGGACTACCAGAGAAGGCTCTCAGATTCGTTTTTGAAAAAATTTTGCTAGTTGCTGTTACAGAATGGCTTTAAAAGCAGAGACATCAGGGAGCAGTTTACTGCAGACCTCTCGGTAGGCAATGATGGTAGCCTGGTTAAGATGGAAGAGGCGTTGCCAGCCACAGAGCTGAAAATGTGGGTTTCCTAATGGATTATATGTGATGGGAAAAGGGCAAGGGAAAGCAAGGACCCAGGGGTGACTCCTAGGATGATCAGCACCCCAATTTCCCCTTCTCCAGTAGATTCTCTAGAACCACAGAACCACATTGCACTTGACAGTCTGTTCCTGGGATGCTGGGCATTTTTATGTGATTAGACTGGAATAGTTCTCTGGGAAATAAATGCCCTCAGTCTAAAAGGCTTTTACAAGCCAGGGCAGGGGATTAAAGGCGGCCAGGCTAAGGAGAAATTCCAAGGTCAGGAGACAGCTGGGTATGGAGACTTTTAATCTAAACCTTAAACGCTTTTATTTTTCACTCCCTGAACCCAGGGTGTCACTTTAAATACGTGTTTGGCAACTTTGGCTGTTCTATTGTTCTTTTTAATTATACAAAGAGAGATCCTGGAAACAGCTCAGCCCCCAGGCCGAAGGAGGCGAGGAAAGTCTGGCAACAGTTGGAGGAGGCAGACACTACCTTAAAATTGAGTGGATTGAAGTCCGTTTGAAGGAGAGTGGAGACTCTACCCTGAACTCAGGGGAGCCCTGACTCAGGGTTTCTAAAAGGAGACTGACAGTCACCAGCTTAGAACAGAGAGATGACAGATGGACAAATCTGCAAGATAAAAATATCACTAACACTCTCGTACCTTGAGTTTCTTCCCAGACTTCTGTCCTTCTCCTTCTTTTCATCCTCTGAGCAGAAAACACTTAACTGGGCAATTCATTCACAGTTACAGGCTACTCCCTACTGTGTGCTGGGCTCCAGGTTCAACTGTTTGTATGTGTTATCTTGGGATTCTTTTTTTTTTTTAATATATATTTGTTTGCACCAGGTCTTAGTTGCAGCACGTGGGATCTTCCATTTTCATTAGGGCATGTGCGAACTTTTTTTTTTTTAATTTTTGTTGTGAACCATTTGTTTTGTCTTTATCGAATTTGTTACAATATTGCTTCTTTGTAGTTTTTATTTTATTTTATTTTATTTTGTTTTTTTTCGGCCCCAAGGCATGTGATATCTTAGTTCCCAGACCAGGAATTGAACCCATACCCCCTGCACTAGAAGGTAAAATCTTAATTACTGGACCTCCAGGGAAGTCCCAGCATGCAAACTCTTAGTTGGAGCAAGAGGGATCTAGTTCCCTGACCAGGGATCGAATCTGGTACCCTGAATTGGGAGCTCAGAGTTTTAGCCACTGGACCATCAGGAAACTGTTGATACCTTGTTTCATGCAGACAGCAATGTTGTGAGTAGATAATCATACATATCATTATCCTTATTTTCTAGATGGTGAATCTGAGACTTAGAGAGATTAACTATAACTCCAGCTCCCCAGTGTTGGGCCTGGGCTTGTTTGCCCTCAGATGCATTCCTTGCCCTTCCTCTGCTCAGCTCTATCACTGGGAGGCCAACCTCTGCAGGCTGCCAAAAGAGCTGACTTCCTTTATAAATCAACCAATGGGAGGCAGTGAGAGGAGCCTAGTGGGTGGGAAGAAGGGAGAAGCCAGGATTTTTCTCCTTCTCTCTGTCTCCGGAAATAGTTCCAGGAGCAGCTGCATTTCCTGTGTCTCTACCTCCCACCAGACAGTGCCACTGTGTGTCCAGCTTCTACCTGGGGACCCCAGTCCTTCCTGGATACCAGAAGCACCACCCCGCCTCTGTCCATCTCTGTCCAACTCCGAGGGTGGTCCTGACCTTCCTGCTGTTGCTAATCTGTAGGATCTTCACCCTCCCCTGTTTGCCTGCATCCATGATTCTTCCATTACCTAGGAAGCGAATGCATACATTCCCCTATTCTAGTGTCTGCTTCTCCTGCTTGGATTCTCACTGATTTTCTACCTTTCGTGAATACTCACCATCTAGCCAATTCATCTGGTTTGGAATGACACAATTCTCTTTCCTTGAGCACAGGACATCCCACAAAATGAAAAATAATAACCACCTTTTGTTGAGCATTATGCCGATTGCCAGTCAAATGTTCTTTAGTGGAACACTCATAGCAACCCTTTCTGCCAAATCCCATTAATTACTATCCCCATTTGACAGGTGGGGCTCAGGTTGAGTTGTTTGCCTAAAGGGGTACAGTTATAAACTGACAAGCTGGGATTCACATCAAGGGACTCCTAAACCCATGTGACTTTCTCTAATCTCTGCTGACATCTTTGTGTTGTTGTTTTTAATTTATGTGGCTGTGCTGGATCTTAGTTGCAGCCTGTGAGATCTAGTTCCCTGACCAGGCATTGAACCTGGGTGCCCTGCATTGGGATCATGGATTCCTAGCCACTGGACCAGCAGGGAAGTCCCTCTGCTGACATCTTGAACACACAGCCCCATGATAAACCCACTAGGACTCAAGTCCCTTGGGTGACTGAAGATCCCTCCTCAACTCAGTCCAGGGTACATATATGAGCATTCCTAGTGTAGGGGCTTCCATGGTGGCTCAGATGGTAAAGAATCTACCTCCAATTCGGGAGACCCAGGTTCAGTCCCTAGGTCAGGAAGATCCCCTAGAAAAGGGAATGGCAACCCACTCCAGTATTCTTGCCTGGAGAATTCCATGGACAGAGGAGCCTGGAGGGCTACAGTCCATGGGTTTGCAAAGACTTGGACATGACTGAGTGACTAACACAGAAACTTATTGCCTCACATTTTGGGAGGCCAAAAGTCTGAAATCAAGGAATCAGGAAGACTCTCCCAGCTTTTGGAAGTCTCAGACACTCCCTAGCTGGTAGATGGCCATCTTCACCCTATGTCTCTTTATATCATTTTTTCTCTGAGACTCTGTGTGTCTAAATCCCTTTTTATAAGCATACATCATACTGGATCAGGGCTTACTGTAATTAAATGATCTTATTTTAACTTGGTTGCCTCTATAAAGACCCTGTTTTTGAATAAGATAATGCTCTGAGGTACTGGGAGTTGGAACTTAAACGTCTCTTTTGTGGGGGAAGGGACATAATTCAACTCATAACCGTCCTCGATGCAGGTGCTCTGTCTCTACAGTGTGACCTTGTTGGTCCTGTTTTCCTATTTTTGGTGGCTCTGGGAAGCTTGCAGAATCTTCTTTCCCAGGCCAGGGATTGAACTCAGGACCATGGCAGTGAAAGCACTGAGTCCTAACCACTGGGCAGCTGGGGAACTCTCACTCCTCTTTTTCTAATGGTTGCTAGATTTCCAGGAAGACTCCACTCCTTTAAGAGATTGCGATGACTTCCAAAGTCATGTTTGTATTCCAAAATTTATCCCAACATTCTACCCCAAAATATATAGCAAGATGTAAAGCATTTTCATGCATTGGAGAAGGAAATGGCAACCCACTCCAGTGTTCTTGCCTGGAGAATCCCAGGGACGGGGGAGCCTGGTGGGCTGCCGTCTTTGGGGTCACACAGAGTTGGACACGACTGAAGTGACTCAGCAGCAAAGCACCTAATATAGCCAAGCCCATTTTGANCTCCTTTGTCAGAGACAAAGGGAAGAGTCTTGACCAAGGTCACCCAGGGGGAAGCAGTGGTGATTCTGGAGCCAAAGCTCAGGTTTGCCAGTTTGGCTTTGGTGTCCTCAGCTCAGGTTGGAGGATAGAAACCCAGCCCAGGCAGGGGGGTTTCCTATAGAGATGCTGGGATTGGGAGTGAAGTTTTTTAGCTGAATTACAACAATACTAATAAAGCTCCTTTTATTGAGGGTTTACTCTAGGCCAGGCACTAAGGATTTGAAGTGAAGTGAAAGTCATGCAATCGTTTCGATTCTTGTGAGACTGCATAGACTATTCAGTCCATGGAGTTCTCCAGGCCAGAATACTGGAGTGAGTAGCCTTTCCCTCCTCCAGGGGATCTTCCCAACCCAGAGGTCGAACCCAGATCTCCCACATTGCAGGCAAATTCTTTACCAGGTGAGTCACAAGGGAAGCCCAAGAATACTGGAATAGGTAGCCTATCCCTTCTTCAGCAGATCTTCCCAACCCAGGAATCAAACCAGGGTCTCCTGCATTGCAGGCAGATTCTTTACCAACTGAGCTGTCAGAGGAGCCCAAGGATTTGATNACAAGGGAAGCCCAAGAATACTGGAATAGGTAGCCTATCCCTTCTTCAGCAGATCTTCCCAACCCAGGAATCAAACCAGGGTCTCCTGCATTGCAGGCAGATTCTTTACCAACTGAGCTGTCAGAGGAGCCCAAGGATTTGATATTGGATTAATTCAGTCCTGACAACTCTCTGAGTTATATACTAGTATTCTGTTTGTTTGTTTGTTTGTTTTAATGTTTATTTATTTGGCTGCACTGGGTCTTGTGATGCTCGAGATCTTCAGTCTTCATTGCAACACATGGAATCTTTAGTCGCAGCATGCAGACTGTTGGCATGTGGCACTCGGAATCTAGTTCCCAGACCAGGGATCAAACCCAGTGCCCCTGCATTGGGAGCATGGAGTCTTAGCCACTGGACCACCAGGGAAGTCCCTGGGTTTTTTGTTTGTTCAGCCATGCTGTGCAGCGTGCAGGATCTTTGTTCCCTGACCAGGAATCAAACCTTGACAGTGAAATTGCTGAGTCCTAGCCCTGGAGTTGGAGAAGGCAGTGGCACCCCACTCCAGTACTCTTGCCTGGAAAATCCCATGGACAGAGAACCTGGTGGGCTGCAGTCCATAGGGTCGCTAAGAGTCAGACACGGCTGAGCAACTTCACTTTCACTTTTCACTTTCATGAATTGGAGAAGGAAATGGCAACCCACTCCAGTGTTCTTGCCTGGAGAATCCCAGGGATGGTGGGAACCTGGTGGGCTGCCATCTATGGGGTCACACAGAGTCGGACACGACTGAAGCAACTTAGCAGCAGCAGCAGCAACCCTGGAGTGCCAGGGAATTGCCCCTATAGTCCCCTCCCCCCTTTTTTTTTTCACAGATGAGGAAACTGAGGCTCAGAAAGTTGAAGGAACTTGCCAGAGTCACACAGCCTAATAAAGGGCAGAGGAATCAGAGCTAGAAGCAGGCAGCCTGGCTCCAGAGCCCATGCTCCTAACTACTGCCCTACACTGCCTTTCCAGGCCTCAGAAGGCTGAGGAGGTACAAGAAATGAAAGCAGACAGGGCCAGGTATTACAGACAAGAAAGCTGGGAGGAAGGAGCCCATTCCCTCCCCAGGAGTAAGGAGGGATCAGGGCAGGTATGGAGCTTGTGGGTACATTTTAGCCTCAGACCTCCCCCTTCTGAGCCTGGCACATACACAGCAAACCCTTTATAAAGGGTCATTCTCCTTAATGGTATTGCCATTGGCACTTGCGCCCCAGTCTCTGGCCTCGGCAGGCAGCCCCTGGCAGTGTGCCCACCACCCGCTTCTCCCAGCCCAGATCTGATGAGCTGGCTTCTTTACATGGGGGTGATTTGCAAGGCCCAGGTGAGAGGAGGTGGGTGGCAGGGCCTGGAGCATGCCCCTGGTAACCCCGGATCCACAGGTCTACAGGAACTAGGGAGCAGCTAGTACGTCAGCTGTGGGGCTCTGAGCCCAGGGCTGGGGCCAGAGGAGGAGATGGCCCCAGGGCTTGCAGTCTGCACTGCATTACCCTGTCACAGCCCGTCTCTTCTGGGAAGCCTCTCTTGATTCCTTTGTGATTGGTGCTCTGTGTTCTCAGAAAGGGCCTGGTATGACCTGGGAGGGCCTTCATCTCTTCACCCCACGCCTCTTCTTATGCCCAGAGCAAGGCAAGAAGAAACCTCTCCTTGGAAATAGGAGTGTGGCTCCAATAGGGAGGATGCTTTTTTTCATTAATCTAAACTCTTTATTTAGTCATAGTGAAATTTACATACAAATTACCATTTTAACCATTTCTGGTGACTACTATTTGGAGGGTGTTTGTCATGTACTGAAAGTGTTAGTTGCTCAGTTGTGTCCATCTCTTTGGGACTCTCTGGACTATCGCCTGCCAGACTTCTCTGTCCATGAAATTCTCCAGGCAAGATACTGGAGTGGGTTGCCATTTCCTCCTCAAGGAATCTTCCCGACTCAGGGATGAAATCCAGGTCTCCTGTGTTGCAGGCAGATTTTTACCATCTGAGCCAGCAGGGAAGCCTGGTACTAGGAACTCTCATTTAATTGATAAAATGAGCCTATGAACAGATACGATGTCTCTATTTTACAAATAAAAATGCTGAGGCTTAGAGAGGTTCAGTGACTTTCCCAAGGATAAACAGCTCAAGAGTAGCAGAACTGGGATTCAAATCCAGGCAGCCTGGCCTCGAGCCTTTTCTCTTGATCAGTACTTTCTGCCATTTCTCAGCCCTTAGTGGGTGGGTCTGTCATCCCCGTTATACAGATAACAGAAGCTGAGGCTCAGAGAGGCCTCAGAGTGACTTACCCAGGGTCCCAGAGCCTGACGGGAGGAGAGCCTCTGAGCCGTGACCGACCTTGTCACTCGGCCCACTTCTCCCCACTCCTCCCCCGCAGGTGGCCATGGTGGAGGTACAACTGGACGCTGATCACGACTACCCTCCGGGGCTGCTCATCGCCTTCAGCGCCTGCACCACGGTGCTGGTGGCCGTGCACCTGTTTGCGCTCATGATCAGCACCTGCATCCTGCCCAACATCGAGGCCGTGAGCAACGTGCACAACCTCAACTCAGTCAAGGAGTCGCCCCACGAGCGCATGCACCGCCACATCGAGCTGGCCTGGGCCTTCTCCACCGTCATCGGCACGCTGCTGTTCCTGGCCGAGGTCGTGCTGCTCTGCTGGGTCAAGTTCCTGCCCCTCAAGAAGCAGCCAGGCCAGCTGCGGCCCACCAGCAAACCCCCAGCGGGCGAGGCGGCCGCCAACGTCAGCAGCGCCGGCGGCATCACCCCAGGCCAGGCCGCCGCCATCGCCTCCACCACCATCATGGTCCCCTTCGGCCTGATCTTTATCGTCTTTGCCGTCCACTTCTACCGCTCACTGGTCAGCCATAAGACAGACCGACAGTTCCAGGAACTCAACGAACTGGCCGAGTTTGCGCGCCTGCAGGACCAGCTAGACCACAGAGGGGACCACCCCCTGACCCCGGGTAGCCACTATGCCTAAGCCTCCCTGGGCTGGGCAGTTCAGAGCTTTGGCCTTACACCCTTCCCCACGACCTTGTCCTGCCTCAGCCTCAAGGACAGCGTGTGCAGGGGGCTGGGCTTTCGTCGGTGGTGGGGGTGGGGGGTGCAGAAAGTGGAGGAAAGAGGCTTTTTTTTTTTTTTTTTTTTTAAAGAGAAGTTACTGCACTTTGAAACTTTCCTCTAAGAGAATAAGCACTTCCTGTTCTTCCAGCTCCAGGGTCACCTCCTGCTCAGAGGCCACCACCGGGAGCCAGAGTGGGGACAAATGCTCCCTTTGTCCCTCCTCCTCCCCCGAGCAGGTACCACCTGGATGCCTCCTATTCTTTCCGTCTTGCCCTCCCTCCCCATTCAGCGTCGGTTGTGTGCGTGTGCGCGTGTGTGAACACAGAAATATACTCATAAGGGACACCTCCTCTTGTGTCTGTATTTGTTGGGTCTGAACTGCCTGGCGTTTCTCCCAGTGGCCCAGTCAGGTGAGCCTCTAAGCAAAAAAAAAAAAATCAACATTTTGGGATATTCCCAACCTATCTGAAAAAGTTGCATGAGCAGTAACTGAAATGTCTGTGTAGTCAGTTCTTATCATTCACAGTTGTTCTGTTTTATAGTTACAGGACACTGAATTAATTGAATGCTGAACCACTGCTCCTAAGAGAAAGGGGTTAGGTTCCTGCGAGCATCTGGTCACTTTTTTTTTAGTTTTTTTTGTTGTTGTTGATATGGACCATTTTTTAAGTCTTTATTGAATTTGTTACAGTACTGCTTCTGTTTTGGTGTTTGGCCAGGCAGCATGTGGGATCTTAGCTCCCCTACCAGGGATTGAACCTGCACCCCCTGTGGGCATCGAAAGGCAAAGTCCTAACTACTGGACCACCAGGGAACTCGCTGCATGTTTCTTTTTAAAGACACCTTACTTAAAATGTATTTTTTAAGGATACCTTAATAACATTGAACTTATCACAACAGCACTGTCTCTTATTTGTAACACACACGTATGTTCCCTGTAACGCATGCCACTCTTCGGTGCTCCGAACACTGTAGACAGTGCCTCATTGCTACCCTTGGGGGTCATTTTAATAGTGAAATCACCAACTTTTAAAAGCCCCAAAATATGAGGGCTTTTAAAACCCCAAAACCCTGCCCTCCCCCCGCCCCCTCACCTCTCCTCTCCAAGTGGAAGTGGGTGGTGGCAGGGGGGATATTTCAGCAGCCTCACGCCACTGGGCACATTTCTACCATGGCGATGTGCCACTGCTGACTCTGGGACGACTGGGAAGGCCTATGGGGAAGGTGGCTCAGGGGGCCCCATTGTCCCTCATTCCCAGTTGCTAAATAAGCTGTGGAAAGGATAGATGTTTATAGCATGAGCTGAAACTAAGGCAGAGGGTCACCTTGTTTGACCTCAGCAAGTAGACAGATTTGCAGATACCAAAACTGAATGGTGAGGATGACAATATGTGTTTCCCTCTGAACCATATGCGTTAGTTGCAGATTTCCTTCTAAAATCTAGCACATTCCTCTTACATAAGCACAGTTCAGTGATCAAATTCAGGAAATTTGACATTGATGTGATACTGTTATCTGATACAACGTTTTCAATTTTGCTCTTATCCCCATCATATCCTTTCTTGCAGTGCTTTTTCCATCCAGGATCATGCGCTGCAATGAGTTGTCGTGTCCCTTTGGTCGCTGTTACAACATTGCTTCTGTTTTATGTTTTGGGTTTTCGTCCCCGAGGCATGTGGGATCTTAGCTCCCCAGCCAGGTATTGAACCTGCACCCCCTGCAGTAGAAGGCGAAGTCTCAACCACTGGACCGTCAAGAAAGTCCCTCGTTAGTCATCTTTAATTTGAACAGCCTTTCTTTGTCCTCTTTAATAACATTTTTGAAGAGTTTAACCTAGTGGTTTTGTAGAATGCAACCTCCATCTAGTTTCTCTGGTATTTCCTCATTTTTATGGATCAGGTTGTGCATTTTGGCAGGAATTTTATCTCCATTTTGCAGATGACAAGAAATTGTTGTCTAAAGAGGGTAAGTAATTATTGGGCAGAATTCAAACCTGGAAGTAAGTCTGGCTTGGAGCCTAGACCCTCCCAGAAATCTTACATCAGCTGATTCTGGCATTNGCTAAATAAGCTGTGGAAAGGATAGATGTTTATAGCATGAGCTGAAACTAAGGCAGAGGGTCACCTTGTTTGACCTCAGCAAGTAGACAGATTTGCAGATACCAAAACTGAATGGTGAGGATGACAATATGTGTTTCCCTCTGAACCATATGCGTTAGTTGCAGATTTCCTTCTAAAATCTAGCACATTCCTCTTACATAAGCACAGTTCAGTGATCAAATTCAGGAAATTTGACATTGATGTGATACTGTTATCTGATACAACGTTTTCAATTTTGCTCTTATCCCCATCATATCCTTTCTTGCAGTGCTTTTTCCATCCAGGATCATGCGCTGCAATGAGTTGTCGTGTCCCTTTGGTCGCTATTACAACATTGCTTCTGTTTTATGTTTTGGGTTTTCGTCCCCGAGGCATGTGGGATCTTAGCTCCCCAGCCAGGTATTGAACCTGCACCCCCTGCAGTAGAAGGCGAAGTCTCAACCACTGGACCGTCAAGAAAGTCCCTCGTTAGTCATCTTTAATTTGGAACAGCCTTTCTTTGTCCTCTTTAATAACATTTTTGAAGAGTTTAACCTAGTGGTTTTGTAGAATGCAACCTCCATCTAGTTTCTCTGGTATTTCCTCATTTTTATGGATCAGGTTGTGCATTTTGGCAGGAATTTTATCTCCATTTTGCAGATGACAAGAAATTGTTGTCTAAAGAGGGTAAGTAATTATTGGGCAGAATTCAAACCTGGAAGTAAGTCTGGCTTGGAGCCTAGACCCTCCCAGAAATCTTACATCAGCTGATTCTGGCATTGCTGAAGAAATTGGAAGATCCAGCAGTGGCATTGCTGGCCCACCTTCTTGCAGAGCCACAGTGAACAGGAGCTGAGTTGCAGCTCCTTCTTCCCAGGAAATGAATTTGCCACAGCCCCCACCACAACACCAGCCCAGCTTCCTATGTTACCTGTCTGGCCCCAGAGGGCCTTTGAGTTTGAGAGCCCTGTTCTGTCCCATAACCCTGACATAGAAAGTGGTTTTACAAAAACAAAGTGCTCTGACTGAATGAAGTGAGAGTTCATGGAGGAAAGCGTGGGCTTCCGAGGTGACTCAGTAGGTAAAGAAATTGCAAGAGGAGGGCATGACAGCCCACTCCAGTATTTCCTGGAGAATCCTATGGACAGAGGAGCCTGGCCGGCTACAATCCATGGGGTCGCAGAGAGTCGGATACGACTGAAGCAACTTAGCACACATGCACATGCGTGGGCTTCCTTAAGCTCTTGTCCTTCTGTATAAACTTGGACGTGCCCAACAGCAGCTTGGTGGGCTGAGTTGGGAAGGGAGCCCTTCTTTCTCCTATTTTGGCTTCTAGCCTCGGTCCCGTATCACATGTACCAAGACCCACCCCCTCTTCTGTCCCCAGATGGCCCTCTAACTGGGACTGAGTAGGGTGGAGCAGGTACCCCTGTGTGAAAAATCACTGGCTCTCCAGAGAAGACCTGGGCATCTTCCATCCTTCTCTGAGATTCCCACCTCTGCTTCTGCAGAGACCTGTGGTCTGGGTGGAGTTTTTCCTGAGTGTTTGGCTTTCTTTTCTTAACTTGGCTGAACTCAGGAATCATCAGATTGGCTTGTAAAAGGAGGATTTCCAATCTATTGGAATCTGCCCTACTGCGGATTCCAATTTAAGTTGGTCTGGGTATGTCTCTGGAATCTTTTTGCCTTGAAAATGGCAAGTCCTAACCACTGGACTGGCAGGGAATTCCCTGGAATCTCTCTGTAACCAGCACTCCAGGTACTCAAACGCAGGCAACTTGTGAAGGAAACATGGGCAGTTAAAAGAACAGTCTTAAATTTCAGCTTGATGTTTGGAATAGATAGTATGTTCATAGGTTCCAAATACAGCAGTGAAAAATTGCTGTTGCTCCTGTTTCCAGGTTCCCAATTCTCC
Organism: Neotragus moschatus; assembly: GCA_006410615.1. Taxonomy (NCBI): domain Eukaryota; kingdom Metazoa; phylum Chordata; class Mammalia; order Artiodactyla; family Bovidae; genus Neotragus; species Neotragus moschatus. The sequence goes on from SJYA01002329.1 coordinate 2,036,225, forward strand.
ACAAAGATAATCACAGTTGCCAGTATATTTTGATTCCATTTAGAGATTTTATACATAAACAAGAACACACCCTACTTCTTTAAAAAAAAAAAAAAAAAAAAGTCTATACACATTGCTACTGTTCTCCCCGCCACCTGTTCTCAACTGTCTGAGCAGACAGGCTTAAGTTTAAGGACAGGCACTTTCTAATTTGGAGACTTGTGAGCCTCCCTGAACCTCAGTTTCTTCTAAAATGACATGAATAATAGCAGGACATCTCATAGGTCATTGAGGGATCATGAGAGAGCACTCATGTAAAGCTGTCAGTACTGGGCCTAGCAGTGAGTGGCTCTGTATCTGGTTAATGGTGTGTCCAGAGGCAACCAGGCTCAGCTTCCTGGCCTCAGAGGTACCAACTGAGAACCCTGCTATGGATCAGGCCAGCTGCTTAAGGGTTCCGATGGGGGAGAGAATCTCAATAATATCAGTGAACGCTTTTCTGAGCCCTTTACTATGTGGTGGGCATTTGCCAAGGGCTTTATGAACACATATTTCAGGGTTCTTTCATGGTTTTATACCAGTGAGGTTGGGTTGAATTCTGCGGAGTGTTTACATTATAACATGTTCAGCAGGTTCCCAACCTCTACCCACTGGGTACCAGTAGGACTCTTCCCTGCCAGTTGTGAAAACCGAAAGTGTCTCTAGACTTGGCCAGATGTCCTGGGGAAGGAAGGGGAGCAGAATCACCCTCAGATTAGAACCACACCTTATTCCATTCCAGTACCACAGTAAACTCAGGGTGGTAAGTACTATTACTGTCCCAGACTACAAGAGGAAACCTGGAGAACAGAGAGGGTGGGTGATGTACACAAGAACACACAGCTAAGAAATCAGTGCTGGGACTCACATTCTGCAGCAATCTGACTGCAGAACTCCTGTTCATAAACGTTACGTAAGAGTTGCTCTTATCTTGCAGGAATGTCCAAATTTTGCAAAGCCTTCAGTGGATATCTGCTTACAACTCACCTCAATAACCTCATGTTATCTGTTGTTTTTATATCTGCCAGCAGATCCTCACAACACCCCACCACCGCCCCCATGAGATCTCTGAGGTTCCCATTTTACAGATGGGGCAACTGAGGTCGCTTGTTTAGATTCACAAAGCCAGTACTGAGGTCGCTTGTTTAGATTCACAAAGCCAGTAAGTCAGAGGTTCTGTGCCCCAGCTGCACACTAGAGTCAAGCTGGGGAACTTCTGGAAGGCCCAGGCCTCATCCTAGACAAATGAGGCTCTCTGGGTGTGGAATCTGGGCATTCTTAGCTTTTACATCTCCCGCAGGATTCCAAGGTTGGGAGCTCCTATGTTAGGGTGAGAAGCCAGGTCACGTTTCAATGCCGAATCTAAGTGCTGAGTGGAGCCTGATGCGGGCTCTGTCTCATTTCTGGAATGAGACAGAGATCAGTTATCTCATCAGAGATCAGAGACCTGTAAGCACCACCCCACTTTGCCCCAAGGGAAATCCATGTGGCCCATGGGGACATTTCACTTCTCTACCTGAAATCCCTCCCAAGGGACCCTGCACACACACCACCCCCTCCCACCGCCACCCAACCGCAGGCACCCAGCTCTTGCCACCAGGGTCCTCTTTTATTCTGGGGCACTCAGAGATGAGGTCCAAGAAAAAAGGCAGTAACAAGAGGGTCCCCAAGGCCAGCAGGGGAGAGAAGCACTGGCCGCCTCCTGGGAAGGAATGAGCCAGTGCTGGGAGGAGTAAGGTATCTTCTGAGGGTGCCAAGGGTGTGTCCCCACTTGCTCCTCCAACAAGAGCTGCACTGGTCCGAGCAGTTGGGTGACTCCAGTTTGAATTCCTCCTGAAGTGCTGGTGTTCTCTCTGCAAGGGTGAGGAGTGGTGGGAGCTGGTGTTTCAAAGATGCTGTACCAGTGCTCTCTCCTCAACCCCACTTATGCCCACCAGGAGGGCCTGCATGGAACAAGGCCCCACAGGACAGATGGGCAAGTAAAGGGCCAAGGCAAACATCGGTAAACATCTTGAGTCCAATCCCATAAGCCCACGGTGGGAGGATCTGGGCAGGATGTCTATAGGGAAAAGAGGGTGTGTGTTTGCTTGTTTGGCCACACCAGGTAGCATGCGAGATGTTAGCTCCCCAACCAAGGATTGAACCTGTGCCCCCTGCATTGGGAGCACAGATTCTTATTTATGCACAGAACCGCCACAGAGGTCCCAGGGAAAAGAGATTCCAAGGAGAAGAAGCAAAAACGACCAGCAGGACTTTGGAGGCAAATCCTGTATGGTCCCGCCCCGGATCCCTCCTGGTCAGAGGAGAGCCCAGGAGCTGCCCAGACCACATCAGAGAGTGGCTGACATGCCCGCCTCTCACCTGACATCAATCTCCTTCTTCTTTTGTCTTCTTGAACATGGCCAAGGCTTCCTCCAACACACCGTCGGGATCTAGAATTTTGACCTGGATGGAAGTAGCAGGGGTTGGTCTGAGGAGTGTGGAGAAGACCCAGGCTGTCAGCCTTTGGGACACTGCCTGCCCTGTGGGGGTGCTGCCAGCCTTGGGGGTGCTGCCTGCTTTGTGGGGTTACTGCCAGTCTCCCTGGGGATGCCCTGACTGAAAACAAAACCTTGTCTGTTTCCTGACTGGGCTGGGCTGTTAGGTTGGGTGTGGCTGGCGGCGGGGGGCTGCTGTTTCCTGTCTGTAGGTTGGGTGTGGTCCCAGGATCCTTGGGAGAGCTGCCCACCTCAGGAATGGGGAACTGGGTGGGCTGGGGGGCCTCATCGCGGCCGAAGTCAATCATTGTGCCACACTTGGCCACGTCGTCCACCCAGAAGCCTTCAAATAGCTGACCATGGTCCAGGTGGAAGAAACGCCCTGATCCATTCTTCACACCTCTCTGCCAATTGCCTTCGTAGCGGTTCCCATTCTCTGGGTGAAAAGACAGGGGGTCATGGGTGCTGGCCCACCACATTCCTCCCACCCCGGGCTGCCCCTTCTGCCACTCCCAGGCTAGACATCACGCCCACCAGAAAGCCACAGAGCCCCGGGGTGTCAGTGGTTTCAGACCTGGTTCACATATCCCCTCACCTCCACTACCTACGTGAACTTAGGTAAGTGACATCGTTTCCCGCCTATAAAAAATATAGATAATGATCCTAACAGACAGTGCTTTTCTAGCACTTACTCTGTGGCAGATTCCACGCTGCTTCTGACCTCACTTCTCACAAAAACAGTTCTGTCAAGGATAAAGGATTCCATTTTATACGTGAAACTTGAAAAGCTCCAGAAGCTTGATTGATTTGCTCAAGGTCACAGAACTAGGAAGGGTTTCAAACCAAATCCCCGTTCATCCCAGGAACCCCTGCTCTTAACTGGGAATCAGTTCCACTTCCCATTGGATGGTGGTGATGCTGTAAAAATAATGATAAATCTAACATGTCTCAGCTCAGACACTTACGAGCTGTGTGACCCTGAGCAAGTCATGCAGCCATTTTGTCTCATTTCCTCATTTGTAAAATGAGGACCAGACTAGCACCTCCCTCATTAAATTATTGTAAAGATTAAATGAATCTGTACACATCAAGGACTTAGATAAGTACTGGATAAACTTCAGATCAGAGATCAACAAACCTTTTCTGCAAAGTAGCAGATAGGATTTTCGGCACTGCGGGTCTCTGCCACAGATGGTCACCTCTGCCACTGGACAACACATAAGTGAATGGGCACATCTGTGTGCCAACAAAACTTTATTTACAAAAACATGTTCGGGGCTGGATTTGACCCATAGTTTGCTGAGCTCTGCTATACAAGTATGTACTGATACTGAGCACCTACTATTTATTCTACGTCATGCTAAGCATTTTACAAATATAAACCTCACTTAATCTTCACAATAACTTTAGGTAAGCTTTATTTTTCCCTTACTTTACAGTTGAGAAAACCGAAGCATGGAGAGTTGAAAGAGGTTAATTGCCCAAGGTCCTACAACTAGTAAGAGCTGGTTCCAGATTCCAAGCCTTAGAAAGCCTGCACTTAGAACTCCTTCACTGTGTGGGCCATAGCAGGCGCTCAATAAATGCAGGTTATTAGTAGGAGGTACGCACTAAAATCAGGAATGGAGCAGGGTGCAAGGAGGATTGAGAATAACAGAGTGGCTGCCTTAACCCTCGCCAGTTTTCAGGAGCCTAGGTCCTGGTTTGTGTGCTCACCAAGGGTATCTATTACACAGCAGGCACTGGGGAAACAGTGGGGAGAAAACAGACACAGCCCCAGTCCTTCTGCAGGGCACAGTCTGGAGGGACAATGATGCTAAATTTATGGATTCCAGGTGAGTGATCACACCATCGTGGTTATCTGGGTCATTAAGCTCTTTTTTGTATAGTTCTTCTGTGTATTCTTGCCACCTCTTCTTAATCTCTTTTGCTTCTGTGAGGTGCATACCATTTCTGTCCTTTATTGAGCCCATCTTTGCATGAAATGTTCCCTTGGTATTTCTGGTGTTCTTGAACAGATCTCTAGTCTTTCCCATTCTATTGTTTTACTCTATTTCTTTGCACTGTTTACTTAGGAAGGCTTTCTTATCTCTCCTTGCTATCCTTTGAAATTCTGCATTCACATGGGTATATCTTTCCTTTTCTCCTTTGCCTTTCACTTCTCTTCTTTTCTCAGCTATTTGTAAGGCCTCATCAGACAACCATTTTGCATTTCTTTTTGTTGGGGATGGTTTTGATCACCGCCTCCTGTACAATATTACCAACCACCGTCCATAGTTGTTCAGGCACTCTGTCTTTCAAATCTAATTCCTTGAAACTATTTGTCACTTTCACTGTATAATTGTAAGGGATTTGATTTAGGTCATATCTGAATGGCCTAGTGGTTTTCCCTACTTTCTTCAATTTAAGTCTGAATTTTGCATTAAGGAGTTCATGATCTGAGCCACAGTCAGCTCCCAGTACAGAACTGTAGTGTGGATATAATGAGCTGTAAAGAGCAATAATGCATGGGAACCTGGAATGTCAGGTCCGTGGATCAAGGCAAATTGGAAGTGGTCAAACGAGAGGGTAAGAGTGAACGTCAACATTCTAGGAATCAGCAAACTAAAATGGACTAGAATGGGTGAATTTAACTCAGATGACCATTATATCTACTACTGCGGATAGGAATCCCTTAGAAGAAATGGAGTAGCCATCGTGGTCAACAAAAGAGTCCGAAATTCAGTACTTGGATGCAGTNCGTGGCCAGCAGGCCTTTGGGAGGGGGCTGGACACTCACTCAGGCGCAACATGCCCTCCCCTTCTGGTTTGTCGTTGTGCCACTGGCCCTCGTAGATGTCTCCGTTGCTGTAGTACATGCGGCCCCACCCGCTGCGCTGGTTGCCACACCAGTCACCCTCATAATACTCCTTGGGTCCGAAAAACTGGATCCCATAGCCCTGAAAGCACGAAGGCGTCCTTGTTCACGGCACCCCACAGCACTGAGAACTCCCAGCATCCTCCCTGGTACCCAAAACACCTGGGCTTCTTCTCTCCTTCCTCCCCAAGCCCTACATCCAAGCTGACGGTCCTGTTCTGTAAAATCACCCAGGCCTTCGGTTTCCCGCTACCCTTGTGCTACCGCCTTCCTTCAGCCCACCATCATTTCGCCCCTTCTCACTTATCTTCCTCCTCCACTCTCCCGTTCTCCCCCTCATCCCATGCATCTGCCATATGACTGCTGGGAGGATCTTTTACATGGCCTGTATGATAACGTTTGTTCTGTCTTCCCAACTCTGATTTGACCCTATTAAAAGTTGCAGATGCCTGGCAATGAGATCAAAGCTATGGACTTTCTCCCCAGAAAAATGAACATGAGCACTTATCATGTGATCGCAGAGAATCACCATGGGGTCCCCACAGATCACACCTGAAGGGGCTAGCTTATGCAGCCCAAGTCTACTCCTCAAAAATCCTGATCCCCCACATAACCTTCAAGGCCCCCTCCTACCCCTCCTCTCTCTGCCACCCCTGTGGGTAGACACACCTTGCTGTTTAATATTGCCTTCCTTTAACAACTTCTGCAGCCTTTGATACTTCCCCTTCTCCTTTTTTACTCGCTAACACCTTGCATCTTATGGTGTCACCTTCTACAGGAAGCCTGCCCTGAATTCTCAGTGAACTTCCATTGGACTTTCTGTGAAAACCTCAATCCTAGCACCGTATTATACAATATAAATGATTTATTTGGGGATCTTTGTCCCTCACTGGCCAAGAAACATTTTGNTTTTTTACTCGCTAACACCTTGCATCTTATGGTGTCACCTTCTACAGGAAGCCTGCCCTGAATTCTCAGTGAACTTCCATTGGACTTTCTGTGAAAACCTCAATCCTAGCACCGTATTATACAATATAAATGATTTATTTGGGGATCTTTGTCCCTCACTGGCCAAGAAACATTTTGAGAGCAGAGATCATGAAATCCTGGGGTCTACAACTTGCCAGCAGTGTGACCCCAGGTGAGGCACTTCGCCTGCTACGCCTTTCTGAGCATGTTTCCTCATCAGTGAGAGGAAAATAAAAGTGATGATGCTGACGATGTTGATGTGGAGTTCTACAATATATCGTATTCCAGGGTCATAACAGCAGTTGTTCAATAGCAGTACTGTATGATCGTCTATCTCCATGACCTGTGGTGAGGAGTCAGGTGTTTATGGGTTGGGGGCATGCCTCTGGCTGCCTTCTAGCCCTCAGGACCTGCTTCTCTTGGCAAAGCATACATGCTTTGCGTCTGCTTTCTTTCTTGCTCTCACTTTTCCACACACAACCCCACCCCCACCTCTTATCCAGTCCCAACAGAAGGGGTATTCTCAGAAAGGGATACCAGGGGGAAAGAAAGCCAGGAAATGAGTTGGGGAGGTGGGGGAGGAGACTTTGCCCCTCACAGGCTGGCTGGCTTCTTGTAGCCACAGGGTTTCATGGGCTCCTCCCTGGGTCCTCTCCTGTTTCCTGTTTCTGGGTTTTGTTCTGAGAAGTCTTGATGGTTCCCCCACCCCTTCCTTCTCCCACCCACGCAAAACCCTGTTCTCTTCCCCAGATACCCCTCCCTTTTTTCCCAGACCTCTCTGACTGCTCCCCCTACACACACACACACACACACACACACACCAAGGCTTCTCTCAGAACCCTATTCTCTTCCCCCAGATCCCCCTCCCTTTTTTCCCAGGCCTCTCTGACTGCTCCCCCTACACACACACACACACACACACACACACACACACACACACACACACACACAAAGGCTTCTCTCAGCCTGGCCCACACCCCAGAGCATGATGGGAACCACTCACACATTTCTTATCGCCTTTCCACCAGCCTGAGTAGACTCTCTTGTACTTTCCGGTCTCTTGGNGCCTCTCTGACTGCTCCCTCTACACACACACACACACACACACACACACACACAAAGGCTTCTCTCAGCCTGGCCCACACCCCAGAGCATGATGGGAACCACTCACACATTTCTTATCGCCTTTCCACCAGCCTGAGTAGACTCTCTTGTACTTTCCGGTCTCTTGGTCAGGAAGGCTGAGGGTACCATAGCCATCTCGCTTCCCAGACTTCCAGTCCCCCTCATAGATGGCTCCATTCTTCTTCCAGACCTGTGTTCCTTTCCCTGGTGACACAAAGATGGGCCAATACTGCAAACATGGCCTTCAAGGGGCCGGTGCAGGGAGACAGGTCTGTCTGCCTGGGCCTTGGGCACCTGGACTGGACAGTTCTCAAGAACTGAGAGGGGCATCTACCTCGTACGTAGACCACTCTCTCCCTAGCACCCAGAGAAACTCCAAGAGAGGTCTGTTTCTACAGTGCTTTGCCCTGACGCCAAACCCATAGAGCAAACACCAAGCAGAAATTTTCGCCTTTGGTGTTTCAGGTTCATCTTTTAATAATACTGAGTGTATACACCAGATGGTCAGGATTTCTGGAGAATGTTCTGCACACTTCTTCAGTTCTCCTGATTATACATGGAGACCCACCTCCTACTATCATACTCCAACCCCTTCTGTGTCCTCCACTCCCATTTTCCATTCTGCCCTCCAGTTCCTGGTGGCCCTGTCATTCCTGGAACCCACCAGATACGCTTCCGCTTCAAGGCTTTTGTATCTGCTTCTCCTCTGGCCTGGAAAACTCTTCCCCAAATATTCACTCACTCCCTACCTCCGGCAAGTCTTTACTCAAAAATAATTTTCTCATTGACCATCTCACTTAAAATTATTTAGTATAAGCTTCTGGACTTTCCTGCTGGTCCAAAGGCTAAGACTCTTTGCTCCCAATGCTGGGGACCCAGGTTCCATCCCTGGTCAGGGACCTAGATCCCGCGTATGCTGTAACAATGATTGAAGATCCTGCATGCTGCAACTAAGACCTAGCTCAGCCAAACAAATAAATATTGAAAAAATATAAGCTTCTTTTACCCCTTACCCTGTTCTATTTCTTTTCACATCACTTGTCAACTCCTAACATAATAGATAATTCACTTATTTATCATGTATTGTCTACTGTCTGTGTCTTCCAGGAGAATGTACACTTCACAAGGGCACAGACTGGTCTGTTCTGTTCACTGCTCTATTTCCAGCACAGAAGAACAGTGCCTGGCATGTTGGAGGTGACCAATATTTGTTAAACAAAGGGATGAATACAGTATGTGGGAAGTACCTATGCATGCCAACTTGTGTCTCAGTCCTTGGTAGCTCAGGAACAAACCCAGCTTTTTGATTTAGTGCAAGTAATTTAACTCTCTGGGCCTCAGGTTCCTCATCTATAAAATGGGGACAAGAAGATCTCATGGGGTTGTTCTGGACACTAAATTCATTAATATATGTATAATACTTAGGACAATGCCTGAAAATAGAAAAGATGCTATCATTGATGTTTGCCCTTTGAGGCAGGGTCCAGTCACACTGTAGGAGATGAATAGTTCTTTATACCAGCCTGCAAGGTCATATCACAGGTAGGGCAGCCAAGTTCAGACAATGGAAAATGACTTACCCAAAGTCACATAGCCTCTCAGTAATAGAGCCAGGCTCAGAACTTCAGGGTCCTGACTCTTAGTCCAGGGCTCTGTCCACACCACAGGCTGCCCACAAAGATTGAAACACACAGGCAGTCATCCTTAACCACACAAAGAGCACCAGGCAGCTGCATAAAATTTGGCCTTTAAGTCAGTGCTGAGGGTGGATGTTGTGTTATGTGCAGGGTGGGTTCAACTTTTGGGGGCTTCTTGGACAAGGAAAATCTGAATAATGTCCTGTGCTGTGCTCAGCTCTCAGAGGACATTCAAGAAGTTCCCCTTTTGCACAGATTCTTGGCTACATATTTGATAGACGGTATCTCTTAACAGATATGTATTATTCCCATTTTACAGATGGGGAGACTGAGGCTCAGAGTAGTGTAGTAGATCTCTCAAGGTCACAGTTGATGGAGCTTAGATTGACCCAGGTTTATGGACTCAAGGACTTAACGCAGGAAGGCAGGAGAGAAGAGCGGCCAAGAGTCAAGAATCTGGAATTGCAAGACTAGACAGAGAAGCCATAACACCTTTTTTGAATAAAAACTTTGTTTTTCTTTCTTCAGGGCTCAGTCTGTGTCACAAGGAGTCCATACTCCACCCTGGGAGCCCCAGCCATTGCGAGATGGAGATGTAGTGGGAGATGTCCTATTTCGTCCCCTGCTGGTTTGAAGGACTGAGCTTGAAGACCAGAATCCCAGTTGCAAGGTGGTTTCTGGAGGCCACTTTTTCCTCTTGCTAGCCAGCTCCATACTTAGTGCAGGTCTCAGAGGGTAGAGAATGAGCTGCTGTCCTGGGAGTCCCAGCTGAGGCTGTGGCTGGTGTCTAAAGACAGCTTCATTCCCTGCTGGCCCCTCTGCTCACCCGAAGCCAGGGTTGAGTTGGATTTCAGAGCCCCAGCATGAGGATCCCCCTGGCTGGTCCTAGTCAGCACTCACCTCTCGGCGATATATCTTATGTCCCCAGTGAGCTCTGCAAGCTGCTTCCTTGGCCCCAAGGGTCCACCGTGGCTCACCATGGCCCAGACTCCACACTCACCCCTGAGTCCCCAAGGGGCCCCCCACTTACCGTGTTTCATGTTGTCTTTCCACTCGCCCACGTAGTGGTCGCCATTGACAGCGAACACCTGGTGCCTCAGTCCGTTCTTCTGGGCCTTCTGGTCCCACTCCTTCCACAGGGGCTCCGACTTTTGCGGGCACTTGAAAATAGGCATGCTGGCTGCTTCTGTGGAGCCAGAGGGTGCTAGCAAAGGGTTAGAAACATCAGGGGTTCAGTTTGCTCCAAGGAATGCTGGGACCCTGGGACTTCCTGGAAAGACACTTGTCTGAGGTCAGGTGGGGTGAGTCATGTGTGTTCTGAGTGCCCAGGGCAGATGAGCAGCCCTTGGGGGGGATTCTTTTGTGCTGGACTGATGTTTGGATGTCTCCTCCCTTGCCTCCCTAGGGGCCCCCTGGGGCGGGGAACCTGATGGCACAATTGCTTGGGATGGAACCCAGGGAAACCAGTAGATCAGAGGGTTTGTGATGACATCAGGAAGCAGCTGCCCTAGGGAGAGGGTGAAAGTCACATTAATAACCAGTATGACCAATCAGGGGCTGCCCTGGTGGCTCAGATGGTAAAGAATGTGCCTGCAATGTGGGAGACCTGAGTTCCATCCCTGGGTTGGGAAGGTCCCTTGGAGAAGGGAATGGCAACACACCCCAGTGTTCTTGCCTGGTGAATTCCATGGACAGAGGAGCCTGATGAGCTACAGTCCATGGGGTTGCAAAGGACATAACTGAACAACTAACACTCATTCACTCACTCATGACCAGTCAGAGTGGATGCTGGAGTGGTGAGCACTGGGACCCACTACAAGGGAGTTGGGACCTAGCCAGGCCACCCTCGTCTGGGCGGGCAGTCCTGTGGCACAGCCCCCAGGGACATCCCATTACCACCACTGGTTCAGTATCCAGCACTTTAGGCCCCAGGTCCTGCCTCTGGTGGAAAAGCTCAGGGGCTGGCTTTGCAGGGGTTTGTGAGCTGTCAGGAGAGCCTATCAACTAAAGATACTGTCTCTAGGATGACCACCTGTCCTGGTTTCCCTGGGATTGAGGGGTTTCCTAGGACATTGAACTTTCAGAGCTAGAACTGGGACAGCCCCAGACACACCAGGACTATTGATCATCCTGCTGCCTCTGACCTCTGCCCTCTGCTTGGGTACTCTTCCTGACTGCCTGGTTAGGTTTTTTTCCATCAGACCAGGGCCCTCCTACCCTCCCTGCCCAGTGCAGAGAACTATTTAACCATGAGCAGGCAGAGTTATTGACCAATGAGTATGACCTCAAGGCTGAGCAGGTTTCAGGAGATCATGGTGTTCCAGGCATCCACCCATTCAGAGGCAGCATCACAGATGTCCAACCTGAAGAGCTGCACAGGATCTGGTCCTTAGAAAGGTATGTGCTTGGTCTTGGCTCTGCTGTCACATTTTTAAAATTCCTAATAGTTCCTGAGTCAGGGCCTCATTTTCATTCGGCCCTGGGCCCTGTCCATCAAGGAGTTCCCTGTAGGGACACAGCAGGGACCTTCAGGAGTCTGACTAAGCTGGCTAACTGTACTGGCTAGTACGTATTTTGACAATCATGCCCAGGAATTGGGAAAGGCACTCAAAGCAAGGAAAACAGCCAGGGCATGAACTGGGCAGAGGGGAACAGTCTCAGGTCCTAAATTTAATGTTTTTCTTTTTTTTCCCTCCCATTTGCGTGTACCATGAGTACTGTGATTAATCTTTTTTTTTTTTTTTAAATATATATTTGGCCATGTGGGATCTTAGTTCCCTGACCAGGTATCAAACCCAATCTCTTTGCATTAGAAGCTTGGAGTCTTCACCACTGGACCATCAGGGCGGTCCATGATTAGTCTTTATATTGAAATTAATTCACTTTAAAATTCAATACATTTATCCAAGAGAGAGATTTTATGATCATTTCTTAAGCCTTAGCTAAACACTGGGGCTTACAGTTGAGATTGGCAAATTTTAAGAAAGGTGTTAATGCCACATTAGCCTCAAGCTGACACTTTCTCCTTGGCTTACTCAGAATTGTAAGAGAATCCAAAATCTAATAATTTTCTTATATCATTGGATGATTACCCTTCATCAGTGTAACATATCCTCTGTCCTAACTTTCAAGAACTTAGATTCTACCCTAGAGGAGGCTGTGGTCTTAATACATAGAGTTTCTGATAGGAAAAGAAAGCTTTGGGAAATTCCCTGGTGGCCTAATGGTTAGGACTAGGCGCTTTCACTGCCGGGGTACGGGTGGGCTCCCTGGTCAGATTCCGCAAGCCGTGCAGCATGGCCAGGATAAAAATTTAAAAAGGAAAAAAGTTTTACAGCGCGGTATGCGGACTCTGCTCGGGTTGTTTTGATACTGAAGAGCAATAATTGCCACCAGGGAAGGTGGAACGAGAAGGGCTCAGACGGCTGAAGGTTAGGCGCTCGCTCCCTCCCCGTCACACTTGCGACCGCTCACCTGCGCTCTCCGGGGGCGAGCGGAGTCTGGATCTGGAGTCCCAGGCAAACAGCGATGGGGGTCGCCGCCCGCAGCCTCCAGCTTCTATCGCTGCCTGTAGCTCGTGCTCTAGCGTCCAGAGCCTAGCCGGGGTGGCTATNGCAAATTTTTTTCTTTCAATTTTTAAAAAACACGTATATATTTATTTATTGGCTTTGCTTGCTCTTTATTGCTGCGCAGGCTTTTCTTTAGTTGCAGCGATCATGGATTACTCTCTAGATGTGGTTCTCAGGCGTCTTATTGTGGTGACTTCTCTTGCTGCGGAGCATGGGATCTAGGGGTGTAGACTTCAATAGCTGCAGCACATGGGCTCAGTAGTTGCAGTTCCTGGGCTCTAGAGCAAAAGCTCAATAGTTGTGGCACACAGGCTCAGTTGCTATGTGTCATGTGGGATTTTCCAGGACCAGGCATTGAACCCATGTCTCCTGCACTGGCAGGTGGATTCTTTACCACTAAGTCACCAGGGAAGCCCTCTTTCAACTTTTAAGTGAAAAAGTTCAAAAACACAGAAAAACTTAATAGTTAACAGTAATAGTAAAATGAATACCTGTTATAACCTCTGCCTGTACTGGACAGCTATTGTCATGTTGCCGTATTGAAACTGAGTTCCCGTAATAACCCAGGTTCCCAAGTTTGTGATTAATCTTTCTATCGGAAACTTTATTCCTTTTCCTATCCTGGCCCTGTTCCCCTCAGGATTGGGGATCATCAAGAAAAGGGGGATTTGAAACCAAGCAGGAACTTGTGAGGTCTTCCCAGTACAAAAGCCCCTCCATGCCCCTCTTTATTCATTTGTAGGAAAAAGGCTGTAGTCTCCTGGGCCTTCCCCAGGAAGAACAGGCTTAAGCAGTTAATGATGAGGACAAAAGAGACACTGGACTCCTAGTTCCTTCTGAAGGGATATAGATAACATCTGACGCATATCTTTGAGTTGTTCAGCAGAAATTAAGACCTCCCACACTCCTCCAGGTGAAGGCTGGTGATGACATGCTTTCCTCTGGCACGTAGAGCCAGACTGGTTGGAACCACCAGAAGGTTGATGATTGACATTCCTGAAACATCACCCTGTCAACTCCACACTTGAGCACTCATCTTAGGACCCCTTTCCCTAAACACATTCCTCTGAAAACCATCAGAGAGTTTGAGTCTTTTGAACATGAGCTGTCCGTTCTCCTTGCTTGTGTGCATGGTGCTTAGTCGCTCAGTCGTGTCTGACTCTTTGCTGCCCCCGTGGACTGCAGCCCACCAGGCTCCTCTGGTGGGCTACAGAATGGAGTGAGTTGTTGTCCTCTTCTCCAGGGGATCTTCCTGACCCAAGGATTGAACCTGGGTCTCCTGCATTGGCAGGCAGATTCTTTGTCATTGAGTTACCTGATAGCTCAGTTGGTAAATAATACACCTGCAATGCAGGGAGACCCAAGTTTGATTTCTGGGTTGGAAAGATCCGCTGGAGAAGGGACAGGCTACCCACTCCAATATTCTTGCCTGAAGAATTTCATGGACTGTATAGTCCATGGGGTCGCAAAGTGTTGAACACGACCGAGCAACTTTCACTTTCACCCCTACAAATAAACTCTTACTTGGCTGCAAATTCCCACTGTGAGTTGGTTTGCTGTGCCCATGCTGGGAACAATATGTGCAGGTGGTGAAGTTTTTGTATTTCTTCTCTGGTCTTCCTGGGACCTAGAAGAAATTCCAGGCATCTAGTAGTTGCTTAATAATTTGTTGAATGAATGAATGATGTGCTTTTAGGGACTCCTGCTCTGGGAGTCCTTGGTCCTCAGGTTGAAGATTCCTACTCAAGAGGAAACAGAAACAGCATGCAATGTTGGGGAAGTAGTATCCTGCTCAAGAATATGCTTGCCCCTGCTCCAGGGGATCTTCCCGACCCAGGGATCAAACCCTTGTCTACTGCATCTTCTCCATTGCAGGCGAATTCTTTACCCACTGAGCCACTGGGAAGCCTGCACATAGGTATACCAATGGATGATTCATGTTGACATGGCAGAAACCAACACAACATTGTAAAGCAATTATCCTCCAATTAAAAACAAATTTAAAAAATTTTGTAAAAAATGAAAGAAAAGCTTAAAAAAAATTTTTAAGAGAATGGTTCCATTTCATGGTTCCACCTAAGTTCCAATCACTCACAGAAATTAACTGGCTCTCTCCAAATTCTCATCCCAAACTCATGACTGGCTCATGTAAGATCCAGAGTCTGCCCAAAGCCAGTCAGGCTGTAGGTGTAGATGCTGTAGTTCTCCTTAAGACATTCTCTTCTCCTACTCAGGTACTTGGCCAGCTGTCCCAGAGGTTCTCTCCTGGTGCAAACAACCCCTGTGCTGTGGCTTTGTCCAGGGCTGCCCCGCCATCAGGTGAATGGTTCCTCTATGGTCTAGTTTTCTCTCTCCCAAGGTCAGGCTAAGACACAGCTTCAAGTCCCATCCCTGCAAGAAGCCCTTTCACAACCGCTAATCACACCCTGGCTCAGGGGAAGCAAGGACTGTCCCCTAGAGTAGAAACTGGAGTAGGTTAATGTTGTTTCTTTCAATCATTTATTTGTTTGGTTGGTTTTGGTTGTACCAGGTCTTCGTAGCTGCACTGGGGCTTTACTCTAGTTGCAGCAAGCCGGAGCCACTCTTTGTTGATGTACTGCTGCTGCTGCTGCTGCTGCTGAGTCCCTTCAGTCGTGTCCGACTCTGTGCAACCCCATAGATGGCAGCCCACCAGGCTCTGCCATCCCTGGGATTCTCCAGGCAAGAACACTGGAGTGGGCTGCCATTTCCTTCTCCAAGGGCTTCTCATTGCAGTGGTTTCCTCTTGCTGCGGAGCACAGGCTCTAGGTGCACGGGCTTCAGTAGTTGTGACTCATGGGCTCTCGAGTATGGGCTCAGTAGCTACAGCACACAGACTCAGTAGTTGCAGCTTTGGGCTTTAGACAGTAGGCTCAACAGTTGTGGGGCACAGGCTTAGTTGCTCCATGGTAAGTGGCATCTTCCTGGGCCAGAGAGCGAACCTGTGTCCCCTGCATTGACAGGTGGATTCTTATCCACTGTACCACTAGAGAAGCCCTGTAGGTTAACATTTATCTGCCTCTGAAGGCAATCTGGATTGGCAGGTTACAAATCTATAACATTATTCTCCTTGTGGAGTCAGAATTTGGTGGCATTATTCAAAAACTCCTAAGTGGATGGTACAGACCAGCCACTCCTTAATACTGAAGTGCCAGGAATGTCAAGCATGAGGGCTTCTGTCTCATACACCCTTCTGAAAATTACTTACCAGGTTTGAATGGCTAGAACTGGTACTTCCCTGGCAGTACAGTGGTTCAGACTCCGTGCTTCCGCTGCAGAGGGCGCATGTACCATTCCTATTGAGGGAAATAAGATCCCACATGCTACGTGTGGCGTGGCCAAAACAAACAAAAACAGGTAGTCAGTCTTGAATAGCTTGGGCTCCTCTTCAGGGCCTTGTTTACAGCTTGAGGTGAAGGGAGTTCTCCTGTGTAGTCAGAGGTGAGAGGGACTCCTCCCCACACCCATAGATAAATATTCCCTTGGGGGGATATACTTTCCTGGGCACAGAGCTGTGGCTGGAAGCCAGGATGCTCCACCCTAGCAAGAAATCCCAAGTTTTTGTCCAATGCTTGCTGAGTTGTCAACTCCAGGACCTGACATTCACCCTGTAGTCCGTTCCTGAGAGCACTGTCTAAATAAAATGCAAATGGGGCCTTCTGGAGCTGAATAATCTGGGTCTAAACCTTCCCAGAAATGGCAGGAAAGACCTGCCTGGAGACAACTTCAAATGACCATCAAAAGATGAATGGATAGGGGAATTCTCTGGCGGTCTAGTGGTTACGACTCCATGCTACCATGGCAGAGGGCCTAGGTTTGAGCTCTGATTGGGGAACTAAGGCACAAGCTGAGCGGCACAGCTTACAAAAAAAAGATGAATGGATGAACAAAATGTCATCTATCCATACATAATAATAATGGAATATTATTCAGGCATAAAAAGAAATGCAGTACTGACACAGGCTACAAGAATGAACCTTGAAAACATTGTGCTGAGAAGCCAGACACAAAAGGTTGTTTCCATTGATATGAGGTGTCCAGGACAGGCAAAACTATAAGACAGAAAGAATTGAGATTACTGGTTACTTGGGGAAGGGGAGGCTGGGAAGATAGGAAGGTGATAGTTAAAGGGCAAGTTTTTTTTTGTGTGTGTGGTGATAAAAATACTCTAAAACTGAGTGTGATAACGGATGTATAACTCTGTGAATATACTAAGAACCATCAAATCGCACGTTTTAAATGTGTAAATTGTACGGTGTGTGAATTCTCTCTCAATAAAGATGTTTTAAAGTCTCCAGTGCAGAATGAGCGCCCTCTAGGGGCTCTCAGATGTCCAGAGCAAGTCACAGGCCTTTTTTTTTTTTGACTGCTACTAAATTAAAAATCAGAGAAATACCTAAAAAGGGTAATACAAAATGCAGAAATGTTGTTTAAGTTTTTACTGAAGTATAATTCTATAGAAAAAATGGAAATATCATCGGTGTATAGCCTGATAGACTTTTGTAAACTGAACACACCATTCTTGTTACCACTGATCCTCTGGGACTGTCTCTCTTGGAAACAATGCCAAAAGTCTAAATTTGAGTCCCTTGATATATATGATGTCATTTTTTTAAAAACTTTTGGGAGTTTACGGCAACTTTGGGAAATTAGTGGTAAACCATATGGTTTTAAAAAACAATATGTGGCTGCATTTAAATTCACATAAAAATAGCATTTTTAAAACCATAATGAAATTTAATCCTTTTACACAGGTTAACAAAACGTATTACAAGAGAAACTAAACATTGTATTTAACAAGAGCAATACTTTTGAAAGCGGAACAATGAAAAAAATTCAAATATTTTACAAATGTTCACCTCTGGGTCCATTTATCACAGTAGGGGAACAAAGCTGTTAAAATACAGATGTGCTCAACTAGGCCACTTATCTGCACTATAGTAGTACTGAAAATCAATCCTAAGGTCACGACAGAAGACCATAAAAGACAAGACCCTAAATGTTTTACAGCCTCCTCAGTAAGAGATGTTTTCCTTCCCAAAATAATATGAGGTCACTTTTGAGTGACTCTTCAGGACAGCTCTTTTTATTCTCCTTTCTCTCCTTCTTTCTTAATCTCTAGAGTTATGCCATCAAAGAATTTTATTATATTTGTTTTGGCCACGCCCCACCATGCGGGTTCTTAGTTTCCCATCCAGGGATCAAACTCACGCCGCCTCGTGCCTTGGAAATGCAGAGTCAATGACTGAATCATCAGAGAAGTCCCAAAGAATTTTATAAAAATAAAAATTAAATTCTTCAGTTGTACTAGACACATTCCAAGTATCCAGTAGGTACGTGTGGCAACTGGCTACCCCAGGGGCAGTGTAGATACAGGACATTTCCTTTACCATAGAAAGATCTGAACAGTGCTGTGTTCAGGGATGAGCTCTCATCTCTCGCTCTGCCCCCTCCCTGGAAAATTTCTTTTTACTGACCACAGCTCCCGAGCCCTCTTTTTTTTTTTTTTCAGTTGGTCAGCAAAATGCTCTGTCAGAACCTAACATAATGTCTGCAAGGATAAGCCAGTGGAAATTATGGTGTTTGAAAATAGTTGTTAGGCAAAGAAATACAGCTAATAAATCATCCCAAGGAAAAATCCGCAACCTCTCCAGCAATTAAAGAAATGAACGTTAAAATAAGCCTGCCATACCATTACATACTGTCTAGACTAGAAAAATGTGTAAAAAATGATGGACTGTGATATTGATAACATTGTGGGGAAAAAGATTCCTTTACCTACTGCTAACCGTTCTGGTAATTAGTTAAATCCTCTTGAAGAACCATCTGAAACCATGTTACAGAACCTATGAAACTATTTTCTGGCTAATTCCACTTAACTACTATTTATTTAATAGATAGCTGGTATGAGCTACAGTACTTGATACTTTGTTGAGTTTTTTAAAAATGTACTCGTGTTTTCACAACCATCCTATGAGGTAGGTAGCTTTAACCTCACTTTTTAAAGTCTGCAAACGCTTAAGTTCACAAAAGTTAAGGATGATACCCAGACAAAGTAAAAGAGCAAGTAAGTGGCTGAGCCAAGATTCAATCTTAGATCTTTTGACCTAAGACCTGCCCAGAACACCACATTGCCTCCCATTTCTGAAAACTGCCTCCAAGGGAATGGTATTACCAAAAATATACATAACGATGTAATTTTTACAAGTATTCCAAAGGAAAAATTGGAAAATGCACACAGAAGAAAATGTAAGTTGGGCCCAGCACACAGAAGCCTCTCAATAAATGACTGATTAATTAATTTAGGTGTGGGATCTTCCCACATCAGGGATATAACTCGTTTCTCCTGGTATTAGCAGGACGATTTTTTACCACTGAACCA